>CALYLW010000198.1:731217-1258318 GCA_944989445.1 Ampullaceana balthica
TCTTTATGTACAAGGACACCATGATAATGTCTTTATGTACAAGGACACCATGAAAATGTCTTTACGTTTAATGACATCATGAAAATGACTTTATGTACAAGGACATCATGAAAATGTCTTTATGTATAAGGACACCATGAAAATGTCTTTACGTTTAATGACATCATGAAAATGACTTTAAGTACAAGGACACCATGATAATGTCTTTATGTACAAGGACATCATGACAATGTCTTTATGTACAAGGACACCATGACAATGTCTTTATGTACAAGGACATCATGAAAATGTCTTTATGTACAAGGACATCATGAAAATGTCTTTATGTACAAGGACATCATGAAAATGTCTTTATGTACAAGGACATCATGAAAATGACTTTATGTACAAGGACATCATGAAAATGTCTTTATGTACAAGGACATCATGAAAATGTCTTTATGTACAAGGACATCATGAAAATGACTCTATGTACAAGCACAAGGACATCATGTCCCGTGTGCTTGGCCAACACGACAGTTTATGCCACCTTCAAGGACTGTCTCGGGCCTGTGGCTAGAGTTGAGTTTGATATATTACACCACGACGGGCGGGAACCCCGTATGTTTCATAGAGGTCAAAACTGTTAGCTCCAATGCTGGTCTACGTCACAAAATTGTTTTTGTCCAGTTGATCCTCGTGAAGACGTTTGATTTCATGTCTTCACTTCAAATAAATGACACCGACAAGTTTTCAACAGTGGATACCTGCACGACCTCACAAAGTGACACCTAACTTTCTCCCGATTTCGTGTCAAAACACCTTTGATCACGTGGTAGCCGTAATCAATTATTCTCCCCCACCCCCAACCCGCGGTGCGGGGCCCGGCACCTTGACAATCGCATCACCCGTCCCGCCAGCGAGGCGTCGGCTCTTAGAATTTATCTGTGTCTTGTAGTGTGGAGCATGGAAATTGATATGGTGGTTCCGGCCAGGGGAAATGGTCTCTGTCTCCGATGATCTTATCGTATGAGCCGGCGTTAATTACACGACTGTCAGCGTCATGACCGGCTGCCATGGCAACATATCAACAGAAATCGAGTCAGGGAGAGAGAGAGAGAGGGGGGGGGAGAGGATTGGGGGTGGGTAGGGCATGGGAAGTCAGGCTTAGCACGGATCAGTGCTTCTCAAGTATTTTGAGGTTGTCGTTGTTGAGGGCTTTCTCAAATGTTCAATAATTAAGGGTTTAAATCACGGGCGTGAAGACGGAATAAAATTTAATCGACTAAAATTTTAACACTCTTAACCCCATAACAACTGAAACACTATTTACTCCACAACAATTTTAACACTATTTACTCCACAACAATTTTAACACTATTCACTCCACAACAATTTTAACACTATTTACTCCACAAAAATTTTAACACTATTCACTCCACAGCAATTTTAACACTATTTACTCCACAACAATTTTAACACTATTTACTCCACAACAATTTTAACACTATTTACTCCACAACAATTTTAACACTATTCACTCCACAACAATTTTAACACTATTCACTCCACAACAATTTTAACACTATTCACTCCACAACAATTTTAACACTATTTACTCCACAACAATTTCAGCAGACACATGGGACCCTTGTGATGCTTTAGTTATACACAGTCTCATCACCCCCCCCCCAACCCGTACTTGAGACACGCCACCGCAATGAGGATAATACCACGCCCCCCCTCACCCCTTTATCTCTTTGACCATCCTGAAAAAAAAGGTGGTGCAAGACTTTGGACCCTAACAAGCTGGTTTTAAGAACATGCAAAAGACCTTTGAGAGAACAACATTCTAGCAATTTGACAGCACCAGATGCATAGACCCTACCCTGAAAATGGCAATTGTTAACCACATGAGACAAGATACGCATTCGTAAAAAAAAAGCGACAACTACTGTCATCAGGGCTTGAAGACACACGCGAATTTCTAATGATGAAGACACCAGTTCCTCTGACTTCACTCACTTTAACTGTTTAATAATACTATTAAAAATTAACCGACATTATAATCCTGAATGGCGCCAGGTACAAAAACCTCACGCCCGCACGGTTGATGTCACGGCAGGTGTTTTTAAAATCTAACAACGTTAGAGGGCGCTCACTGGCCCTTCTTATTGGCTCTTGCTTACAATGGAATAAAGAGCAATACAAAAATCAAGAGTTAACGCGTGAAACTACTGGACAAATGATATAAAAGGGGGTTAATAAGGACAGTACTCCCAATTATTTACTTAAGGCCCAATGGGTTTAAACCGTTGATGGAACCTAGACCAAGGAGATGAATCACGGGGGCGGGTGGTAAAACTACTAGGCCAGCTCCGGCCTTGTCCCTGGGTCATATTGTTTACATTATGAATAGATAAGGAAGAAAATGATTTACCACCTTCTGAGGCTAAATCTGTTATCAAAAGAAATTTATGATAAGGCAGTATATTGATCTTCTAAGCCCCCCCCCTTTCAAATCAATGAATTATGATTTTGTTTTGGTGCTGTGGGATACTTTCTGTAATTTGGTAGCTAAATTGAAACACTGGGGATAGAGAGTCATACGGCCAAATTGAAACAGTTGGGATAGAGTCATACGGCCAAATTGAAACAGTGGGGATAGAGTCATACAGCCAAATTGAAACAGTGGGGATAGAGAGTCATACAGCCAAATTGAAACACTGGGGATAGAGAGTCATACGGCCAAATTGAAACAGTTGGGATAGAGTCATACGGCCAAATAGAAACAGTTGGGATAGAGTCATACGGCCAAATTGAAACAGTGGGGATAGAGTCATACAGCCAAATTGAAACAGTGGGGATAGAGAGTCATACAGCCAAATTGAAACACTGGGGATAGAGAGTCATACGGCCAAATTGAAACAGTTGGGATAGAGTCATACAGCCAAATTGAAACAGTGGGGATAGAGTCATACAGCCAAATTGAAACAGTGGGGATAGAGAGTCATACAGCCAAATTGAAACATTGGGGATAGATAGTCATACAGCCAAATTGAAACAGTGGGGATAGAGAGTCATACAGCCAAATTGAAACAGTTGGGATAGAGAGTCATACAGCCAAATTGAAACAGTGGGGATAGAGAGTCACACAACATGTATTTTTTATGCAGGAGAGCTTAACAGATCAAGTTTTAAAACAAATATTTTAATGCTAGAAAACAAAAAATAATGCTCAGTTTGGATGAAAACAGTGTACATGTATATTAGATATTGCAGGCACATCATGAAACGTTATAAGTTGAGGTGCATCTCTCCATCAAGAGGTGGTAGTCAGGATAAGTATTAAAGTTACTATTGTTAAAAACTATACCGAGATATTTTGGTCAAAGGAGCTAGTTAAGCAGCTGTGGTTTGAGAGTAGAGAGTGTACAATGCAAAACAAACAACAAACAAACACAACAAAACAAACAATAAACACAACAAAACAAACAATAAACACAACAAAACAAACAAACAAACACAACAAAACAAAAAAACACCAAGTGGAAAGTTAAAGGGCGATAAGTAGATAGCAAACCATCCCTTTATACAAATATATTATTGAACCTAGCCAGTCTAAGTTACATCAAAGAGGGGAGTGGGGTGGGGGGAAGGGAGGGAGGTGACAGGGTGGCTTTCCAGAAGACCCGTGAAGAGCATTCAGCTTGGCGCTGCTGACTTTCTTCCACATTTCATTTACACAAATTTAAAAATATTTACAATTGGATTTCTGATGTTGAAAGGGACATAATTCTTTTTAAAAAAGTTTTTCTAAACAAGTCAAAAGTATAAGTCATATCTTTGAATAAAACAATACTTATATTTTTTAACAGTAATACATTGTATATACAATTTTTAAAAGTTAACATCTCTAAATTATTTCCCCAATGACAGACTATGCAAAGGAGATTAGCACTCTGTATAATTAAAGTATTTAAATTGAATGTTGGCTCACATAAATGTTTTTTTTTAAAATTGTTTTTTTGTTAAATTGTATGTCTTCTTTAAACATAAATATTAAAAAATTTCAGCAAAGAACTTTTTAAAGTGATTTTTAATTAATTTGTTTACTTTTTAGTGCATACATTAAAGAAAGTTCGGTCAGAAATATCAATTTAATTTACCCTTTTTTTTCTTCCTTTCACAATTCTTAATTTTTAAGCCTTCGAAATTATTGACAAGATTAAAATTATTTACTTTTCAAACAACGAATGCTTATAAAATCCTGATTAAGTCACTAAACCTAGGCCACAATTTTTAAAAAATTTTAAGTTTATTTAAGTTCATCTCCCCTTGCCCGCATGGATTCCTTTAAAACAGACACTTTCAGTCACAACTAATGTTCCCTTTAAGCTGAGCGACTGCGCAGATATCTGACAGATGCCATGCAGCAGTTTTGAATTACCGCGCAGCAAACTTTGTAAAATATTGCACACAAAAACTGGATGCCATGCAACTTTGCACTTTCCTTTTAATTTCTTTTTAAACAGAGTATGAGATTGGAGAAAGTAATATCCCTACTTTTCCTCTACCCCTTCAACACCGCACTCATAACACATCTTTTAAAACTTTACTTTCCACATTGACATTTCTTTGACAGATAGCTTATGTACACCATCTGTCATTACGTCTTAATTATGATGATATGAATGTTTTGCATTGAAAGTATAAATATATCTATAATCTATATGTGTGTGTATGTGTGTATTACTATATTTGTTTAAACGTAAAGCGTGGTGAGCCCAGCTTCTGGTTGGGGCACAGCTCAATACCAGTAACCGCTAAAATCCAACTGATAAAACCTGTCTTTGAAAGGAAGTAATAAGACTGAAAGATGCATGAGAAAAATCCTCGAGATCTCTTATCCAAAAAACACAAAACCAATGAGTAAGTCTGGGACAGAATAACCTCTATAGAAGGCCATCAAGAAACCATCAAGAAACCATTATAGCGACATTTAAGAGACACAAGCTGACATTGTTCAGTCATGTACTGCTACATGATAGCCTGACAAAAATAATCCTTCAAGGCACCGTAGAAGGGGGCCGGCGAAGGGGTCGACAGCTGAAAAGTTGGTGTGACAACATAAAAAATTGGACAGGGCTGAGGGTGAATGAATGAATAACCGGCCGCCGCTCAAGATAGGAAAATGTTGAGATAGGTGTCTGTGGATGTGGGCATGCGCTCCCATCAATGACTGCAACGGTCACCGAAATGATGATGATGAATAAGAGTGAGCTTCAAAAATGGGGAAATTAGTCTAAAACATAGCACACATCAACGTTCTAGTCAGAACATGGGGACAGGAAAAGTCAAGAAAGGAAACAAAAATTATTTTTAACAAAAATGTAAACAAAACATATAATTTAAAGCAACTTACCTATCAGAGCCGAGGAGCCTGAATATCCGTGTTTTATCAATTATTTCCTGGGTCACCTAATATTGAAAGTTATGTTGATTAAATACCATTCATCACATTCCTATTTTCTTATACTAGTTAGTTAAACAACCATTTTATTTTCAGCATATTTTTAATTTATAAGTCAACTTCCTCTCAAAACAAATCTCCCCCATATATAAAAATAACTATTGTAAACATGTTAGTTTAAGTTTTACTGTTTTCTTCTTCGAAATAAACTTTATTATTGATCACTTGTTTACAATAACCCTGAGACAGTCCAAAGTGTGCTGTGTTCTCACCTCATTAGCTTTAAAACTTCGTCCTTGCATGCCATGTTTATGGAAGGCTAGAACACTGTCTTGCAAAGTTACTGTAAATAAAATATTTTTTTGTCATCAGTTACTGTGCTAAATAAATTTTCAGTTTTGGAAATATAAAATTTTTTAAAAAGTAGATAAAAATTTTGTGCAGGCAATCTATTTTTTTCTTCTCCAAATTTATTCTAACATCAAGTGCCGGGAATGTTCTCAGAAGATGTACACATCTCTTCAAACTTTACTTTCAAAATTAATTAAACAATCAAACATTTCTTTAAATAATAAAAGTAGCTTATATGCACTGTAATGTCTTTACATGTTGTATTTAGGCTATGAATGTTTTCACACTGAATGAATTGATAATTATGAGTGTTACTATTTTTATTTAAAGCGCTGTGAGCCCAGTTGCTTGCTGGGGTACGGCGCTACATAAATGATCAAATTATAAATATTATTATTATTCAATAATTTTGTATTTTAAATAATATTTTTTAAAACTGAAACACATTTTAAGTTAAACTATCAGCTCTTAAAATACATGTGTCCAAAGATTAGTTGACCTTATTGCCTTTTTAAAATAAAAAGATTTGTTTCAGATTGTTATTTTCTGAAATATTTGCAAGGCATTTCCTCAAAACATAGATCGTCTCTTTATGTAAAGACAACACAAAACAAACAAAAAGAACAGCTCACCTAAAGAATCTACAAGACAGTCAAAGTGAAGTTCTGCTTGTTGCCGCCTGCTGGATTTCAGCTTCCCATTCAGGCTTACAACTTTGACAAATTCTGAAATGTTTCATTGATCATCCAAAAATTATTTTTTTTAAATTGCTAACTGCTATTTGTGTTGTCAAGAAAATGACCAACACATTCTATTTACAAGGTAATGAGCCGTTAAATCTTTATAAAATATTAAATGTGACATAAAACTGTTTGGAACATTACACCAAGACACATAGACAAAGTGTTACTATTGCGACTCACTGTCGTAGCATATCAATACTGTATCTTTTTCCAACTGGGTGACATTGACCACAGGCAGTAGGTCAACAGCTGATAAAATAGAAACATAACAAACTCATTTAGTTATTACAACAAAAACAAACATTTTGTTAATTCCATCTAAAAGTTCACTCAACCTTAGCTAATCCCTTTAAATTTCTAAGCCTACAATGATATTACAACTCAAATCAACACTTCAAAATGACTTTCGTTGCGGTCCATTAAATTTTTGCTTCATATGATCACTCAATTAACAAATCATCTAACTTTTCCACTTACAGGCTATTCTACTTTAGAAATTTAAAAATACATTGACTAAGTTTCTCGCATATACATAAGAGCACTCAAAGATAAAATCTACTAAATTTAGCATTCTTTATTCCTCCTTCCCCCCCCACTCACTCTCGCAGGCAGTAATTGCAGCTATTATTTTTTCTTCTCTCAGAACTGAATGAAATAATTTAAAGCAGATGTATAAGTATGGACATTTAAAATTGGGTATTTAATTGTTTAAAAATAAATCTCTATCCTGACCTGAGTTGGGGTCTGCATCTGTGAACCAGCTGGTCATGCTGTTCAAGTTGATGACATCAAATTTCACATGGTTCCTGTCATGGCTGTGAGACACCAAAACATAACATTGGTTCACAAAGTGAGAACAAAAGATTCAGTGAATTCAGAGAAATCTTTCACATTTTTTAAAGAATACGGCAATTGCAACATTAAAATAAAAAAAAACCAAAAGGATTATTGATTCAGTGCAAAATGTACCTCTCATCTATCTAATACCCTATTTAAGATACGAACCCTTTTCTAACTCCATAGCACACCATCGGGTACTCTAACTCAGGGCTAATGAACATCTCAAAAACTTGAAGCTGAGGTGGCATTTGTTCGGTTTCAAAAGTCTGCAAGAAAAGCAAAGTAACATTTCAAACTATTATGTCTTTAAAAACATTAAATATTGCATGAATGGTAAAGGCTTAGTTAAGTAGAATGATAAATTTATATTTTACTGACATTTGAATATTAAACATGAAAAAATAACCTCAATAATTATAAAATTGTGCACTTATGAAAAATAGTTGCGCTAACTTCATATGACTGTTTTCACAGTTGGAGCATTTCCAGAAATTAAAATAAATAATTTTACAGTGGAATGTTGTTTTTTGTTTTTTTTAATTTTCAAAGGAAATTATATGATTACGTTACATGAATTTAAAATAATTCTAAATACTAACAAAACTAGAGAGCATTGCCATAAATTATTACCTTACGGTGGTGGTATTTTTATTTGACCAGCTATTTGATATTTTTTTTTAATTCAAAAAAAAATAATTCTTTCTAGCTAATATATCTTTTGAATATGATTTATTAATCTGTTCAACCAGTATTAGAATTCTGGTTATACGCAAATATCCAATATCCCATGAGGAGACCTCATGATTTTAGAACAATTCATTAGTGACAGAATGACTTCAAGCTATGAAGATATCCTATATCCCATTAGGAGACCTCATGATTTTAGAACAATTCATTAGTGACAGAATGACTTCAAGCTATGAAGATATCCTATATCCCATTAGGAGACCTCATGATTTTAGAACAATTCATTAGTGACAGAATGACTTCAAGCTATGAAGTTATCCTATATCCCATTAGGAGACCTCATGATTTTAGAACAATTCATTAGTGACCGAATGACTTCCAGCTATGAAGTTATCCTGTAAGAGCTTACCTTGAGCAACATAAACTTGTTGAGGGGCTCATACCACTGCATGAGGATGACACCGTTGACCAGTGCCCCACACAGGTAACGGTAGCCATTATACGGGTTGCGACCAACACAGCATCGCAGACACCCTCGTGAATCAGGAACTTTCACTGTGGGCTGGAGGCGCCTGTAGAAATTTAAAAACTAAATAGTTTATTTATATTTATGTAAATGACTGGTAACAGATCTTCTTCATAAAAAAAATTAAAGCTTATCAGTCTCACGAACAACAATACGTTTTCATCATCATCTTGTATTCTCACCTTGGAACAAGTTTTTCTGGAATTTTATTCATGGGTAGGGAAAATCGACTTGTTTGTCGAGTGTGGAGCATCATTAGATCATGCCTATAAAGTGTTGGTGTTTTGCCTGCAGAAAATTAACGAACAGAAGATTTAATAGTTATAAAAAATTGCAGTTAAAAAACAAAACAAAAACAAATGTATATTGAACAATAATTTTAAAAAATTTTGTTTCTAAAATTTACCTGACAAGGACATCAAGATGTCTTTTATAGCATACAACCATATACACCTTCTTGCATGCACCTGAAATGTTATAAAGATAAAATTTCATGCACTGTACAGGTAGGGAAAAAAATCTAGCAAGTATTTGAAAATCTATTATCAATTTATAAATGTAATGAAAAAGATGTTCTATTACTGATTTGGGGGAAACCTGTCAACATATTCTTTGGTTTTTTTTTAATTAAAGGTCAATTAAACTAATTTACATACACACATATTAAATTAAAGAATTAATTAAATCAACAGCAATGACTTTGATGAATTTCATTTCTTATTGACACAGAGCTAACTCACCAGTTCCATGGAAGCCTCATGAATTTCATTCAGATTTAATGTGTACAGGCCTTCATTAGC
Organism: Ampullaceana balthica; assembly: GCA_944989445.1. Taxonomy (NCBI): domain Eukaryota; kingdom Metazoa; phylum Mollusca; class Gastropoda; family Lymnaeidae; genus Ampullaceana; species Ampullaceana balthica. Next base: position 740,617 of record CALYLW010000198.1, read on the forward strand.
CCCAATAAAAATATATTGATCTGGAGAAAATGAGCAAGAGAACAATTGCAGCAGTATTTCTTGTACAATACATTTGTAATTTTTTTTTAAAAAAACCTTAACCCTTACTTGCATTAATATATTCCAAAAGGAAAAATGTATCCCAAAAATTAAATTTTATATGCCTTTAAAAACTTTTGTAAAATAAGGTGTTATGTATAGAAAAATTAATTAATTTCACATTCATAATATCCATTTCTAAAAAAACCAAACAAACCTCTCGTGTCTGGGTGCACCCAGCTAGCTGTGCAGTTTATGTGCAGGGGACAACCATTGAATACTTTAGAAAAACAAGCTCCCATCTATGAAAGATAAAGGATGCAGGTATCCACACTCGCATATTATTTTAAAAATAAATTTTTGTCCTAACACAAAGTCGCATTATCCTGGTCAATGTGATGAAATGACAATTATTGTAGTTGCACTACAGTTGACAATAAAATATTGACACCACTGTGTAAAATCAATGTTTATAAAAAAAAACACTGACAGGTGTAGTTATTTAAATTCAGACAGTTTGCAACACCAATGTGAAAACCACATGATTCCCACCCTCATAATTTCTTTTTAAAAGGTGAGGAAGAATTTCATAAAACTAAGAATTACTTGTGAGTAGTTTTTTCAAATAATATTGTTCAAGACTTACATGAACCTGAGGTGTTGGTGGAAGACCATTGCTAACCGGACGATGTTGACTAGTTTGTACCTGCCAATAATGTTATTTTATTATGTATAAAAGTAAAGTAAGCAAAGTCCCCTTTTCAGGCTATGATGACCTATGTATACTTGGTAATAATTCTTAGCAACACAACTATTATATACCCCAGGTTGGGGGAAAGACAAGTAATTTAGTTCAATATACACATTTAATTGAAGCTCAGCAAAAAATTAATGTAACTTATAGTTTAGTAACCTAAATTTTTGGGGTTATATATACATATATATACAAATATTCATTTAGAAAATACAGGTAAAAAAAGTCCCTGCAACTATTCATGCTGACTTACATTTTCCTCTTTTTTTAACCTCCTTCGAGGCGGAATAACAGGAGGTGGTTTACTCTCCTCCCCACCTCCTCCCTCTGGTGAATCTCCGTTCTGAGTGTGTAAAACATCTCCATTGGAGTGTGGAGAGACTGGAGACTTTTTAGGTGGTAACACTGGTGGGCTTTCAGACTCGTCTGTACTGTGGGATTTCTGCTTACGAGCTGAGGAGGATCATTTTGATGTTAACAGTATGACATTATTATTATTATCATCTGTGGCAGGACAAGAGAAGATAAGAGATGATTACAAAATTATCACAGACCTGGAGGAGCACTTATTTCATTTAAACAAAATTTAATTTTATTCTACTGAAGAGCGTCTGACTGACTGACTTCTAACAAATGTGCACATTTACAACTATCAAAGAAGATTATTTAAACAAAATTTAATTTGATTCTACTGAAGAGCGTCTGACTGACTGACTTCTAACAAATGTGCATATTTACAACTATCAAAGAAGATTATTCTAATGCGGGGGGTGGGGGGTGGGGGGAATACAAATAAAATTTCATCTCAATATTTGGGTTAAAATTTAGTTTTAAAACAATTTTTTAAAACACAAAAAATAACAGTTTCATATATGCCTTTAAAAAAAAATTGCATGCTTCTCCAATGATTACTAATGAAAATTGCAAACAATACATTTTTTAATATTAGTTCTAGCTGAAAATGTGGTTATTTGATTTTTTGTAGATGCAACATACAGATTTCTTATAACTAAAAAAAAGCTTGATTTCGTGAGTGTGTGTATAAACTTGTTTTCCCACGAAAGGAGCTAAGCTATTAGAGGGCTAAAAGGCACTCACAGGTGACGTCAAGGCCTGGTAAAGAGGATGGGTGTGAGGCTTGTGGGGTCAAGGTCAGCATCCTATCAATCAGAGAGTCCATGTCTGGACCAAAATCATCCTGAAGTTCACCCTCTTCCTCGGCGTCAGACTTACTCAGTCGATCCTGGAGTCCCTTCGCGCCGGGATACTCCAATGTTCTTGGGGGCTGGACAATAAAAAGAAAACAACCCTTAGAATTCTGGAAAGCAAAGGTTAACATTATTTGCTATCTTACCACGGGATAACAAGTGATTCAAATGTATTACATTGCTTTCAAATGAAGCCAAGAACATTCTGGTCACCCAACTAACATAAAATTATGCCTTCCCAACACATTTTGATCTTTGCAATCTAAATTAATAGTAAGGCTGGAATAGAAGGTGATCTGACATGCAGCATCAGAAAAGAAATGCAAACTAGTCTTGGACAGTTGTTTGATGTTGAGAAACTTCTCATAGAAATTGGTAGAAAAGATCTGTCAACACGTGACACATAGATTTTGGCTTAAGAAAATAAAAATCATCAGTCTAGAGTGTGAATAGTTTAGTCAAGCTGTAAAACTTGTGAGAAATTAATGTTTCTTTACCAGCTTATGTAATGACACACTTGGTGATTTAAAAAAAATTACACTCACTTTTGGAGGAGGTACTGAAGAAGGATTCAGTTGTAATGTGGGTCTGAAACAAACAAGATATCACATTTTAACATATATATGTCATAAATATATATCTATATCTATATACTGTTAAATATTTTGTAACAAGTAAAAATGCTTGAAATGTATTAATGAAAAATAATATTGGCAATTTAAAATAATGAAAAGCTTTTAATATTTTTCTAAATTATCTATTTCTAAGCTTTAAGCATTTAAGAACCATTAAGCATTTATTCTAAGATATTTGTAATATTTTTCATGTTCATAATTGGCCATCATAATCAACAAGAAAGAATCTAACACATCAGATGACAAACTAAACAAATTTATTATAAAAATATAAAAATCACTTCAGATAGTTTGTTGGTATTTTCTTCTCTAATAAAGATTATTTAAATATATGTTTCTGCTTTAAGAAGAAAAAAAAATGAAATTCATGTTACGAGACATGCTTCTTTAATAAGTAGCTACATGTTATTCATAAACATCAATATTTGCTTCATGGATTCATTATAATTTTACTAGCATTTGTGTTGTAGTAAAAGAGAAACTGTTAGATTAACAAGGCTGTGAAATGTCATCTTTGACTGCTAAGTTGTTAAGAGGACTGGACTTTTGTAGCTGCACTTTGACACCCGCTAAGCCATGTTGACACAAACAAGGGGTCGTACTAAGGGAGAGGATTAAGCTGGGGACTGAAATATTGGACCATGTTTGTATGCACTTTTCCTATTGCCCAGTTCTTAGATCCCTGGGGTTGAGATACAAGCAAGTTCACACATAAAAACACTTCACTTGTGAGGCGTTAGAAATTAAATACTTTAAGAGCTTGTATTCCACTTTAAGCCCTAAAACAATCTGCCATGCAAAGCCGCAAGCTAGCCGAAACACCTAATCCAAGAGATCAAGGGAGGGATACTTTTTTAGCCTTGGCATAGCAGACATTTGGACTGTTAAACGTGTATTTGTAGACTGAATGTGTATGAACAGGAAATTAGCTAACATTTATAATAGAGGATCTAAACAAGGTTTAAAAAATAATACCCTTAAAATATTTTTTATTATTTTTTATTTTAATTAAAAAAGCTGGTTGGAACAAAAAATGGACTATTAAAGTTGTATTTTTAGACTAGATGTGTATGACAGGAAATATTAGCTAATAATTATAGAGGATCTAAACAGGGTTTAAAAAATAATACCCTTAAGATGTAAAAGAAATATTATTATTTTTATTATTGATTTTAATTTAAAAAAACACTGGTTGGAACAAAAATGTTGGTCAGTTTGAAGTTAAAAGGTAAACACAGTTGTGAACTATGAACAATAAAATTAACTAACAAGTGCTTGAACAAACTGGTATATATTTCTACAAACAAACTAAAAAAAACAGACATTTAAAGATTTCTATGTGAAGGTGAATTAATGGTGCTCCTCTAAAACTTATTCAATGTATCAGATAAAGATTCAATTTTTATTTTTTTTAAACTTCTTAATACACTTGGATTTAAAACTGTGTTTCATTTAATGCCAATTCAATATATTAATCAATGTTATTTGATCATGTTATAATTTATATTTGAGAAAAAAAAATAATAAAGTTTAAAAGTCATCTTAGTTATAATCCATTCCAAGTTAAGAAATTAAGAGTAAGAAAAAATTCTCATGAAACAGGTGTACTTTGGATATAATTTAACAGGCATTGTGAAAACTAGCAGAGTGCAACAAGCAAAATTATTTTTTACAATTTACTTTTAAGATTAATCAAGCACTTTATGCTGAAGCATGTAACAAAAATTATAGTTACTTAATTCAATTTCATGTATTATTAATAAGTCCACATTAATTAAAAAAGCTACAAATGATTCACAATGATAACAGGATAAAAATATTGGTAATCAAAAATGGACTCAATCAAATGTGAGGAAAGGTAACTCCAACTGAAAGGTATCATCTTTCTGAAATGAACATGCAACTAGAATATCCTTACTTTTCATGTACTGAAGGTATACCATCCTCTAAACATAAACTACTCCGATGGCCTCTGAAAAGATGGTTGGGTTTTTTGTTTGTTTTATGCTTGCTAATGTTTTAAAGAAGAGACTCTGGGAAGGGTGGGGTAACAAATACAAATAAACTGCACACATTTCTAAACTGTTTGCAAATGACTATTCCCATTTGGCAATCTCATTTATTTTTTTTATTTTTTTTTAAATACTCACGAGTATCAAAAGTAATTAGTGACTATATTGAAAGAATTACTTATATCAATTTTTAATTTGTTCTAATGATCAATATCAGTAAAAGATTCAATGCGTTTTTCTTAAATAATAAAGGTGAAATGCATATTTTTTAAAAACAAAGACCCAGAATTTAATGATACTTTCACCAACAATGTAACTATAGTAATATAAAAAATATGAAAATTAAAATCAAAGTTTTTGGCTAATATGAGATATATTGTCAGAAGTGTATCGAAGATAAGGTATATGAGAAGAATTTCTGTATCATTCGTGAGTGATATCCCTGCCCACCCCCCACCCCCACACTCATGTTCTGAGGGTTCACTGTGGCCATGCGAATGAATGATTAGACAAGGCTCAAAGGCAAAAGGAGAAAGATGATGGAATGTAAAAGACTGATGCAACCTTTCGCTCAGATTGGTGTTCAGTTTTTTACCTTTGAGAAAGTTCCTCCTCTACACACTCAAGCAAGCTCCTGAGTGATGAAAGATGTCAAGAAAGGAGACAAAAAAAAGAGAAAAATTGAAGCCAAATAAGATTTCCTGAACTGCATTTCTAATATTCAAGTAGTGCGTTTGAAAGTGAAAATTAAATAACTCATTACTTTTTCCCCAGGTCTTGCATTTAAAAAAAGAAAAATTATTAGGTGGTAATTATGATATAACTTAAAGGAGAGTAGCTGGTTTAAGAGTTTAACAATAATACCCATTTGCAACAAATGGAAAATAATGTATTTGCATCTAATTAATATTCCATAGTAAAATTTTTAATGAGGAACAAAATATAGTTAGGCTTGAAAAGAGACTACAATTAAATGGCTATATGAACTAAATGGTTTTTTCAGCAAACAATCCGTTTTGTCTTGCCTTTTTTTCCAAGCATAAACATAATTTGCTTCACTATTATTTTACTTAAAATTGCTTAATAGCATTTATTAAATCTGCAGCAACTGATGTTAATCTTACTTGAAGAGCCGGTAAGTTGTTAGTAGAAGACATTCCTGATTTTTGTTTTATTAAAAATATCAGATTTGATTTCAAAGGTTTAAAATCAAATTTTTTATTTGTCTATTTCAATACAAAAGAGAAAGTAACAACTCTCAAAAGACTGGGCACTTAAAGGAATATCTATTTGAAAAATCTCAGGATGCCATTTGAAAAAAATTCATAACTAAATTACCTTTAATTTTTTGTTTGTTTACTTGTAATTAATGCAGATGTCAGAAATTCTTTTGCACTTAAATTTTTTTTTACCAGGCTGTTTTGTTAAATTTTTTATGAGTGTTACCTTGGGGAAATGTACACATTTAATATAATATGGTAAATTTCATATTCAAATTTGGACCAATTCTGATATAAAATATGAAGAAAAAAAAAGTTCCTGCTATCTGGCATAATTGAAATTTTTAAAAGACTTGAAAGCTTGGGGTGATAGTGACACATTTTAGAGCTGTTAAAGAACCTTTAAAGCACCCTACATGCTCTAGAGTGTGAAGTGAATGGCTACATCAACTTGATCATCGAAAGCTTTAAAATTATAAATCTATTTTCCCACTCCACGCTTCTTCAGCAGAGGCCAAAGGCTTTGCCGTGGAGCTATTTCCGCTTTAAAAATGATATGGAAGGAAATTTATATAAAATAAGAATTTTTATATTTCTTGAAAAGTATTATTTTCTCATTATCTTGAAAAGTATTGTTTTCTCATTATCTTGAAAAGTATTATTTTCTCATTATAATTACCGTATTTATCGGCATATAACACGCACAGGCGTATAGCACGCACCTTCATTTTAAGAGGGAAATTTCAGGAAATTTTTTCTTACGCCGTACACAAAACCCCACTCCAGTTTACTTCACTACTTTACTTGTACCTGACGGCTACAAGTTCTCCTGCCTCAGACAGCAAACTCTCGCGAGTCTGCAAACTCTCACAGTTCAGAGCGTTACCGTGGTTACGCTCCGACTGCCGCGAGAATTCGAAGTGAGGAAGGCGCGGGTTGCCTGGGATCGCCGTTGCCTACTGATTCCCGTTACTCACACTCCACACGCTGTTACTGATCAACTCACAGTTTCATGGTGTGTACATTATATCAGCGGTGTATATGGTGTATACAGTACTTGTTAATACTGTAAAAACCTGGCTTCTTAACATTATATTGGCGTATAACACACATACATCATTTGCCCCCTATTTTCAAGGGGAAAAAGTGCGTGTTATACGCAGATAAATACGGTAAGCTTTATTGAAAAATAATTTGAGGAAATGATAACACATTAAATTCTAATTATGGTAGAATACTCAAGTTCTATGTCAGAACGCTAGCAATTATCAGTGCATTTTGTTTCAATTGGCCAGAGCATCCTTGTTAAGTTTGAAGCACTATACCTATTTGAATAAGATGTCACTTAAAAATTATCTAATTAGTTAAGATGACCTAAGTAAACTAATTGGTTCATAATTAATTGAATTGATTTATTCCTGTACTCATCAGAAATGCATATATACAATGGGAAGTAGGTGAAATATTGTTTACAAGATTTGGAGCCTAGACAGACAGAGCAAATTCAATAAAAGCATGGAAAAACTTATTTCATTAATTAAAATATGGTATTGAAAATAAATAGGGAATCCAAACTACTTTCAAATTTATTAACCCATAATGATGTTATTTAGGGCTTCAGAATGTAGAGGTGTCAAATTTACTAAAATTACATGCCCAGATACTCATTGGGAGGGATAGTAACTCTTGAAAGCCATTTCAAGTTATGTTGCTAATGGCTCTGCCTTAAAAAGCAACAAATGACAAAAAACTTTGATAGATCTCAAATGATCATGAATTAACAAGCGATTATGCTTTAATGGGTACCAAAAAATTAATGATACTATGACATAACAACCATAAATAAAAAGGGGAGAGTTTGTATTGCACTAATATGTCATCACTATTATTTAGTCCATAATTTCGCTACGTGACTATTCAAAGGCTCAGAAAAATTTGTCAGCCAGAAATCTACCCACTGGATTCGAGTGTGATCCGAGGAAAGTGAATTTAATCGAAAGAACAATAACAGCTAAACAGTTCTTTCATCTATTACACAATTGGCTTGATCTCACTCTGTCATTTTCCCTAACAGCCACTTTATTGCCGGTATCTGTTCACAATTTTACTACCTGGGTATTAGTACTGCAAGGGGTTCATGAGAACTCCCATGCTTAATGACAGAAAACATGTTTATGAACAAATGCAATGCTTATTATTATCAATTTAGCAAAGTCATATCTGCTCTCAAGAAATTTCTTTTCTTTTTTTTAATACGCCTTTGTTAAAAATGATTTGAATGTTACGTAATTGGGTGGAGCTTAGTAATATTTCAATTTCTTTTCTTTAACAATTTAAAATTGCCAGCTCTCTCACTTTCGTCATTACCTTTTATTTTTAAAATTATTTATTTTTCAAAAAGCCTCTTCGAAAGCATTTCTATAAATGCTGAACCCAAAAAAAAACCACAGTATTTTCCTTGAAATTACAATAAGTTTTATTTAAAAAAGTGAAAAAGTTTTCATTTCTAAAAAACACGACAAAATGCATAGTCTTTTGAGAGTGAAAGCTGCAGCGTGACAAAGTGGCACTACCTTTTTTTATTTATAGGCTGCTAATTTGATGAAGCAAAAGCTCTACTAAGTTTTTTTTAAAATCTTGTCATTACAATGTTTCAAGTAGTTAAGGTTAAAGTTGTACCATGAAAAGTAGATTGACAAAAAAAAGCAGCCTTGGAAGCCCAATGTGACAGTGTTACAGTTTTGTGAAGAATGAAAAAAAGTTAAAATAGCACAAATAAATTAACTTACTTTTGCGACTGCTCATCTTCTAACCAAGGCTTTGCTGTATTGAATTTTTCATCCTAAAAAAAAATAATACATAATAATTTGCACTGACAGTTACTAGAGATCCTTTAATTATTTTAAAACATAAACCCTTCAGTAGATTCCAACAGTTACGGGGAAACAATATCTTCAAATAATTTTTATTATAATCCTATATAATAAAAGGCTGTGTTCTGTGCGGTCATCGATAGCGATTGGTCCCTCAAACACATATGACTCCTACAGCCAATCAAATTGAACACGATTACGCGGATGTTCAAAACGAGTTATTTTTGGTTCAGTATTTCTTCCAAGACTTTATTTTGAGTTATGCGCATTGGGATTTATAGTCAATAGCTCTGTTTTTATGAGTTATTTATTTTAACTATATATAGTATTTTTGACGTGATGCACATGTATGCCGGTCGAGACGACTGTTGGAGGGGAGTTACAACATGCCACCGAGCGGTGGCGGAACGTCCTTGGATGGGCTTTGTTGCTTGTTATATAATAATATGACAGTTAAACAACATTTTTTTTTAAAACTTATATTTTAAAATTTGTAATAATAACAGAATTTTCAACTTTTTTACATGACTTGTTTTCTCCAAATATAAATCACTTAAAAATCAGAGCCAGCTCATAGAGTTATGATATTGGAAGCAAAATAAACAACTCTACCCTGCAACATTCTAAATGTAGTGCAAAGTTTAACACAAAATTCAAACTTTATTTGGAGTAATTAGAGCCCTGTTTCAAGCATTGCTATCATGAAATGTCAGCATGATTTATTTGACACTTACCTCTACTTGATCTAAATTTACTTTAACTGAAAAAAAAAGAATTGAAAAATATTTTTTAAAAGTTGATGGCTGTTTGGCCCCCCCCCCTCACAATTTGTAATTTACAGGGAAAATAATTCTCTAATTATCCCTTAACAAAAATGTAAATTTTATAAAATTTCAAAAGTATTAATTAATAATACTTAAAAGGCATGTCATTTTATATTAATTATTACAGACACTTCTTCAATGAAGAAGATTACTGTGTGCTAAGCCTATCCATGTTAAAGTTTCAGTTTTGACAAAATTTTAAAATTGACATGATTCAGCCTTCCGAAGTTAAATATTTTACAAATTACCTTTGAGCTCAATACTGTTTGTTGCTGCAAGTTGACGTGATGTTTTATTGGATGGTATTCGCCTGGGGACATCTTGCAAAAGCTGTTGAACAAATTATTATAGGCAAAAATGACATAATTATAAAATCAACTTCTCATTAAAAAAAGTAATAAAATATAATTTGAGTAGAATTAATATTTATTGATTAATTGTTCAGACACAAAGTACTCCATACTAACTCACCCCGTCTTCATATTAATATGTATTGATTAATTGTTCAGACACAAAGTACTCCATACTAACTCACCCCGTCTTCATCCTCTGTTAAGTCAAAGTTGTGTGTAGGATTTCTAGACTTCTCAAGAAGCTCCTTGGTCAATCTTCTACTTAAATCTCCTTGCAGAAAAGGATGCTAAACATAGAGGGAAGCAAATTAAAGACATAATTATTTCATCAAACAATGTCACAAATACAAGCCAGGCAAATAATTGAAATAGAAAAATCGCCAGTTTTACTTTTTTTTGGTTGAATTTTTAAATCCCATTCTGCTTGAAATACTTGATGCGGCCCGCAACGCCTTAAAGCAGCAAAAAAGCAATTTCAATTTGAGACCCCTGCTCTAAAGTACAGTTAGAAAAATGAAGTTTCAAACTTAAACAAAAACTAATGTGATACAAACAGAACTTACATCAATCAACTTTTCCGCGGGAGGTCTTTTTTTAGGGTTTTTAGTTAAGGCAACTTTGATGAAGTTTTGAAATACTGGAGTCCTGTAAAATTTAGCTGTGCTAATCAAAGCTAACAAAAACAATTTATCTAACATGAGAAAGTCCAATATTGTCATTAATCAATTTAATTTAGCTTCTTTTGTAATGAATAAAAATTATAAATTATTTATGGACAAGATTCACTTAACTATTAAAATGTAAATCATACCATTTATTTTTATCTTTAAGCTGCGGCGGCTTAAATCCACTCTTCGACATGAGAAAGAGGGCCCTAGAGAATATTATACAGGTTAGTAACAATCACACATTGTTGCCAACAAATTCATATTATGCTAGACCGGAAATAGGGAACACCTGGAAATCGACAATGATATTAGTCACTGTCAAATAGCACGTAGGTTTCAATCATTTTTTAAAAAACAAATACACAAATGTTTGAATATAGAAGTTTTTGTTAAAAAATGAAAAAACTGCTGATGTGATAGATGTTTAGATTTTAAAAAAGCCTTGTGTCTGTCAACCCTTTGCGTTTGAGTTGGCCAAATACGCTGCCCAGCCTTAAGTAGACAGAAATGTTTTGTAAAAGTTGGACCATTGCCCTTTCTACGCCCTTGTCTTAAATGTAAATTTACAATAGGAAATATAGGATGCATAGGTTTTTATGTAGCTATGTGCAATGTCTGTACAGGATAAGTCACTTGTTATGCCATGACCCAAGGGCATCAAGCAATAAAAGTAAATCAAAATATTTTCGTTTCAAAATCAGAATCGCCCTTCGACCAAAGCTGAAAGAAATCTAAATAGCTTTTGGTGCATACTAGGCACAAATTGATAAATAGGTAACTTTCTGAGAAAAAAACCAAAGCCAGTGTTAGGCTTGATTATAATTTTTTTTAAATGTTATACCAATCACTAGTTTATTATTAAGAAATTGCTTCAGGCCATAATATTGATGACAATAAATTGATCATTTATCGATGTCACCTTTAGTATTAGTAATGCAGATTCCTGCATTTTTAATTTAACAAAGACAAGTCACATCAAGAAAATCTTTTTCCTGTATCCTTCATGTGATCAGAGGTTATTTTTTACTTAAGATGCTATGTAAAAATAGTTGTACGCGCAAATAAATTTTTCAATACAGAATAACCAACTAATGCCTAAGCAACTATTCCACTCGTGACCTTCCAAGGTTTAAGCAACAATTTAACCAATATGTGTATTTTGTTTAATGTTGTACAATGTGGTAGCATTGAATCATAGTTTTGACACAATTTCAAATGAATGGAGATATATTCTTTGGACAAATGACCTTGTGTTGTATTTTTGTAATGGACAGGTTTTATAAAGTCGCCATTTCTAATTTCATATATAAGTAGGATTTATTGTGAGATTCTTGTCTTTATCTCAAACAAATACAATGTTTCCAAACTGAAATAAATCTAGTCGAAAAATGTTTTTTTTTCTTTTCTTTTAAAGTTTTAATGTTAATAAATTTAGAAGACCATGGTGAACTAAAAAAAAACAGAGTGGAAAAAAATATTTCTAACCTCATGGGGTGTAGGTCAAACATTGGTGGCTGCAGTTCAGCGAACTCAATTGCAGTAATTCCCACAGCCCATATATCACACTGCTGGTTGTAGCCTCCTTTCCTTTCCACAGCGGCCACCTCTGGCGCCATCCTATGAGAAAATAAATTACAATTTTTTTAAAGAACATCACATTTTTCAAAAGGACGTGAGGAAGAGATGAGGTGCTGGGTAGCACATAATAATTTTAAAAAATGGTATCAAAAAGATTTTATTACCAGTAAGGAGTTCCAATGAAAGACTTGCGTTTGCACATTGTGGCTGTTATTTGAGCAGATACTCCGAAATCAGCTAAAATATAGAATTTGAATAATGATAAAAAATGTTGTTTTTCTTTTCATAAAAGTGCTCCTTAAAAAAAAACAATCAGGCAGTTCATAATTACTAAAAGAGTAACTAATAGGCGATGGAGAGCATTTGAAGTTATAGCGTGAATTCATGTATGTTCTTAAAAAATTAAAACCATTTACTTGCCTAGTTTTATGTCCCCTTCATCTGTTACTAAAATATTAGCACCCTGAAAATAATAACAAAAAATAAACATTCATCCAAGGACTATGAGAGTTGTAAGATACAAAATTATTATTCTTAAAAAGCATGCCTAAGAATTCATTTTTTTAAAAACTCTGCCAAAATTCCTTTTAAAAACTTTATATATCTTTATAGAGTTGTCTCTGATTACAGTCGAAACCGGTTAAGTCGAAGGCGTTGGGGTATGAAAAATGGCGTCGAGATAACCGATGATCGAGTTAAAACGAAAACCAATATGGCGGCAAAATATTAATATGTGCTTGAAATTTCTTTATGTACATGATTAATTAATTAGTTAGCGTTAATTAGTGATGGGACGATTAATCGGAATCGTATCGGAACCCTAATATTTCTTCACTCTTTCCTAAGGTTGTAATGACCGTTTGTTTTTTAAATTTTAAATATAACCATGGTTCCCACTCAGGAAAACGGGAAAAAGTCGGAAATTCTTTACAAAAATTTCTCGGCCTCGAAAGTCGGGAAAAGTTATGACTAATCGGGAATTTATATATAAATATATATATATATATATATATTTATGCCGAAGTAAAGGACTTTGATTACGTCTCGGTCATGTTTCGATTCCATTTAATAATTTTTTTAAAAGTTACCAGTTTATAATTGTCTGCGCATGCGTTAAAAGGTCAAAGTTTTCGCCTCGCCTTGTCCCAAGGCGCGTGTCACAGCCGCTAGCGTTTGCAATGCCGTCGAATCAGCGAATAAAAAAATAAAAATAAACATATCAATATAGTAATTTTAAGTTTAATGCTTTTGACGTGCAGGATATCTGTTACTATCAGAATGCTCTCGAATTTCCTCAATCAATCAAACTTGTAATATAAATAAAAGTATTGCGGCCTTCACCGTTGATCACAGCACGCTGTGGGTGGGCTGTGTGTTAGACCTCGGCCGGCAACAAAGTCTAAGCGAATTTTTAAAAAAATCATTCCTTATCAGAATTCGACCTACAAAAGTGATGACGTGTATATTAATAATATTATATACATGTACTGGAATATTAAGAAAATGATTTGATTTCATCGTCAGGCGCGTGTTAGTGTCACAGTCACGTATCTTACTGGTAACAAAGCAACAACAAAATTTTGAAAGAATAATAATTTTTTATTTAATTATATAAAAACCACCGTCGAATCTCGATGCAAACCTTTATTTTTATTTCTAAAGATATTCGTTTATCTTAAAAAATAAAATGATTAATGCATCAGAAAATGAATTAAGTTTAATAATAATATAACATGCACTGCGAAATAATGACGGATTAAAGACCGCTAACACGATTTACGGGCACCTCGGGTGAATACATCTAATTCACACATGGATCGAAAGTGAAAGAAAATAATAACATCCGGCAATTTTTATTGAAATCTCGTAGAATCACACAATAGCCGGAAGTCTAGAAGAAAGCGAGATGTCAACACTGTTTTGAACTAAAAGTACCAGAGTGCATTGCTAGCCCAACCGACGATGATCGAGCTAACCAACGTTAAGTTGCAAATTTGGCCCTCTTTTGTGCTCGAGGTATTAGGTTTCGGCGACTTAGAAAAATCGAATTAGCCGATGAGAAAATACCAAGACAAAGAGAGAATTTGGCGGTTCCAATAAAAAACGTCGAGTTAGTGGGGTGGTCGAGCTAACCGAGCTCGAGGTAAGTGGGTTCGACTGTATATCACTTTCAAAGAAAAATCGTCATTGGTATTTGTAAGACCTGACTCATCATGCTTTGATGTGACACTAAAACATTAGTTTTCTTGTTTAAACATGAATTTTAAAATTTACCTTTATATCTCTATGCATTTTTCCTCTTCTGTGTAAGTAATGAAGACCCTTCAAAGTTTCTTTGCATACAAATGCTATTGTTGGTTCAGGGAGTGGCCCAGTCACTGTATTAAAAAATGAATTTTTAATGAATTTTCACAAGAACAAAAAAAAACTGAATAGTACTTTTTTAATGAAAGAATTTCTAACACTTAAATTCTTGATGGTACTTTGTAGGTTTAAAACAGCAGAAATATTGACATACCATGATATATATCTTGCATAGATCCTCCACCACAGTATTCCATTGCTATCCATAACTTTTCTCGGCTTGAAGTAAGAAGTAAAAAGTATATAATTAAACATAAAGGGCAACAAAAAAAGGAATATTCCATTTATTTATTTTGTACACTTTTACAGCGCAGTACCATTGGCTACGGCTGGGCTCAAAGCGCTTTGAAGGCATTTCCTACACATTCAGTACAGACCATGCACTCTCAATCTTTCTAAACTTGGGTTACATACACAACATTATATACAAATGTCCAGACATAGGCGTATAATCATCATACACCGGTAGTTAGATGGAGTGAGATCAGCACACCTCATCGCTTGTTGGCCAAAACAGCTCTCCTGGACAAAAAGAATGTCTTTGCTGGTATCAAAAATTTAAAAATTAAATGTGACATTTTAAAAAGAAATCTCACCGTAAATAACTGCCAAAGTAGGCAACAATGTTTGAATGTTTGCAGTCTTTCATCATAATGATCTCTTGCTGAATGACAGCAAAGTCATCACCTACAGATATATAAATGTATCTATTTAATGTACATCAAGCATATAAGTATTTATTTACAAAAATGTGAGGAGTCTGTTTCCCAATGATTGGAAGCATTTTTAAAATAAAGAAATTTTAATGATAGAATCTAAAAGACTTCACTAATTTCATACCAGGCTCCAACTTGATGACTTTGATAGCCGCTAGTTCCCCAGTGTTGAGATCCCTGGCCTAAAAAGTAGGAGAAAAAAATAAATGATTTGTTTTTTAAAAGGGGAAAACACACTAATAATACAATCAGGGTGATTCTGGGATTGACAAAAATCCTGCCTGGACCAGATTTTAAATACTGAAGGCTTAAGTTTAAGCAAATCGCTGGAATTACATATCAGCTCTTAGTGTTCATTTTATAACTGATGATAACTTACATTTTTAGTGTTTTTTTGTAAGACTTTAAAATTTACTCTCAGATTTTCACTACTAAACCATTGTCATGGAAAGTGTTAACAAATTAATCATGTGTCAAAGGTCAAAGTTAAAATTAGTAGTCTCCAAACATTAAATATTTACAGCAATCCTTTGCCTAATATATTACTATTGACCGTGTAATGGATATTGCATACTTGATAAATCCATATGGTATACATTGATTTATTAATCATTAGGATTGTCAAATTTGCACCCAAAAAAACCTGCCCGGATATCCGTTGGCTCTGTGGGCTAGCAACAAGTACCAGCAACAGTTTACAATATTTTGGGAACATTTTATACTACACCTGTTTTATCCTTAATCCATTGTGACATGTTTCTACAAAGTACAGATTTTTATGAATTACTAGGGACTTGAGTGCATTCTTAACATAAAAATTTTCAATCAATTTCTATACTACTAAGGATAATAATGATAACATAAAAGATCTGCTTTTAAAATAATAAATTACTACTAAAAAATGAAAATGACCCCCTTTCCAGTCAATGACGGACTATGTGGCAAGTGATTTAGCGTTCACAAGTTTTTAGCCACCACTAACGAGCAGGGGAATGCGTGGCCAGCACAATGCCCCAGGGGCCTTGCCAGTACCTGGGCTCGACCCCGCGACCTGCCTCGGATCGATAGTCCAGTGCGCTACCACTAACAACACCTATTTTCCTTGGTCTTGTCTCTTGCAAGATTTTTATTAAGAATTAGGAGTACATTTCACTGTGTCACTAGCAGATTGTCAAGACTGCTCATATGAAAGGACTGGTAAACTGGCCGTAAGCAAAATATTCTCCCCTTTGTAGCTTCGAAGCAAGCCAATGACTCTTGCCAGCATCATCCATTGCTTACATCAAAGCACTACGATCTTGCCAGCACTAAAGTTAGCGATTGTAATGATTGCCCATTTACTCTGCCGGATTATTTGTTGTTGTTTTTTTGGAAAATTAAATATAAAACCATAAGTAATAGGTGAATAGTTTTGTATTTTTTAAAAATACATATTTTCAGCGTTTCAAACATCAACTCCTAGGATTATACAGTCAAACATCTCATACCGAGTTTAATTCGTTCCAGAGTCTTACTTGTTAACCAAAACACTCTTTATACGAAACAGTTTTTCCCATACAAATCAATGTAAAATATGATAATCCATTCTATGCTGAAAACAAATACTCATTTTTCAAAAGATTTTATTAACATTTATTCAAATAAAATTACTTATCAATTGTTAAAGAGTGAAACAACTAGAATAAAATTTAGATTTGAAACAAAAAACGATAACAAAAATATGAATTTGTGACAAATAATGATTCCTTTTTTACTAGAAAACTGTCCAAAGACATTTATTTTTGCAGACACTTCAAATTTTGACTAAAATGTGTCGTAAACGTTTCATTGACATTCTTGAAACTCCATTTGAAGCATCCATCTCCTTAATTGTTCTTGAGAATAGTGTAGGTAGTTGATGTTGGCCAATTGTAGTTGCGCACTAGATTAGCCACCTTCTTCTCGCTTTTCAATGGTTTTTCGTTTTATTTCAACAGTTATTTTTTTTTCTCTCTTATGATTGTCTTCTTGTGGTGGTTTTTTTTCCAAAGACATTTTAGTACAGGTTATTAGACTTTGCACATAAATTTTTTTACAAATACTGACTGAATACAAAATTTGTAAAAATGGTTGATCACACGCGAAAACAATACGCTAACAGATAGAGTGCTTAACACAGAATAATACATCGGGGCGGAAGTGTCGGCTCACAAATGAATTTCCAGGAAAAAGGGACTTTCCCTTTCTGCGTCACATATTATGCAAATCTTCGTTCATTAAGGGAGCAACTTTAAAAAAAAATTGTTTTGCTCATTTTGCGGAAAGCTCGTTATGAGAGGTTTGACTGTATTTTAATTGTAAAAGTTTAATTATTGTTTTTATGCTTGTACAACAAAAACCCATATTAAAATTACTACAATGTTGTTATTTAATTTATTGATAAGTTTATTTACAGAATTAGGGGAGAGTGTGAAATGCGGTGATACATCATCATTGTCATATATTCCTCAATTAGATTGCATTTTGCTGTGTCACTACTAGGGCTGTCAATATTTTTGAAAAAAGATGCCCTGGTACCTGTCCAAATTTTGAACGGGTACCTGGGGACTCGTTCAAAACGATGCATAATTTTCGCCATCATGACCGCTATACAATGCAACCTAGCCACCAGCCATGCACCTGATTTCACACAGTAGCATGCTTTCAATATCATACTATTTTGAACTTTAAAGAACTGCAAATTTGTATTCCTGTTATAAATGTCTTCATCATACTCAAAAACTAAAACTACAGTAAACTGAACATTCAAACAAAATGTCATGAACAATTATCTAACTTCAGTCAGGTCATACGGGCCCAGCATGCTGACACCTACAGCTCGTCTCAACCGATAACTCAATGTTGTAGGTGTTTTCCTTATTTTATTAATTCAAAGAACCATTGGTATGAGAATCACTGTGGGTGAAAGTGTCGTCACATGAGAGAACCTAAGTTCACGGGGAATGCTACGAAAGATTGTGATGGGCAGAGGTCAGGATAGAGGAGACAAAAACTAGTTGTTACAGTGGGGGAGTTAAACAAGAGTTTTTTCTGGGTGTGGCCGAATTGTGAAGAGAGAGACTCGAGAGAGTTATTAGGTTAGACTTGAATGAGATAGACAGTCTAGAATACTGTTAGGTGATATATATCTACCAGGGTTGTTAACAATACTAAAAAAAATTATTGGCAATACCAATACCAATACTGCCTGTAAAATCTATTGGCAATACCAATACCAATACAATTTTAAAACCAGTATTGCAATACCAATACCAATATTTATTTATTATTGCCTTACCAATACCAATATTTGGGTCATTCGACGAATAAAACGCAAATACGTTTAAAATTTAAATTCATGAGTTATATCTAAAATCTGTCTACATTGGCATTGGATGAAACAAAACATTAACTTGACTCACTTTCAAGCAAGAAATTCTGTAAAAGGATTGACCAAAGAAAATATTGACCAAAGAAAAAAATGGCATCAAGATCTTGAAAGTATCACCTATCAGTCCATAAATAGCGCAATCATTGAAAAGTTATGAACGAAATAGAATGACGCATTCAAGCTACTAAAAATAATTCTAATTACAACAAATTTAATATTATATAAATTTTTAAAAAATTTTTTTCTTTGTTTGGCCTTATTTTTGTTTGTAGGCCCTAGGCACGGTGGCTTAAGTGCCTAAGCCTTAATCGAGCCTTGGTAAGTCACTCGTCAATGCTCATTGCCAAAGATATCATATATGATTTGGTTTGTATTATCATTCATTTCATTGATCAGTCTCATTCAAAAATTGTTTGGCAATGTCACTCACAAGATGGCGAAACCAAAGAAAAATTTATTATATTCAGCTTTATTCACAACCAATGTTGTAGAGAATTTATTGAATATTGCTTTTAGTATTAGTTAAAAATCAATACCAATATCAAAAATAATTATTGGCAATACCAATACCAATATCAAATTTCAAGAAGTATTGCAATATCGTCCCAATACTTAAAAAAGTATTGGCAATACTACCAATACCAATACAATATTAACAACCCTGATATCTACACACAGCCATTGTACGGCTATTTGAGAGGGTATCTTGAAAGTCACAGTTGGTGTAGTACTATGAAGAGCGTTCATATTATATACATGAATAAATACTTGGATGTTGTTATACAATTGAGTCAGGATCTATCATTGCACTGAGAGTGAAAGTGTTGGCAGACTGGAAGAAAGGCATGCAACAATATAAGTATAACGGAGATGTAACGAACAGTTTCCTGGGAAACCAAATTTACACTTTACATTTACTTTTACAATTTACACTTTGACTTTGCATTGTTCCTTACAAATCAAATTACATAGGTACACTGTCATAGAGTTGTTTTTAAAAAAATCAGCAAGAACTATTAATTAAGGCCTATGGCGCACATCCTCTCTAGAATTGACAATTCAATTGTTAATGGCAATTATGGCAAACTTAAATTTGAGTCATTTGTTTGAGTAGTTCAGAGTAGCCTTGGCCTAAGTTAAGTTATTTTAAGACAATTATAAGCATAATAAGGCTTTTACTATAAGTTATAGTAGTCTGAACAGATCCTATAAATTCCTATGACTATCAAAACTCAAGTCTAAAGCCAAAGCTAAGAGTACGAGTAAGACCCTGGACTGGACTAGGGTGAAAAAAAAACAAGTTTTTTTTATTATTCAGTGAATATATGAATTCAACGTCAACTTTTACAAACCTTATAAACATCACCGTAGGTACCACTTCCTACTCTTTGTATGAGTTCAAAGTCATCCTGTGGATTTCTTCTTAAAATATCTGCCGACATTGTTGTAATGCTGAACAGTTCGTCGCGAAGGACGAAATTTTTAGGAATCGTTTATAGTTAAACCATGGTTCTACAATTATTTCAGCTCTTCAGTTTCTACTTATGTGTGTACTTCCGTACATGCGCAGAGTTAACGTAATTGATTTAGAAGTTATCTCATTTCGCGATTTGAAGTTAAGAATAATGCCTAAATTAACATCTTTATTTTTTTTAAAATATTATTGAAATTTTATAATATTTTAATTATATTAAGTTAGACCAATTTTATATTTGAAAAATGCGATATTTCTTTAATAAAACGTAGATGGATTATTGCACTGAATTAAGAAAATTTTGTATGTACTATATGACTATATATCTTATCTTATCAATACAGACGCTCCTTCAATGCAGAAGATAATTGCGTCCACAGACCATGACAGATGATCTGTTGGCAAGTGATGCAGCGATCACAGGCCACGGCTTTGTGGGTTCCACGCATTACCCAGCCGCCTAACTAGTGTTAGGTACCCATTCGGAGCTGGGTGACTCCATACTAAAATTATTTATAATGAATAATGTGTAGGCTGTAGGCCTAACAACAATGCCATTGACATGCTTTTACTTTTATCATTAAAATACACAATTTAAAATCGACAATAGCTTCAAGAACTAAACGTCGAATGTAAATACGCTGAACGACGGGTTGTGGTAAATGCCAAGGTAACGAACATCAAATGATATCTTATGGTGCCTTATGGTATTTTAAAATAAAATTACTTTAATTCATCATTTTCCTTTATTGGTTAGCCCGGCTGATCCCAGTTAAGCAATTTTGGGGGCGTCCATAAATAACGTCACGCACCTAGGGGGAGCGGGGTCTCACTAGTGACGATGTGTGACGAAGGGGGGGGGGTGTTTAAGAAATCAAAACGTGCAACATTAAATAAAAGTTCCACTTAAATATTTGATTATAATGGCTTAATATTTATTTAATGACGTGTTATATGGGCTTCATGCGTGTTACGATATTAGAGAGAATACATACTTATATGAGAGATTTGAAAAATGCTCATTTTCAAATAGAAAATCCGCCTTTTAGGGTGGGGGGGGGCGCGAAGCTTTGTGACGTCATATTGGAGTGGGTCTAACTTTTTTATAACGACGTGTGACGAGGGGGGAGGGGGTGAAAAATCGGCTGAAATCTCGTGCCGTCATTTATGGATGACCCCTTATCCTACTTTTTTTGTGTGTGGTCTTAATCGTTTAATTACAAATGCTTTGGGACACCCTTATCACCGGGAATAAATCCCTGCCATCACGGAACTCGGTGCGCAGTCGAGCGCATAAGCAAGCCACTCGACCTCCGCGCCCCCTTGTTGAATGAATTCCCCCCCCCCTCTTTTCCTCCCGTTCGAACATCTCTTTGACTATTTGGTCAGGTAACTAATTATTTTGTAATTTTCACGCTATTATAGGATGGTGGTTCATCGTAGCATACACATAAAAATGTTTGTAGTTAATTTGGTGAGATATCGAATTCCATACTAAACGTCGAATCCAAATAAGCTAAACTTATTTTCAAAAAATGGACCTGATAAAGTTACAGGACTCCACGGAGACGGAGGCAGAAAATCAAGATGTGTACACTGACGATCCCGAGAATCTGTGTCTGTTGGGGAGTTAATTAGAACATGCGAAGAGTGAGAAAACGAGAATGTTTGACACATTTTTTGCAACGCTGCTTCCTTTATGGGCCCGTCCATAAAGTACGTCACGCTATTTTTTACCCTTTTTAAATCCCCTCTCCCCCCTGTCACAAATCTCAGACCCTCCCCCCCTAAAGTACGTCACACTTTCAAACAAATTTGATAACTTTTATTAGCAAAATAATTAAAATTTAATCGAAAACACCGTGACGTCACACATGGCCGGACACCTCCCTCCCCCAGTCACAAACTGCCACACTTTCTTACACCCCTCCCCCTCTAGAGAGTGACGTACTTTATGGACGGCCCCCAAATCAATTTCAAGACATTTCTCACACCACCAACACGACAATTATAATGTAATTTTATTTATTTAATACATTTAATGGAATAATACAGCATATTTTTTTAACTTTCTTTATCCACTCGAGTAACAAAAGAAAAAAATAAATAGGAGCCATAATGATCGAAATATTTATTTAAAAGGAAAAAAATCACCAATCCAGTTACTTCTCAAAAGATTTCACCGTTAAAAAAAAGAGCTGCTAATCGAAATGCTGTGATTTTTTTTATGCAACAACAAATAAACCCACAGTTTTCAGTCTCTCGCAAAACGTTTGTCCCTGATTAAAAACAACTATGGGCATTTCTCATACCCAAGTGCAGTTGTTTGATATTCATGGGATTTGGAATTATTTTTTTTTAGAGTTCTTGACGGCGGTGAAATTTTTGTTTGATGTTTTAATTTAGTACTTGGCACACTTATTTTCACGTTGTGTATGCGCTTGCTGAAGTTTAGGGACCGTCCATAAATGACGTCATGCGATTTTCGCCGATTTACCCCCCCCCCTCGTCACACTTCGTCACAAAAGCCTAGACCCCCCCCCCTTTTCCAATATGACGTCGTAAAGCTTTGACACCCCCTCCCTTTAAAAGCCGTATTTTCTAATTGAAAATTAGCATGTTGCAAATTACTTATCTTATCTGTTTACAGACGCTCCTTCTATACAGAAGATTATTGCATCCTACGCTTATCTATGGTTTGTGTTTAGTCCTGCATTTTTATTAGAGATTTAAATGTTGATAAAGTGTTGGTTTTCCTGGATTCTTCAGGCAACCCATTCCACGCCCGAATTCCGGACGGGAAGAAGGAAAACTTGTATGTGTTTGTTCTTGCATACGGAATAAGAAAGGTGTTTTTATCCTTATGTCTATCTGAGGGTTGTATTAAGTTATCTTTGTGTTGTATTTATAAATTAGAATTAATTGCTTTATGCATGATTACTACTTTGCTCTTGGTTCTTCTATCCTCTAGTGTTTCAAGGTTTAATTATTTAACTAATGGTGTTATTCTTGTCAGTTTCGAATATTCTCCAGTAATGAATCTGGCAGCTCTTTTTTGAATTTGTTCTAGTTTATCAATGTTTTCTTTGGTGGATGGGTCCCATACAGAAGATGCATATTCTAGTACAGGTCTCACCAACGTGAGGTAGCATTTTAGTTTTATATCTCTATTACATTTTTAAATCCCTTATATTAACTTCGCGGCCGTCTCTGTCTTGGGCTCGGCGGGCGGGCGGGCGGGCGGAAAAACAGAAGTCAAAAATGAACCACTTCCCATGATCTGATCGAACTGAAATTTGGCACACGGACCCGTCTGACCTAACAATGCATCGTATCAAAATTTCAGATCGATCGAACGTACCGTAATTAAATTAATGCATTTTTAGTTTATCCTTATATGAGGTATGTAATTCAAAATTCACTGTTTGTTATTGTTTTTTTTCTGCCAGTTTCACGTGAGTTTGAGTTGACGCCGACCGTCGTGTTGACGCCGACCGTCGTGCCGACACCCCCTCACATCCCACCCCCATTTATTAAAGACAAGGGACATCACTCGGTGTCAGTCTGTAAATGTTTGAAAATAATCAATACTGTTAGTTATGTTTCATATATAAGGGATTTATAGTCAAAAACTTTGTTTTTACGGGTTTGTTTTATTAAATCCCTTATATTAACTTCGCGGCCGTCTCTCTCTGTCTTGGGCTCGGCGGGCGGAAAAACAGAAGTCAAAAAATGACCCACTTCCCATGATCCGATCGAACTGAAATTTAGCACACGGGACCCGTCTGACCTAACAATGCATCGTATCAAAATTTCAATCGATCGAACGTACCGTAATTAAATTAATGCATTTTTAGTTTATCCTTATATGAGGTATGTAATTCAAAATTCACTGTTTGTTATTGTTTTTTTTCTTCCAGTTTCACGTGAGTTTGAGTTGACGTCGACCGTCGTGTTGACGCCGACCGTCGTGCCGACACCCCCTCACATCCAAACCCCATTTATTAAAGACAAGGGACATCACTCGGTGTAAGTCTGTCAATGTTTTTCCCCCTCTCCCCCTCCCACCCACCCCTCCCCCCTCCCACCCACACCTCCCCCCCAGGGTTATGAAGCAAACTTGAGTTAAGACAGATTCAGTCTGTAAATGTTTGAAAATAATCAATACTGTTAGTTATGTCTCATATATAAGGGATTTATAGTCAAAAACTTTGTTTCTTACGGGTTTGTTTTATTTAAATCCCTTATATTAACTTCGCGGCCGTCTCTCTCTGTCTTGGGCTCGGCGGGCGGAAAAACAGAAGTCAAAAATGACCAACTTCCCATGATCCGATCGAACTGAAATTTGGCACACGGACCCGTCTAACCTAACAATGCATCGTATCAAAATT
The DNA here is from genome assembly GCA_944989445.1 of Ampullaceana balthica. NCBI lineage: Eukaryota > Metazoa > Mollusca > Gastropoda > Lymnaeidae > Ampullaceana > Ampullaceana balthica. Next base: position 765,135 of record CALYLW010000198.1, read on the forward strand.
TCAGATCGATCGAACGTACCGTAATTAAATTAATGCATTTTTAGTTTATCCTTATATGAGGTTTGTAATTCAAAATTCACTGTTTGTTATTGTTTTTTTTCTTCCAGTTCCACGTGAGTTTGAGTTGACGCCGACCGTCGTGTTGACGCCGACCGTCGTGCCGACACCCCCTCACATCCCACCCCCATTTATTAAAGACAAGGGACATCACTCGGTGTCAGTCTGTAAATGTTTGAAAATAATCAATACTGTTAGTTATGTCTCATATATAAGGGATTTATAGTCAAAAACTTTGTTTTTACGGGTTTGTTTTATTAAAGTTTCTTTTTATAAAGCCTAAGGTTTTGTTTGATTTTTTAATAACTTCATTGACATGGGGATTCCATGATAGTTTCTCATTTATTAAGACTCCGAAGTATTTTGCATCTTTAGTTTGGGTCAGTTCTTTTCCATGAATGTAATATTTTGAATTTATTTGTTTCTTTTTTTTTGTTACTCTTAACAGTTGACACTTTTCTGGGTGGAAAGACATACTCTAGTTAGTTTCCCATTTTATCAATTCATCTAAGTCTTTTTGTAAAATTTTGCTGTCTTGTTCTGTTTAATTGTTCTATAGATTATACAATCATCAGCAAATAACCTAACTTTTGTACCTGTTGAGATGTTGTTGGGTAAATCATTTATATAAATTAAATAAACAATTTGTCATTGAAATATGTATTTAGTGTAAGTCTGCACTCTAATATCGTAACCACGTGTGAAGCCATTGACAACTTCATTAAATAAATTGCAATCAGTAAAATATTTAAGAGAAACTTTTATTTAAAGTTGCGTGTTTTTTATGTGACGTCTCATTTCTTAAACACCCCCTTCCCCTCGTCACAAATGCGTGCCCCCCTCCCCCTAGCTCGTGACGTCATTTGTGGATGGCCCCTTATGGCGTTATATTATATATTTGAGGTGATTGTTGACGATGTGAGAGTGTAAAAATTGGCAAAATTTGTCTCACGTCATGGACGGGTTCTAGTGTCTAGTACTTCTTGGCTACATTTGATTTTAAAGTTTCTATCCCAGTCTATGGAGACATTCTCAAATAACATCACGATATTTTAAAATAATTTATGATTTCCCCCTCCCACAGCATCATAAATGACAACTGTATACCCTCGCCCTCACAGTACATGACAACGCTACGAATACGAAAAAAATCGTTGCTCATGTTATTACATTATTACGTGTATTTGCATTATTCTTTATGACAATTATGATAATGATGATGAGCATGAAATAAATGCAAGCTTAAAAATGTAAAATTAAAAAGGTGGAAAATCACCAAAACCTTTTCAACCGAGAAAAGCGACCCATATATTGACACATAAATTAGTTATTTGGATTGTTAGGCTATACTATATTATTAATACTCGATAGGCATGATAATAACATTAAAAAAATCAAAGGTGGTTCCCTAACCATCTTGGTTAAAATATAATATCTGATCTTTGAGGGAGTATTCATTGATTTATATTTGTGTGACGTGTAATTGGTGCGGAGTCAAAACATGGCATCGTACTGTGTGTCGTCAAGTTTAGAAGTGATATTTATTCTGATTCTTTTGTTTTTCAAAGCTGATTACTCTTTATCGAAACCAGAACCAATTTCAAATAAACGATTGTGTGCAGATAAAGAATGCAAAGGTAGTGAGAGATGATTTGTTGACTATACCGCGTATAATATATAATAAAAAATTAGCAGTCGACTCCTCCGGGTTTCTAACTTTTGAGTTTTAACTCTTACCTTACACTGTACTCTACTGGGTCTATTCTAACTTTTATCATTTTTTAAAGAATAGGGTAGTATCATTTATTGAAAAAGGGGACTACCGAAAATAGCATACTGAGGTTTCTGATTCTGCCTGTTGAAATATTTTAAATAAGTTTTGTTGCTTTAATAATTTATGTGTTTACCTTCGCCTTCAGTTTCAGTCTTCAGATTTGTTATATTTGTTAGCCTATGCCTATTTTATTACTACTGAGTTTGAGTTTGAGTATTGATTCAATTGTTTATTTAATTAATTTTGACTAATATAAACAATTAAGCCTATTTAATAGTAATTTTTGTACTACTGATTCTGAAAAGCGGAGACATTGTTTAAATTTTTTAAATAAAAATTTAGATTTTAGAATTAATACACACATAACACATAAATAGGCCAGATCTATTAATATCACATATATATGCGTATAAAATATTATGAAGAGTTTGTTAAGATATTATAGCGACTTAGTTTTTTTGAAGTGTTAACTTAGTAAACACTTCAAAAAAACTAAGTTGCTATAATATCTTAACGACTAGTCGTAGCAGCAGTTTACTGGCTAGTGTTACGACTAGTCGTAGCACTAGCAACATCCATTACTAAAACTAAAAGTAGGTATACAGTATTCCCTCGAATATCATGGTAGATAGAGACCGAGACCACCCGTGATATTCAAAAATCCACGAAGTAGGACAAAACCATTATTTTTACCTTTTTTAATTGTTTATTGGCTGTTTAAAACCATCCCTGTAATGTTTATAACCCACCCTTTACTATATTAATAATAATAGAAAGACTAACACTTTTTAGGATGTACAGTACACTATTACAGTTCAGTACTGTACATAAATACACCTGTAACACTAGAGAATTAAGCAAGTACGTACATGCAACAAGTTAGCTACTGTGGCGATACATGTACAATACATACATGCATATGTAAAAAAAATCGATTTCAAAAAGGTAAGAAATTACAAATTTAACAAATAAATAATTATTAACATAAAATAAAAAAATAATTTAAGCAAGTAGAGAGAGAGAGAGAACCTTTACAATACGTATATTCGTATGGAAAAAAAAATTAAAGAACCTTTACAATACGTACATACATATGAAAAAAACCATGTGAAGTAGCGAATCCGTGATAATCGAACCGCGAAGTTGCAAGGGGTTACTGTAGTATATATTAAATTATATTATATAGATCACACCCCTTCTTTAGTTTTCAAAAGTATTAAGTTACTTTAATTTTAATTATTTAAAATGATTAATAATTCAATTGGGAAGGAATAACCTTGTAATTGATAGTTGATTGTTGAAAAAATGTACATGTAATTGTTACATGTAATTGAAATTAAGAAAATCACTTTCAAACTTTGCAATTCTTATAAAATTTAGCCTACATAAAGGAATAATATCATGGACGGTAGAGTCTGCCATATACTATTCTAAGTAGTTCTTATTATTGTAATATGTTGTCTTAGCATTAATAAATAATATCAATTACCTCAGCTTACTCATTTTGAATGGAAATATGTTATTTAAGTTTTAGGTTATCCAACATTGACTCGATAGCTCTGCCAGTTTTTAAATTTTTACAAAATTATTTTGTTTCCAAATTTGTTTTAAAAAAACTACAAAAATTTGTTAAACTGGAAATATAACTATGGTCTTGCATGGGATTGGGGGAGTTTTTTCACTTTGCACACGGTACAACAAACCTTAGATGGAACATTGCCCCCCCCCTTCCCAATTTCTCCCAGTCTTAAAGAAATTAATCTAATCGGCATTCTTCCGTCTTACTAAATTAATCTACTCATAGTATACAATTTCAAATTTTTGCTCCGCACAACCCTAAGATGTAAGACTTTATGGACTAGACAGGGAAGCTCAATCATATAGCATGATGACGCTTTGTATAACCACCAATACTAAGTTATATTGACAAGGCACAGAAGGTATTGTGCGTATTATTTTAATTGCATTTGGCTCATACAGGATCAAACACACAGCAATGGGAACAGTGTATGAGATCACAGCTTGGTGCTTAATGAGAGAGAGCTTGGTGGAAATGAAAGATCTATTCTAGAATAATAATTTTAGATGGCTTCCAACTACCGTATATACTCGTTCATTCATAAGCCGAACCCCGGCTTTTGGAAGAGAATAGTATAAAAAGTGTGTAACCCGCTCGCAAGCCGACCCTAAAAAATATTAGGACAGTCTAAACAAAAAGGTACACATATTAAAAAAAAATACAGTGGGACCTCTCTAAGTCGAAAAAAAAGGGACCCGAAAAAAAAGGGACCCGAAAAAAAATAATCGACTTACGAAGTTTGCAAGGTAGTGAAAATGGCGTAAATAGCGCAGATTAATCAAGGACAATGCTGATATTGAGGGAGGTGGGGGGAAACAGCAATACTGGCTAGAAGGCTAGAACAGTAAAGAGAGGCGGTGTCTGGTGTTTCTCATCAAAGGAAACCAACTTGCTTTTACATCCCGACACAAGCCTGTCAAAAGAGACAACTTCCCTCCCCTCCTCCACTTTGCTCCCTCCACAGTAGGATGGGGGAAGTAACATTTTTCTTTTTAAAAAGAGTCACAGCATGCCTTTGATAATTCACAGGGACCCAAAAAAAAATTGACTTACGGAGTTTGCCAGTTAGTAGAATGGCGTAAATAGGTGCAGATTAATGATTAATCAAGGACAATGTTGATATTGAGAGGGGGGGGAGAGGCAGCAATACCGGCTAGAGGGCTTGACAGAAGAGAGTGTGTTTCATATGAAAGGAAACCAACTTGCTTTTATTTAAACTTTGACATAACGACACAAGCCCTTGAGAGTAGACACCTTCCCTCCCCCACTTTACTCCCTCACAACACTGATAATGCCGGTATTCAATGGTTGTACATGCAGAAATCAACTATGACCCGCTCGCAAGCCCCACATTTTCCCCTAGATTTTGTCCAAAAAAGTTTGGCTTTAGAAAGAGTATGTGCCGTAAGTAAAATTGAATTAAGATTATTCTATTCAGTCTAGATCAGTCATATGTAAGCCAAGGCTGTTGATTGGATTTAAATTAGTAAGGGCAATGAACTATAATCAGAATATAGATGTAATATCAAAGCACTGATGAAAGTTAATAATTTGTTTTCAACAGGGTTTCCTTTGAGTTTATTGTATGTTCTGTAAAATTTCAGTATAGAATTTGTTTTAATTGCTCATTTGCATTATTTAAAAAAAAATTTCAGCTGTCATTTCAAAAGCCAAAGCCCTCGCTACACATCCTTCAGATCATCCATTGTTGTTGTATTTCAAAAGAGATGACATTGTTTTAGTTACCAGCAAGTCAGCTGGTGACAATACAAAGTTGTGGGGCGGTGAGGTAAGTGCTTCTGCTGCTCTCTCCGGACGTATTCCTTGTCAAATCAATTTTGGTGAAATCATGTTATTTAGTACTTAATAATTAATAAATAATTTTTAAATGATACTAACTTTAAAATTTTATGGATACTTTTGTGTTACTTTATCAAGGCAATTTTCGGACCTTGCATACCAGTTTTTTATCTTAATCCTGTACAAAATAATCATGTTAAAAATATCTCTAATTTGTTGTTATTTGGTGCATTTTTGTTAGATGTTATTTTTGTTTTGTTTTTTATATGTGTAGCATAAATAACTAAGGTTTTTTATAATGTTTACTTCTATTGCATTGTTCCTATCTTCCTTCAGGTTAAAGGAAAAAAGGGTTATTTTGATAAAGGATTTGTCAGAGAGTTTACAGTTTATGTTGCAGAACCACAATATCTTGTTGACACAGAAGTAAGGGGAAAAAAAGATTTCTTTTTCCATTAGTTAAAACTATCAAATATATAAAAAAGCCTGTCCATCAAAGATACTTACTGACCCTTAATTGTAGGCCCATAAGGTGTGCATGTAAATGAAGATGCATGCATTTTATTATATATTACAGTGTCACAGAAGTATCAAAATATCATAGCCTTTTAAATTGTTTTCTTCATGAATTTTGTTATTATTTGTTGCGCTTCATCATCATAGATTGCACTAAATATTACACTTTGTTACATATTACTATGTAACTATGTAGAAATTGACACAGCTAATTAGAACCAAAAGATGATGGACATTTCATTAAAAATTCTAAAACTGTACATTAATTTTATTGGGTTATCAGTTACATTATAGATTTTTTAAAATTGTTAACACGTGCAATTTATTTGTGAGGCATATTAAAGGAGGAAAAAGTATGTTCTGTAATCCAATTTCAGCTGCCCTTGGTTATAAGTTCAAATATTGGAAAAAAAACCTCTACATAACTAACAAGTATTTATTTGTATATTTATTTGTAAAAATTATTTAAATCATTTAAATAATATTTTTTTTAGGTCAACACATTTGGCAAGCTCGGCAAACCTCCTCCAGGTCGTCGTGAAAAAGAATTAGGGAGAAAGCCTGTGGAACCAGATATTGGTGAGTCATAGTTCATTCATGCTCTTGTTTTCATTCTTTTCACTTATTTGAGTGCATATACAGCGGGACCCACTTAACTCGAGCCCGGTTAACTCGTTAGCTCTATTAGTCGACATTTTTTATTGGAACCGCCAAATTCTCTCTTAGTCTTTGCATTTTCTCATCGGTTAATTCGATTATTTTAAGTCGCCGAACCCTAATATCTCGAGCACAAAAGAGTGCCAAATTTGCCACTTAATGTTGGTTATCTCGATCCCCATGACCAATCGTCAGCTTTTGAAAATATTAGATGTGATTTTTTATAACCAAGTGAAGGCATAAAATTTCTGCCTCGCTGGTGACGTCACAGCCCGCTTGCGTTTAGCTCACAGCGCTGTGTTACTAACTTAAATCGCCAGCTTTTGAAAATGTTACTTATCGATAGGGCTGAACGGATCAGTTCGGCTACTCGGCATCGGCCGATTTTCGTATACTCGGAGATACTCGGCAATCGGCCGCGTAAGTGATGCCAATGCCGAGTATTACGTAATTGCTCCAATAGCAAAGATGCACGCAGAATCGCATGTCTAAAACAATTCGTTTCGTATGAAATAACAAAATGTAGTGTGCAGACTTGTTGTCATTGGCAACCATTCATCCTTCAACCTCATTTTGACTCTATTACTACTGCTTTGTTCTCATTGTTTCATTCATAAGAAGTGGCCGTGTGCAAACGCCATTTAACTATTGGTTAGAATTAATTAAAATGTGTCAAAGTAGAAAGTTCAAAAGGAGTTCCTAATTCATTTTTGTAGATTTTTATAGAGAAGAGTTCGCTTTGTCATGAGTCATATATAGGTCATGATAGTGAACAAATAACAGCAAACAGTTGTGTAAAAAAAACCTCCAAAAATATGTGCATGTACATTCTTATTTATTAACGCTAGTGATGGGACGATACCAAAATCATAGGGTGCTTACTGTAAACAAGGCTTCCAGAATTTTAAAATATATAATATAACAAACTACAGACAGTTTACCCACCCCCACTCTCAATCTCCCAGACCATTGTTGTTGCTTAGTCCAATTAGCATCAAGTTACCGAAGGAATTCTGATTCCATTGTAAGCTGAGGGGATGGACCCAATGAAGATGGTTTGGAAGAGAATGGTTCGGAGACAATGAAGGGATATGTAAGTTACACGGGGCGGGTTTATTTATTGGTGTAGCTTGTAAGGAAAGTCACGCAACTGCTTTCCAAGGCACAGTATCGCTCAATCTGGGTCACCACTTACCAGTGGACCCTGCGCGCGGTGTGGCAGGCAGGAGTAGATGAATTCGTTATAGTTATGTACTAGGGACAAAAACTGTGCTAACGCCTTAAAGGGTTATATTTAAACTTAAACGGTCCTTAAAAACAAACGGTCTTAACAACCTTAGGAAAGAGTGAAGAAATAGGGTCCCTGATATTCCGATACGATTCCGTTTAATCGTCCCATCACTAATTAACGCACATCATGTACATAAAGAAATTTCAAGCGCATGTTAATATTTTGCCGCGATATTGGTTTTCGTTTAACTCGATGATCGGTTATCTCTGCGCCATTTTTCATACCCTGAGGCCGTCGACTTAACTGGGTCCCACTGTAATTGTTTTTGTTTAAAGACTTTCTTTCAAATTACTCCTTCTATCACGATGTCCAGAGATCTTATCCTAAATATTACTGATGCTCCTTCTATTCTTAAGATTACTTACGGCTTATCCATGGTTTATGTCTAGTATTGCATTTTTATTTAACTGGATGGTCTGTCAAATCTTTGTTGAGGGTCCACAATTTTACCTGGTGATAACTTTAGGAAAGATGGGTTGGGTTAGAACAGTGGGGAGTGAGATTAGGGTTGGGATTGTAGGACGAACAATTTTAAGATGACAAATTTATAAAAACTAAAAAAATGAGAAATAAATTTTTCAAATAATTTGAAGAAAAAAAGAGACATATTATCAAGGAATGCACTAAAAAGTATAACTTGGTTTTAAATTACTTATTGACAACATTTTTTAATTAACTGCATTAAGCTCTTACAAATTTCTGCTCTGTATATTACAAGTAGAATAGTAATACAAATATTTTTTTTTGTTCTCAGCTATCTGTAAGTAAAGCTAATTTCATTGCTTACATCAAATCTTGACCATTGTTTACTGCTATATCTAGAAGAATTTTTTTTTATATCTTTAAAATATTGATCAGAAGAGTTTCTCTTTTTTTCTCTCATGACAGGAAAAGAGGCACCAGACCAAAACAAAGTAAGTCTTAAATGAAACACATTAAGGGTCCACACTGAGAGTTTTGATAAAGTTTTTGTTTTTTTTTAGATTTCTTTCAATTAGTTGTGAAAGGAGCATTAGGGGAATGAATACAATGTGTAAGTCTCATTTCTAGGATACAGCAGGTGAAGCCAAAGTACACATTCCAGAATCCAGAGTCCCCCCAGCCAAAAAGGAGAGTGAATCACCTGTATTAGAACCCACTGAAGAAAAAGGAGCAGAAAAATTGCCTGATGCAAAAGAGGAAAATAGCACGAAATTAGAAGTTCACCCAAATAATGAAGGTGGCAGGCCAGGAGATGAAAACCCCAAGGATCTTCATGAGTCAGAGTCAAAAAGAAGATATGATGAGGGGGGAACTGAAAAAGATGAAAGTGAAGATGAGGAAGGTAAAGTAAAGTTTATCTCTACCAAAAATGTAATTTTAATAACATTTTTAAATGATGGCATTTTCAAAAAAAATTAATTTTGATTGTTTTTTTTTCATGAACACTGAGGTCAAAAACTGTTTGAGAACAATGATTTTAAAAAAAAGTGTATCTAATTATCTGAAATTATTTTAAACTTAACACATTTAACTTAATTACTGGGTAAAAAAAATTTCATAAAATGTAAAACTTTCATTATTGTATTAAAAATAAAACTTTTTTTTTCTTCTTTTCTTATCTAGTAGAAAAGTCACCTTTTTTCATTTTTTAACTAAAGAGAAGACCATGGTGATTTACACAAAAAATGCCTTACGTAGTAATTTCTTTTATCAAAAATACACACCATCATCAGAGATACAGATATTTTATTTAAAAAAATGAATACATTTTATTAACAGTGCGCATCATTCTGTCTCTTATTGACTCATCTGTTTGCTAATGTATTACATTTAAATAATTTACCTGGGTACATCACTCTTGTGTTAGATTACCTCCCGTGTTCGATACATTGTGACCGGTTTATGTTTTTGTTCATTTGCTCATATCAGTTGCCCTGGTAAAAATGCCATGCTTACAAATTTCTAGAGCACCAGGTTGTAAATGAGGAAGACTGGGAGGAGCTAGATGACGACTACTTTGAAACTGAAAGAGATCGTTATGACACATCAGGTCATTAAAATTGGAATGCTTTTTTTTCTCCCATGTTACAACTCTTAACTTGTCTTAATCTTAACATGATCATTAGGTTTTGTGCTGGAATTTTCTATAGCCCCTGGAGTTCTCTATTGCTGGAGTTAAAAATATAATTTTTTAGTTATAACAATTTTTTTGAAAATAATTAGATTAACGAAAATAAAAAGCCTACAGTTTTACTATTGAACGCACATTAAAGCAAATAAAGATTTGTAAAATTTACCCCCCTCCACCCTTTTCTGAAGTCACCGAAACTCATGATCATGCTAGAGCTAACCTACTTGAGTTGTAGCCCCTGCTCACAGAACCTTTCTTGTAAGATAAGCTGAATTGTAGTGTTGTTACCCACGGACTCACCACCGCTGCATGTCTCTGCATTCATTAACCAGTTATGATTCAACTGCAGAGTTTTGACTTTGGCTCACCTGTGTTTGTGCTTGCTATTAATATAATACATTTTAAAACATTACATGTTAATGAAAGGAACCCTGTCTATTTGTAGTAGATGCCAGGGGTGATTAATGGGTGTCTATACAATTTTACTTATAATGTATTTACAGAAAGCAATATGATACCCCCCAAAAAAAAATTATCAAAGAAATCCAACATATTTAAAGCTATTACAAGTGTGCAATTGATTTAAGATTTGATGTATTTACTCTGGTTGATGTATATTTTTTGAGTTATACAATTAGTTTTTTTAATATTACTAAGCTCTTTAAAAAAAAATTATCAGGCTTAAATAAGGTTTGAATAGGTAACATGATAGATAACCAGCTTTTTAAACAAAATAGGCTAAGTATATTATCCTTTGTGTTTCTATTCTAAAAGGTTATTTCTCTGCGTTGTTAAATGCTCTGAGAGGTTGGTACTTAAGAAACATTTTCCTTGTGAAAATAAACTTTTTCTTTTGTTGAAAAATGTAATACCACAACAGCTTTAATTATCACCTTTTTTTAAAGCTTGCCAACAGATGTTTCTTTTTTTTTAAAGAAAAATATTTTAATCTAATAGAAAACTTAAATGACATATTTTGTTAGTAGTTTGTGTCAAGTAAGTAGCCAGTAGAATAAATTAGTAGCTGCATTATTGATTGTTCCATAGATTACATAAACTTTATTTCAAATGTAACCTTAACTACCTTTTAATAAAAGCAAATCTGTGTGCTACAACTAACTAAAGTTCAGACACAATTTCATGAGTTCCATTTTTTCTAAGAAATAGATAATTGATATGTCATGGTAACCGACAGTTGCTGAAACATGTACACCTTAGGAACGTATAACACATAGATGCCAGTTCTGATCAACCTTCAATTACTTGTGTCTAATAAAAAAAATACAAGGCACCAAAACAAAATTAACTTTTTGTCCTTTACTTTATTTTTTCTCCCCTGATGAAAATTTTATTTGTAAAAAATGTACACTGTTAATTAAGAAGAATTTACCTGCATTAGCCTGCTGACATAATTCAAATCCAAAACCATGCTTGATCAATGCATGGCTGTCTGCTTTATGCATTACATCTCTTGCTCGTCCATATAAGTGATTTTTTAAAAGTTAGTTGCTATGCCTCCCACCTTTTGCCATTAAATCTTGGTACCTAATAATCTTATATGTAGACTGTCACCAGCTTTTTGAAAATAATTTTAATGTTTTTAACCATCTTACTGGGGACTATATTTTTAAGCTAGTTTTTATTTGGTATTGATATTAAGCATCTCTCTATTGGTCATTTATTACTGTCTTATCTGATGCATAATTTAAAAAAAAATTTAATGAATCTACCCATTATCTGGTGAAAAAATTGAGAGTGACCAGTTTTTTAAAATGAGAAAACTAAATAAATATTATCCGTTTCCTTGGGATTCTATTTCCTGCATGTGTATTTATTTCAAACTCCCCTCTTTCCTGACAGCAGCCGTGCCTAGCAATTCAGGTTTTGAATGATTTCCCCCAAAACAATGCAACCTCTAAATCTTCAATCATTTACAGTGCTGGCCAAAAAAAACCCTTTTATTATTATTATTTGTGTGTGTGTGGGTGGGGGGGGGGTTGGAACTCAGATGAAAATTTGAAAAAAATTACTTCAAAGTGTTATCTGTACATTCAAATGTTTACATGCATTTTGAATATGTGGTTGAAACAAAAACTTCCTAAATTTAAATCATGTATCATGGCAAAAACTTTGTTTCTATTTCAAAATATTAGTTAATTGTTGATTGATCCTACCTTGAACATTAGTGACTGTTACTCCTGATTGAACATTAGTGACTAATGTTACTAGTGATTGGACATTAGTGGCTAATGTTACTACTGATTGAACATTAGTGACTAATGTTACTCCTGATTGAACATTAGTGACTAATGTTACTCCTGATTGAACATTAGTGGCTAATGTTACTAGTGATTGGACATTAGTGACTAATGTTACTACTGATTGAACATTAGTGACTAATGTTACTCCTGATTGAACATTAGTGACTAATGTTACTAGTGATTGGACATTAGTGGCTAATGTTACTACTGATTGGACATTAGTGACTAATGTTACTCCTGATTGAACATTAGTAACTAATGTTACTCCTGATTGAATATTAGTGGCTAATGTTACTAGTGATTGGACATTAGTGACTAATGTTACTCCTGATTGAACATTAGTGGCTAATGTTACTAGTGATTGGACATTAGTGACTAATGTTACTCCTGATTGAACATTAGTGACTAATGTTACTACTGATTGGACATTAGTGGCTAATGTTACTACTGATTGGACATTAGTGGCTAATGTTACTCCTGATTGAACATTAGTGACTAATGTTACTCCTGATTGAACATTAGTGGCTAATGTTACTACTGATTGGATTTTAGTGACTAATGTTACTCCTGATTGAACATTAGTGACTAATGTTACTCCTGATTGAACATTAGTGGCTAATGTTACTACTGATTGGATTTTAGTGACTAATGTTACTACTGATTGGACATTAGTGACTAATGTTACTCCTGATTGAACATTAGTGACTAATGTTACTCCTGATTGAACATTAGTGACTAATGTTACTAGTGATTGGACATTAGTGGCTAATGTTACTACTGATTGAACATTAGTGACTAATGTTACTCCTGATTGAACATTAGTGGCTAATGTTACTACTGATTGGATTTTAGTGACTAATGTTACTACTGATTGGACATTAGTGACTAATGTTACTCCTGATTGAACATTAGTGACTAATGTTACTCCTGATTGAACATTAGTGGCTAATGTTACTAGTGATTGGACATTAGTGACTAATGTTACTCCTGATTGAACATTAGTGACTAATGTTACTCCTGATTGAACATTAGTGGCTAATGTTACTACTGATTGGATTTTAGTGACTAATGTTACTAGTGATTGGACATTAGTGGCTAATGTTACTACTGATTGAACATTAGTGGCTAATGTTACTACTGATTGGATTTTAGTGACTAATGTTACTACTGATTGGACATTAGTGACTAATGTTACTCCTGATTGAACATTAGTGACTAATGTTACTCCTGATTGAACATTAGTGGCTAATGTTACTAGTGATTGGACATTAGTGACTAATGTTACTCCTGATTGAACATTAGTGACTAATGTTACTCCTGATTGAACATTAGTGGCTAATGTTACTACTGATTGGATTTTAGTGACTAATGTTACTACTGATTGGACATAAGTGACTAATGTTACTCCTGATTGAACATTAGTGACTAATGTTACTCCTGATTGAACATTAGTGGCTAATGTTACTAGTGATTGGACATTAGTGACTAATGTTACTCCTGATTGAACATTAGTGACTAATGTTACTACTGATTGGACATTAGTGACTAATGTTACTCCTGATTGGACATTAGTAACTAATGTTACTCCTGATTGAACATTAGTGGCTAATGTTACTACTGATTGGATTTTAGTGACTAATGTTACTACTGATTGGACATTAGTGTCTAATGTTACTCCTGATTGGTCATTAGTAACTAATGTTACTCCTGATTGGACATTAGTAACTAATGTTACTACTGATTGGATTTTAGTGACTAATGTTACTACTGATTGGACATTAGTGGCTAATGTTACTACTGATTGGACATTAGTGACTAATGTTACTACTGATTGGACATTAGTAACTAATGTTACTACTGATTGAACATTAGTGGCTAATGTTACTACTGATTGGATTTTAGTGACTAATGTTACTACTGATTGGACATTAGTGGCTAATGTTACTACTGATTGGACATTAGTAACTAATGTTACTACTGATTGAACATTAGTGGCTAATGTTACTACTGATTGGATTTTAGTAACTAATGTTACTCCTGATTGAACATTAGTAACTAATGTTACTCCTGATTGAACATTAGTGGCTAATGTTACTACTGATTGGATTTTAGTGACTAATGTTACTACTGATTGGACATTAGTGTCTAATGTTACTCCTGATTGGTCATTAGTAACTAATGTTACTCCTGATTGGACATTAGTAACTAATGTTACTACTGATTGGATTTTAGTGACTAATGTTACTACTGATTGGACATTAGTGGCTAATGTTACTACTGATTGGACATTAGTGACTAATGTTACTACTGATTGGACATTAGTAACTAATGTTACTACTGATTGAACATTAGTGGCTAATGTTACTACTGATTGGATTTTAGTGACTAATGTTACTACTGATTGGACATTAGTGGCTAATGTTACTACTGATTGGACATTAGTAACTAATGTTACTCCTGATTGAACATTAGTGGCTAATGTTACTACTGATTGGATTTTAGTGACTAATGTTACTACTGATTGGACATTAGTGTCTAATGTTACTCCTGATTGGTCATTAGTAACTAATGTTACTCCTGATTGGACATTAGTAACTAATGTTACTACTGATTGGATTTTAGTGACTAATGTTACTACTGATTGGACATTAGTGGCTAATGTTACTACTGATTGGACATTAGTGACTAATGTTACTACTGATTGGACATTAGTAACTAATGTTACTACTGATTGAACATTAGTGGCTAATGTTACTACTGATTGGATTTTAGTGACTAATGTTACTACTGATTGGACATTAGTGGCTAATGTTACTACTGATTGGACATTAGTAACTAATGTTACTACTGATTGAACATTAGTGGCTAATGTTACTACTGATTGGATTTTAGTAACTAATGTTACTCCTGATTGAACATTAGTAACTAATGTTACTCCTGATTGAACATTAGTGGCTAATGTTACTACTGATTGGATTTTAGTGACTAATGTTACTACTGATTGGACATTAGTGTCTAATGTTACTCCTGATTGGTCATTAGTAACTAATGTTACTCCTGATTGGACATTAGTAACTAATGTTACTACTGATTGGATTTTAGTGACTAATGTTACTACTGATTGGACATTAGTGGCTAATGTTACTACTGATTGGACATTAGTGACTAATGTTACTACTGATTGGACATTAGTAACTAATGTTACTACTGATTGAACATTAGTGGCTAATGTTACTACTGATTGGATTTTAGTGACTAATGTTACTACTGATTGGACATTAGTGGCTAATGTTACTACTGATTGGACATTAGTAACTAATGTTACTACTGATTGAACATTAGTGGCTAATGTTACTACTGATTGGATTTTAGTGACTAATGTTACTCCTGATTGGACATTAGTAACTAATGTTACTCCTGATTGAACATTAGTAACTAATGTTACTCCTGATTGAACATTAGTGGCTAATGTTACTACTGATTGGATTTTAGTGACTAATGTTACTACTGATTGGATTTTAGTGACTAATGTTACTACTGATTGAACATTAGTGACTAATGTTACTCCTGATTGGACATTAGTGACTAATGTTACTACTGATTGGATTTTAGTGACTAATGTTACTCCTGATTGAACATTAGTGACTAATGTTACTCCTGATTGGACATTAGTAACTAATGTTACTCCTGATTGGTCGCTGAAAGGAATTCATCTATTCTCCAAGCTTTGCATCTGATTACTCTTATCGATGTTGTACCGACTGATCCTGAATTGAAATTACTTCTTTCTTCCACTTGTAATTCTTTTGTCATGGTTGAAATACGTTACGAAACTCAAATAGTTGTATTAAAATATTACAGATTCCTCCCCAATGATGTCTTAAGTATACCAGTAATATTGTTAATTTACCTAATATACATTTGCATCTATGTTCTCTACTTGTTCATAATTAGATTTCTACTGAGCATGTAATGTTAAGTGTTGCTCTTCTTCCCCTGACAAAAAGAGGATATTGTTTATTTTGTTTCTTTCCAGAAATCCTGTTAGCCTTCAAGTTTAAGTTTTATGCACTTGAAATAATAACACCAGAAATTTCGTTGTAATACAAAATGCAACAAAATTTAGTGTACGACGTTAACGTCTATAAGTGAAGAATCCATTAAAAAACCAAAACAAATTAAAAATTCATTTTGAAAGTACAGTGGTGTTGTGATGATGATTTAAACAATTTTATGTGGGACGTTTTGAAGATATGGATTTAGTGTTCTAGACTCAAAATATGGTTTCTCATTGTACAAAAATAAAAATAACTCTTATGAGGCCATAGCATATCTTTCTATTCTAACATAAACACTATCAGAAAACAAATACTATTTAAAAATATCATAGGATTTCAATTAACTATAAAAATAAAAACAAAATCTTCTGTAAAATAGTAACTAGTGCTTTGTGAAATTATTGTAAGCCAAAAAAATAAATAAGTTGTAATAGACTATATATTAACATTAAAATACTTTGTGTGTGTGTGTGTGTGTGGATTATCAGTTTAACATTTTTCTATTCCCATTCAGATTTCAATAAATTTGTGAGAAAAAAACTTTCAAGTAAAGAAAGTCAAGAGGAAGAAAGTAAGTTGTGTCATTACAAGTTTGCCTTTCATCCCTGCTTTGAAACCATTTTTGATAGGAAATAATTCCTGCCTTAATATCAGCGCCTAGCACTGGCTATAAATATAACCATAGGGTTCTTTAATATAATTAATTATCTAATTATAAAATGGTTGAACGAAGGAGAAGCTTTCAAGGAAATATTTTTTGGTCACAATTTGTATAAATAAAACAATAATCTTTATCTTTGATCAAAGGAAAAATACAAGTTTAAACAGTTGGCATTGCCTTCATTACTACTAATAAATAGATTCATTTGGGTACAAAGTATTTACTCCACACATACATACTAATAAAAGATTTAAAGTGTTAAGACATCGAGTTTGCTAGCAATTGCACTATGTAATCATTAAAAAATGTTTTTTACTTTCTTTGAAAACAATGTTGCTCTTTATTTTCCATAAGTCTAACTTTGTGACTTGTAATACACTTAATTAATCATATTATGTTTATATTCAATGGCCAAATATTATCAGAGGCAAGTGATTTTAATTATATATAATGAAGTTTAGATTTCACTTTTGCATTTCTCTTGCGATTTTAAATAATTCATCTGTTACATATTCAAAAGATACACCAGACACATACAAAGATAAATCTGAAAAATCATCAAAAGATACACCTGAACAATTATCAAAAGATGCACCTGAACAATTATCAAAAGATGCACCTGATGAATCATCCAAAGATGCACCTGAAGAATCATCCAAAGATGCACCCGAAGAATCATCCAAAGATGCACCCGAAGAATCATCCAAAGATGCACCTGATGAATCATCCAAAGAAGACTCTAAAGAATCATTAGGAAATGAAAAGCCTCCAGCAGAGACTGGCCATGAAAATATAGTGCCTCACCCTCTCAGGCATAAAGACCACAGGAATGAAAAGGACTTCACTGAGGGATCTGATTTAAGTGAGAGTGAAGACTATCCTGGTGGCGCCACTGACAATAACGTGACCAATGAAAACAATGATGACAAGGGAAATGATTTACAGTTTGAACCCGAAGATAAGAAAATCTCATTTAAAAAATCACCAACACTGAAAGAAGCTGATGACGATGATTCTGGTGGTGTTAAAATGTTCGCTATGGAGGATGAAGAGGAGGACCCCATAGGTGCAGATCTGCCGATGTACGACCCGAACTCACCAGCTGCCGGAGACTCAAGGTCAGGCGGGGAGAAGACAGAAACCGCGGGCAAGTCCTCGGGCATCGAGTCTGACCCATCAGTTTTAGTCACTGCTGCCAGTTCTGAGGAAACCCCGACCGCATCTCTTGACCAGGGGGAACGATTCTCAAAGGTGGAAGAGAAAGGGGAAGTACCGAGTGAAGAAGAAGAGGAAAAACGTGATTTGGAAGTGGAAGAGAAGAGTGAAACAGACAAGGATGATGAAGACTTGGGAAAACAAGATGCTGATGTGGAAGACAGAAGAAAAATATCCAAGGATGGTGACTTTGGGCGGCAGGATGTTACGGAGGATAACAGAGAGACACAAGAGGAGGAGGCTGATGAATCTGGAAAACAGATTCACAAGATAGACGAAGCAAAATATCCAAGGGACAGAAGCAAAGAGTCAAAATCTAAAACAAGCAGCTCTAATACAAAATCAAATGCAGAACTAGAAGCTGAACATTCAAAAATCGTGAAAGATGTTGCTGGCAAGGGTGATGATGCTGAGGAAGATAAAATAAAAGAACATGATTTGAAAACTGGAAAAAATTTGGATCACATCTTAAAGAAAAGTCAGGCTTTGGGTCACAATGATAGAGAGGAAACATCAGAAAAACCCAGAGAGACAGTTTCTAGTAAATCTTCTGCTGGTGAGACTGGCAGAGAGACAGTTTCTAGTAAATCTTCTGCTGGTGAGACTGGCAGAGAGACAGTTTCTAGTAAGTCTTCTGTTGGTGAGACTGGCAGAGAGACAGTTTCTAGTAAGTCTTCTGTTGGTGAGACTGGCAGAGAGAGAGTTTCTAGTAAGTCTTCTGCTGGTGAGACTGTGCACAGTTTATCTAGGGAACCTAAAGATCTACCCCCAAGTGACACTGAGTTTGATGTAAGGCCAGACACCCCATCAGGTGAATCCCCTGAACAAGCTCAGGTGGATGACACAGCAGACGTTGACCAAGATCAGGTCAGATCTCCAAAGCTTGATAGCACAGAGGATGGCGGGCGTAAAGAACAGCCTAAAAAGCCTAAATTAAACGGCGGGTCTGAGCAGTCTTCAAATCATAAACTTGCGTCAGACTTACCCGATGGGCCCAGCAAAGAAGGCCAGGAGGAAACGCTTGAAGGGCATTCAGATGGCTATGGAGATCTTTCTGACCCCGTAGATCTCAATTACTTCAAAGCAGATGAAGCCCGCAACATTGCCGGTGGTGGGTTTGAAGGCTTTCTCCAGGCCAGTGCCAGTGAGCCACTGCAGCACAAGGATCATGGCTCAGTCACTCCTCAACTGGAGTCTCTACCCACTGTATCCGAGAGTGGCGAGAGTGTGGCCAGCGCTGGGATATCGGCTCATGACATTCACTCCACCAGCACCAGGGATCACAAGGAGACAACCGATGCTGAAGATGACCAGAAGCTCCATGTGGCCAAGGGTAGCATAGAAACCATCATAGAGGGGGAATCAACTATTTTGCTGGACGCTGATGGCAATTTCATTACGGCTTTCATGAAGGAGGACTCCCAGTCTCAGACGGCCGACCCCGTGCGGCTTTCAGAATCAACAACGGCCACAGAGAGTGTGGGGTCATCCCAGGTCAGCCCCACGCCGGTGGACAGTCTTCCAAAGCCGTCCGTGACCTCGCAGGCATCTGGTGAAAAATTCACTGAAGAAAACCGCGATGAGCCCTTGCAGAGCTCCAGGAAGGAAGGAAGCCTGAACAGCTCTGATCCGCTAAGCAACCTCGAGAGTGTCGGTTCTTCCTTTCTGGAGAACCCGGTCAATGAGGTTTACCAGAGCAGCGATTTCAGCAGCCGTAAGGTCCTGTCTGTGAACCAGCAGCCACCCACAGCACAGCCTCAGAAGCCTGCTTCGCCAGAGGCAGATCCTACTCCGGACACCACAGCCAAACCCATTGATGTGTCCAAATCCAGATCTGAAGAACAACTGACATCTGATAAAGTTGAGAGTTTAGACGATCTACTGCAGGCAGCCGGTGAGGGCATTGAGCAGGCCGCTGTCCCTGGTGAGCAGCCAGTGCCTTCCACAGAAAGTCCAGACCATATACATGAAGTTCAGGTCAGTTCTTATAAGTTTTTTAAAAAAATTATAAATGCATCACCTGGGGAACAGTGGTCTAGTGTGGCATTAACCCCTTTACCGGCTATTAAAAATTTTAAAACTAACCCTTATTTGGCGAATAAATCTAAAACAGTACGGTAGACCGAAGAAGTCATAGTGTACACAAAAATTTGATTGTTTCTTAACCATCAAAATAAAATATTTAGGTATTTTTGAGGCCTATGGCTTCCCATAGTTTTGAGCACTGTAACTACGTCATAGCATTTTGGACGAGAATAATCGGGTCTGCCGCATACTGCAGATCATAATATCATTTGGACGATTATAGTCGGGTCTACCGTGTAAAGGTCAATAGATCAAGACGACTATAGTCGGGACAACCGGTAAAGGGGTTAAGTACTATGAAATAAAAAATTTTTGTGCTACTATTTTTAAACTTTGTTAAATAATTTAATTTTTGTTTATCCACAACATATTTTCTTTAAACACTATTATAGCTCTATTAAATATATGTACAAATCCCAAGGTGGAAAAAACACAACAGAGTTTTTTATGAAGGTTTTCAAACAGTTGAAAAGTTTGGGAATTATTTCCCATCTGTCAAAATTTTCTGCCATGAGCAAATTCAACTCTGTTGACGCCACCGCATGTGCCTTGAAAAGAATCTATGTGATATATTTGAGCAGTTTTGCAAGGCTACCTCCAATTTTAATTTTCCTAACTTGGCTTTTATATTAAGCATGCAATGGAAGCAAAAATCAAGAGAAGCATTAAGTTCAATATGTCCACAGCTAATAGATTGGCATAGTTCATTAGGTAACAAAGCTTGAATGAATACTCAGAAGACAGGTTGTGCGTTATTTTAACTATTTAAAATGTTAAATGTTAGAGCAAACCCCCAGCAGTAGCTCTCTACAAAATAAATTAACCCACTGTGCACATTTCCAGAGTGAAAGCTCCACTCAGAGCCCTGAGGAGATGGGGGAAATCCCACCGCCTCCCACTTCCAGAGAACTCTCCAGCGATGATGACACGGTCAGCCAAGAGGACCTTTCGGAGAACACCTACCACAGTAGGAAAATAAATGATGAAGAGCTTTACGCAAAAGAAGAGGAGGAGCTTGCAAAGGCTACACCAGGTTTCGCTAAGACTATCATGAATTTTGTTGAAGGGTGCGCCAAAGCTGTGGTTGATAGGGTGAGTTCACCATTTTACGATCTTTGCAGTGCTACCCTGAATAGCTGTATACTTTCCATTTCAACACCTTATAAGGAGTTTTACCGCTACCATCTTTTTGGCTATGACATGACAGGTAATAAAGCAGAAAAAAAAAGTGCAACATGTGGTGAAAGATAAAATGGGGGAATGGAAGCAGAGATTGTTTTTAACTACTCACCAAGGCTAATAAAGAACAAAAAAATTTAAACAGAGATGTATATTGTTTAAGAAATAATGGAGGAAACAGGGAGAGCTCCCCTTTATTTTTAAAAGTGTTTCCTGCTAATTATATTTTGACAATTCGCATTACGAAGGTAAAAAATTAACACATTTGGAAAGAAAATAATTTCAATAAAAACGATTTTAAAAAACAAAATTGATTGACATCTCACAAGGACCTGAATTCTAATGACCTATAAGCCAACTATAATAAAAGTAGACACACCCAACAGCAGAAATGATCAAACTCAAAAATCTTCCTTTACAAACACTTTAATATCTTTCTTTACAGACACTTTCATATCTTCCTTTACAGACACTTTCATATCTTCCTTTACAGACACTTTCATATCTTCCTTTACAAAGCAGAACATCTGACCATTGCTCATCAGCCACACATCCACATGCATTAGCACTAATTGTCTAAAAGTTTATCAAAACCATGTTTGTAAAAAAAATTAGTTTTTAACCCGCAGAGATGCAAATGAAAATTTAGCATTTGAATTATTTTTTTAAAATCTTAAACACAAAATGATTTTATGACTGATTTGTAAACCAGCATCCTTAAAGATGACCAAATTATTAAATAATTCACAGCATTTTAAACACCTTAATAATTAAGTTTTACGTCTCTTGAGACACTTCAACATGACATCTTAATAAATGTAAGGCTGGAAGGATCTCGTGTACAGTAATTCAAATAGTTTTTAACACCTTTAATATTATGGCCAACCTTCAAAATTTAAAACATTAATTTGGTTTGAAAAGGAATTCACAAATCCAAGTAAAAGGAAATTTTTTAAATTTTTTTTATAACTGATGGAATTTATTTCTTGCGTAAAGTGTTCATATATATAATTGTCATAGTTGCATCAATAAAGGTTTCATTAATCATAAAATGTTTGGACGGAAATAAAGATTTATTATTTATATTTATTCTTTTGATTAAGGCCTAACGTAGATTGCTTGATAAACACTAATTGTTTGTGTCAAATATTTTTGACCTTGTCAACATTTTCTTCAATAATTCCAGCTTCCCCACTCGCTGCAGTCACTGCTAGAAATGGAACCCATTGGACTATCTCCCAACATGACCGTCATTGCCACCTTCCTCAGCTTCATCCTCCTGGTCATCGTCAGCCTAACGTCTGGCTGCTCATCTGTAAGAAGTGTTCTTGAGATTACACTCACATTTCTCTGTCTTCTGTTGGTTTTTTTAAAGATAAAACCATTATTATGTTTGGTCTTTTTGGTGTTTTTCTTGTCACTCTGTATTGGTATTAGGAAAGATTTCTTTAAAATGTCAATCTTAATTAATTGCAGTTTATAAATTAAAAATTAGTAGTTGTTTTTTATTTATGTGGTCCAATCTTCTAAACTTTGTCTTTGTCTTTAGCAGAGTGGTAAGAAGCAGAAACTGAAAGCAACACTGGGTAAGTAGATGTGGGTGCTAACAGTATCATTATAATTTGTTAAACTTACCAATTCCTCAATTTAAGTTTACTAATACATTTTAGGTTTAGATTGAATAAAAAGTGATGAATACAACAGAGGCTGTATGAGCGGCAGCCATTAACATTTTCTCACTCCATCTATTTTCAGATGTGATTCAAGAATTAGAGGCCAAGCTCCAGCTTGCTGTTAAAGAAAAGGAAAATATCGAAGATAAGATAAAAGAAAGCCAGATTGAGGTGAGTGCTTTGTTGCTGTTGGTTTTTGTTTTGTTATTTAGGTCAATTTTTAAAATAAACTTGGGAAAAAATTAGAATTTAAACCCCCAAAAATGTACTTTTATTTTTAAAGGTCCCATAGACAGGTAAAAGAATTTATTACAACTTGCCATAGAGCTGAATTCTTTTTTAAAGATCAACTGGATGTTTTAAAACATTTAATGATGCAAAGCTCTGTCTGCAAGTTGCTTGTTACTTATTTTTCAGAATACGAAACTGAAAGAAGAGGTATCAAAGCAGAAAAAGGATTCTGGGAAGAATAACTCTGAGCTGGAAACTATTCAGGTACCACAATAATGAAATTTGTCTGATGTGTATAATCTTGTATTTGAATAAAATCTGCAGAAATTCAAGATTTTTTTAAAAAAAATTAAATTCTAAGAAATATTTTCTGCTTATATCCAGCTACCTATAACAGCTTTATTTTTAAAAAAATGTTTAGCTTCACAGTGAAAGTCTGGAGAAAAAAGTTGCCACCCTTGAAAAAGAGTTGAAGGAACTAAGGGAAAATTCTAATTCTAAAATTGGAGAAGCCAAACAGACATCAAAGAGGGTAAGCATTTGATTATCATTACTTTTTAGGAATTTATTTTTAATGTATGCATACAGCAGGTGAGATCACAATATTTGTAATGTATGCATACAGCAGGTGATATCACAATATTTATACTTTATGCATATAGCCAGTGATTCACAATATTTTTACATTTTTCAAAATGTGCTGCTGTGTAAGTGTTTATTTTATAAAATATTAGTTGAAATACAAGTTTTGATTGCTAAATATGTAAATCTAGAAAACAAAAGGGGGACTAAATTGGAGTAGAAAAATCTATTTGTATTTTTAGACAGACTGAATTTAAATCTAATGGTAATATTGTGGCTTATTGTTAAATTTTTAAAAAACATATCTCATTATATTCATGAAATGACATGTAATTTAATTTTTCCTAACACTTTTCCTAGGTCAAAGAACTGGAAAAAACGTTAAAGAAAATTGAGGAAAGAGAAAAGAAGTTAGAGCAAGAAAACCACAAAGTATGTTTATGAGAATCACTCAAAACTGTTTGTCTTGAGCCTGTCAGAGTGCACTGCCCTTTTATTACTACCCTAAACTATTTTGCACCAAAACAAGTAAAGTTTTAAAACTATTTAAAAATCATTAGGAATTTTTTAACCCTTATAACTTTATGTTTGTTCCCAGTTGGTATCTGACTTACGCCACAAGGAAGAAGAGGTTGTGTCTTTGACCACCAAGGTCGGAGGCTTGACGGAGCAGATAGGACATTTAGAGACAAGGAAAGACCAGGTATGTGATAGGACATTTAGAGACAAGGAAAGACCAGGTATGTGATAGGACATTTATAGACAAGGAAAGATCAGGTATGTGATAGGACATTTATAGACAAGGAAAGACCAGGTATGTGATAGGACATTTAGAGACAAGGAAAGACCAGGTATGTGATAGGACATTTAGAGACAAGGAAGGACCAGGTATGTGATAGGACATTTATAGACAAGGAAAGATCAGGTATGTGATAGGACATTTAGAGACAAGGAAAGAC
This sequence comes from Ampullaceana balthica, assembly GCA_944989445.1. Lineage (NCBI taxonomy): Eukaryota > Metazoa > Mollusca > Gastropoda > Lymnaeidae > Ampullaceana > Ampullaceana balthica. Next base: position 789,826 of record CALYLW010000198.1, read on the forward strand.
CAGGTATGTGATAGGACATTTATAGACAAGGAAAGACCAGGTATGTGATAGGACATTTATAGACAAGGAAAGATCAGGTATGTGATAGGACATTTAGAGACAAGGAAAGATCAGGTATGTGATAGGACATTTATAGACAAGGAAAGATCAGGTATGTGATAGGACATTTATAGACAAGGAAAGATCAGGTATGTGCTAGGACATTTAGAGACAAGGAAAGATCAGGTATGTGATAGGACATTTAGAGACAAGGAAAGATCAGGTATGTGATAGGACATTTATAGACAAGGAAAGATCAGGTATGTGATAGGACATTTATAGACAAGGAAAGATCAGGTATGTGATAGGACATTTAGAGACAAGGAAAGATCAGGTATGTGATAGGACATTTAGAGACAAGGAAAGATCAGGTATGTGATAGGACATTTAGAGACAAGGAAAGATCAGGTATGTGATAGGACATTTAGAGACAAGGAAAGATCAGGTATGTGCTAGGACATTTAGAGACAAGGAAAGATCAGGTATGTGCTAGGACATTTAGAGACAAGGAAAGATCAGGTATGTGATAGGACATTTAGAGACAAGGAAAGATCAGGTATGTGATAGGACATTTAGAGACAAGGAAAGATCAGGTACGTGATAGGACATTTAGAGACAAAGAAAGACCAGGTATGTGATAGGACATTTAGAGACAAGGAAAAATCAGGTATGTGATAGGACATTTAGAGACAAGGAAAGATCAGGTATGTGATAGGACATTTAGAGACAAGGAAAGATAACTTATGTTGAATATAGACAAAGTCTATACTGTTGCTGCACTTCCCAACCAGGTCTGAAATGAGTGTATGCCATTTTGTCTTCTTGAGCCTAGCTAAATCAATATCACATATAATTTAATTTTCTAATATAATATCGATATGTGTGAGTTTCTAATGAAAAAGCAGTCCTCTATAATCAATCAAGACTGATACTAAAAAGTAAGTGATTTTTTACAATTAAGCTGCAATAAAAAGATGATAAAATTACAATTATACCTTGAAGACTTGAATTCTTACACAAATATTTTTTTTATTAAAAAAATAAAATTTACACACACACACACCTTTTTAATGATTTTTGATGTTTTTTCTTCCTAACTATTTAAATAAACTTTTATTTTTAGCTGCTGTCAGAAGCTGAGGACTGGAAGGAAAAGTAAGTATATTATAAAAAAAACAAACTTTTTAAAAGATATGTTTAAAAAAGTAGAAACTTAACATGAAGCATTATCATTAAAATTTTTAATGAACAGCCTCAGTAAATAAATAGAGGTAAAAAAAGATTTTTAAAAACCACGTTTTTATAAGTGGACTAAAAAGAAGAAAATAAATTAAAACTTATAAGCAAGTACTTTAATTTAATATGACTAAAACGTGGGGCGGGCGCTAATGACGTTTTATCTATGCAGTTCACTCATTCTTTCACTTATAGATCTCTCTTTTGCCTTCTAAATTATAAATCTTTAATTTTGATACCAAACACCTATCTTTGTGTTGTATTTCTAAATTAAAATGGGATTTTGAAGTACCTGAATTACGGTACATTCGATTGATCTGAAATTTTGATACAATGAATTGTCAGCCAAGATCTATCTGTGGTAAAATTTTGAGATCTCTAGGACCATCAGAAGCGGTTTAATTTTATGTTGGAAAATTTGAAATTTTGCTGACAGACAGGAACGAAGACTATGTGGACAAACAGACAGGACGAAAGCAAGATAATAAAAATGTCGTTTTTAAAAAAAAAGGGGGGGGGGATTTTTCCATTTGTGGATTGAATGTTGATGTATCAATTTTTTTCAAAATTCACTAAATTCAATTTCAATTTTAGTTTCTTTTAAGCTTCAGATTATGTGGCTTGAATGTTTTGCCTTATGACTTCTCAGAGTTTCAGATTTAAATGAAAGGCTGGAGCAGAGGGAGGAAGAGTTCAAGCAGATGCAGGAAAATATTATGTTTAAAGATAATGAATTGGAGGTAAAGTTAGAGATTAAGAACGCCATTCAATTGTGTTATTTACTGTTTGAGGCCTCAGGTTAATGAATTGGAGGTAAAGTTAGAGATTAAGAACGCCATTCAATTGTGTTATTTACTCTTTGAGGCCTCAGGTTAATGAATTGGAGGTAAAGTTAGAGATTAAGAACGCCATACAATTGTGTTATTTACTCTTTGAGGCCTCAGGTTAATGAATTGGAGGTAAAGTTAGAGATTAAGAACACCATACAATTGTGTTATTTACTCTTTGAGGCCTCAGGTTAATGAATTGGAAGTAAAGTTGGAGGTTAGGAACGCCATTCAATTGTGTTATTTACTGTTTGAGGCCTCAGGTTAATGTTGTACATCCCTTATTTTTTGTAATGTATCTACAAGGCACGTAAGTGGTACCCTGAAGACATCAGTAGGGCTGTAGAGAGAACATTGGGGCACGGTGGTCGAGTGGCATGCGCGCTCGGCTGGTATACCAATGGTCATGGGTTCGAATTTCTGTGAAGGAAGGGACTTGTTCCCGGGGCCAAGGGTGTCCCTGAGTCCACCCAGCTCAGAATGGGTACGCAACACTAGTTAATGAAACAAAGGTGGCTGGGTAATGCGTGGAACCCTCATGGCCGTGGCCTGTGAACGCTGCGTCACTTGCCAACAGACTGCCATGGTCTGTGGACGCAATAATCTTCTGTATAGAAGGAGCGTTTGTATAGATAAGACAAGACAACTGAATGCACTGAGTCTTGTATGTTTTTCAAATTATTGTTGTACAACTGTTTCTGTCACATGTGTTAGATTTTCATTGTCCACCCAAGTTTTCATCCGTCTAATAAATAATTTATCCCTCTTTTCCACAATTCACTCAGGTTTTAAAAGATTGCTTCTTACAACTCAAGTCGTTTGAGGAAGAAGAGGCGGAAGACGGAGAAGTCAGAGGTATTTTATGATGAATGTTTCCTCTGGAATGACTCTAGGCGTGTCGTACCAAGGGACTTCATGCCACACACACTGTGTGAAGCGTGTGTCCCACCATGACTCTAGGTGTGTCGTACCAAGGGACTTCATGCCACACACACTGTGTGAAGCGTGTGTCCCACCATGACTCTAGGCGTGTCGTACCAAGGGACTTCATGCCACACACACTGTGTGAAGCGTGTGTCCCACCATGACTCTAGGCATGTCGTACCAAGGGACTTCATGCCACACACACTGTGTGAAGCGTGTGTCCCACCAGATAAGCTTCTGAAGAAAATGAAAATGTCATTATCAGTTCCCCACCCCTCACCCCTCAAGTAGCTTGAACCTTGAAAGATCAGTATTATATTTTATTCATTTGAAAGATGATGTCATTAATTTCCTCCACGCCTCCTTGGAACATGACAAAACTCATCCTCCAAATTGTTCTAAAAATATATATTTAAACGGATACATTTTTTTTTAGATGTTGCAGACCTAAAACATTAAAGATTTGACAGGGACTGTTTGGTCTTATGTGTACCGTACTGTCATCATACGTTGCAGTTAGGATATGAATGTTCCACACTGAATGGATCGATAACTATATAATTTTTTTTTAAAGCGCTGTGAGCCCAGTTCCTTATTGGGGTACGGCGCTATCTATATAAACTATCAATTTATTATTATTATTATTACTATTATCATCTGTGCAGAGGATGGAAGTCTCAGGGTTCAAGAAAAACTCAGCTCCATGATGGATGTATCCAAGGTCAACGCAGCGCTCAGGGCTATAGAGGAAGAGAAGGATATACTTGGCAACAGGCTCAAAATTGAAAGTGAGGCCAGGAAAGAGTTGGAAGGTGACGTCCCTTGTGTGCATTCTACTTGAAACCAGTTTACACATTTCTTTTTTAAGAAGCTTAATTGAGGGTTTGAAAAAAATACACACATTCGCTCCGGAAATTATTAATTTCAACTGAAGGGAAAATTCAAACCAATTAGTTCAATTAAATGATTTGTTTTTATTCAAAGGCAAAGTTTTTTAAAAATAATTGTCTAAACAGTTTTACTGTAAACACACGCAAAACTCTGTAATCTAAGAAAACATAAGTTCCCACAAATAATGATTGATAAATTTTTTATATTTGCTGCTGTAATTGTTTTAGAGCAATTGGAGAACTCCCGTCGAAGTGTCGAATCCAGCATGGCCGACAAGATGAAAGCTGAGAGGCAGTGCCAAGAGGCACAGACCAAGCTCACTGTGCTGTCGAACTACTTCAAGGAGAAAGAGCTGCAGCTGCAGAGGGAGCTAGGGGAGCACGAGGCCCTGAAGAAGCAGAACCTGAACAAGTTGGTCTCTGCCGATGAAACCACACGGTCGTTCCAGCAAGAGCTTGAAATTGTCAGGTCAGTCGAATTGGGTGCATGTTCAGTTCTGTGCTCTCTTATTTCTTGGTGCGTCGTTGAAATTTGGAAGAAAAAAAAATTCTCCGGCGTAATTAGATGCGTGCTTTTTTAAAATTCAGGGGCGTGGTGATCGATTAGCAGCGCGCTCGGTTGTCATACCGAGAGTCACGGGTTCAAATCTTGGTGAAGGCAAGGTATTGTTCCCGAGGCTAAAGGGCGTTCCCGAGTCCACCCAGCTCCAAATGGGAACCTGATATCAGTTGGGGAAGTAAAGGCGGCTGGGCATTGTGCTAGCCACACAATCCCCTCGTATGCCATGGCTACAGAAACCTGTGAACGCTGCTTCACTTGCCATATAGGCCAGCATTTTTAATTCATTAGTTTCAAGACTAAAATGTTAGTCCCCTCCCTTCCCCTTTGCTGTTTTCTTTTTTCTTCTTAAAATACTTTTTTTTAAAATAACAAACTAGCACATATACACCCGTGCCTTGAACAAACTAGCACATATACACCCGTGCCTTGAACAAACTAGCACATATACACCCGTGCCTTGAACAAACTAGCACACATACACCCGTGCCTTGAACAAACTAGCACATATACACCCGTGCCTTGAACAAACTAGCACATATACACCCGTGCCTTGAACAAACTAGCACATATACACCCGTGCCTTGAACAAACTAGCACATATACACCCGTGCCTTGAACAAACTAGCACATATACACCCGTGCCTTGAACAAACTAGCACATATACACCCGTGCCTTGAAATTCATCGATTTTAATTAAAACTTTAACAACTAAAAATCTGGTTGATACACATCCTCTTAATGTTGCCTACTTTTCAAAAGAGTACATGAACCTTTTCAATGCTTTCCTTTGGGTCAGTTTAGCAAAGTTATAGCTTCTCACTGTGTTGAACTAATCAGTTTCATCGTGAGGCATATGATCTCAAATAAATTTAATTTATTTTCTTCTTTTTAAAAAAAAATCTAACCAGGACACAGAACGAGAGCTTGAAAAGAGAGCTGGCTTCCTCTGAGAGAGACTTCAGATCTCAGGTGGGTGTAAATAAGATGGCATTAGTATCATCTCAGGTGGGTGTAAATAAGATGGCATTAGTATCATCTCAGGTGGGTGTAAATAAGATGGCATTAGTATCATCTCAGGTGGGTGTAAATAAGATGGCATTAGTATCATCTCAGGTGGGTGTAAATAAGATGGCATTAGTATCATGTTACTTTCATCTTAGTGATAAATAAGATTACCTTCGTTTCATGCTGACATAAAATCCATTGTGAGATTACTGGGATGGTGTTTCGTCAGGTTATCCTCTAGAAACTATAACTACATTTTTTCATAGATTTTTTTTTCTCCCTAAATATCCTAAAATAAATAGACCATATAATTGAAAACAAATTTTTTAATACTCTTTCATCAGATTGCAGCAAATGAGAAAAAAGCTCATGAAAATTGGGTGAGTGTGTTTTATGAAATTTATATTTGAGTGAAAACGGACGATTGGGGTAGAGTAGTTCTTAAAAAAAAAGATAGATAGTAAGGAGATAATGTAATTACTTGATGCAAATAGATTCTATAGATGAATGGTCCAAGGCACCCTTAACATTTTTTTTAAAGATAGACATTTTAAAATTTAAAAAATATCTGCATTTATCGCCTTGAACTTCAGCTATTAGTCAGAAGTTAAAGTTGAACATAGTCAGAGGTTAAAGTTGAACATAGTCAGAAGTTAAAGTTGAACATAGTCAGAAGTTAAAGTTGAACATAGTCAGAAGTTAAAGTTGAACATAGTCAGAAGTAGGCCTGTCAACGGGTACCCGGGACCCGGGTACCCGTTGCCTTGCGGATACCCGGGTAGTAAAATTCCGCCCGGGTACCCGTGAAAATGTTACTTCAATGTCTATATTAACAAAACTTTGGCTCGCATGCGGCTTTTTTGTGTTTAATTTACGGCTCGCGAAACAATTTATCACATGAAAATTTTTGTTTCAAATATATGCTAGAAATCTGTCTAAATAACGTCTAATCTGTCAACGGGATTTTAATAATACACCAAAATTTTTACGTTTTTAAAGTCAATAAATTAGTTACTAACAGTGTAAGATGGATAAGGGCCCGCTCATAAATGACGTTATACACCTAGGGGAGGAGGGGGTCACCCATTTGTGACGAGGATAGGGATGTGTTTAAGAATAAATGTGACGTCACATCAAAAATTGCAACTTTAAATAAAAGTTCCACTGAAATATTTGATTGCTTACGTTTTACATGAATTTAAGCGTGTAGCGATTTTTAGAGTTCAACTTCACACTAAATAAAAAATTATTTGACAATTAAATTATTTGACATATGCTCATTTTCAAAAAGGAAGTACGGCTTTTATGGGGGGTGGGTGGGGGTGGTGTCCGCAAAACTTTGTGACGTCATATTGGAGGGGGCTCTAAGTTTTTGTGACAACCTGTGACGGGGGAGGGGGTAAAGATCGGCCAAAATCGCCTGACGTCATTTATGTACGGCCCCTAAGACGTCGGCCGTGTGAAATAAGGTGCATGGAAGGTGTAATATTTAGGTAATATTTTATAGCGGTCATAACGGGGAAAATTATGTGATGTTTCGATCGGGTAACCCGGGTACCCGTTCGAAATTTGGATGGGTACCCGGGCAGCATTTTTCAACAATATTGACAGCCCTAGTCAGAAGTTAAAGTTGAACATAGTCAGAAGTTAAAGTTGAACATAGTCAGAAGTTAAAGTTGAACACTAAAAAAATGTTCACATCGAGACAGCACCTCAACTCTCAGACGTTAAATTACATTGCCTAGCTTGCATGTTAACCCTGCCATTGAAAGAAATGTTCCCTCCTTCACACAGCTAGCAGCAAGAGCAGCAGAAAGGGAGCTGAAGGAAGCCAGGCACGAAGCTGGCGTAATGAGACAAAAGTGAGTGACAGGGTCCCACAAAGGAGGGGTTTGATTTAGTAAAAGTTATTTCTTTTTAAAAAAAACTGTTTGCAATAATGTACTAAAGATTGTGTGGCATTAATTACATCTTCTGCCAAGGTCTGCTAACCCTAGGTGATTTTAATTTAAACTTAATAATGTGGAATTGAGAAATACCTTCAATCATAATGATCCACATTTTATTCCGGTGCAGACTAACAGACATTGAAAGACGTCAGTTTATGGGCCCAGGTGGTTTGATACGACCACTGCCCACAAGAGGAATGCCACCTCCAGGTATGGACACACATTTGTACTTTAGAGCAGCGGTTCTGAAATAGTCATCCCCAGACTAGTGCCGGTCAGCATAACATGAGAATCTATCGGCAAATAAAGAATTTAGAATATAAATAGTAAACCTCACATCGATCACTAGTTTAGTTTCAAGACTTATCCAATAGTTTACCGATCTTGACAGGCTGGGAAATTTTGTTATAAAAATATTTTCATTTAGTAATGAATTGGTTCCATTTTTATTCAGATCACCATATTTAATCCATTATATACAACATTGAATGAGACCTATCAAAGTTAAACATCTAAACATTTATTTTAACCTTAAGTTACAAAGGAGGTTCTAATTATGCTAATTTATTTTTAATGCATTAATTCATTTTTTATATTTTTTAAAACTTGTTTTCTCCTGTCCTCTATTGGTAATATTACTGCCCTTATCTACTGATAATACATCCCTTCTTCCGTCCCCTGGAATATTACTTTCAATACAGTTAGGTGTGTATTTCAATGTTACCTTTCATTTATACTGTTTGTTTGCTGAAGAAAGCTTCATGCAGGCTAATCAATTTTTCTGTTACATAATGTTTGTGTGTGTTTAGGTTTTCATGTTTATCGCTTTCAATTATAGATTATGGCTTATCATTATTTGCATCTGGGGATATATTTTCTTACCCACGACAGGTATGATGAATGGACCGCCTCCCCCAGGCATGGACAGGTCACCCTCCAGGGGCTCTCTACCACCTTTACCTCCCCCTCACTTAAGGTAATTTTAAATCAACATTTCAGCAGCCCATTTGTAGTGCTCAATAAACTAGTAGCCATTCTAAATTTTGACCACATTTCTAGTTCATTTTTGTGTGTGCAAAAAAAAATGGCACAAGTGATATTGTATAACTGGAAAAAAAAATATTTATAAATAAGTCTTTAATTTAGCCATCACAAAAGAACATCCGTAATTGTAAATTGTGATATTTCTTATACAATTCTGATTTTTTATACTCAGTTCTTTGTTATTTTTAAATTAATTTTTGTATCCAAACAAAGCTGTCAGAATGGTACAAGTGACTGATCCTTTTTTTTATAGGCTTAGTAAATGAATTTTCATATAAACCAAACTAGGAAATACATTTTAAAGGAATAAAGAAGCACAACATGTTAATAACACATTACTTCACTTTCTTATTTATATAAATGATTTTTTCTGATGAAGGCATTGGTTCCTATTTTTCTGATTCCTATTTTTGTACCTTTAGTTAAAAGATAAACAAATGTCATTATTAAATCAATTTCCAGAGATGAAGACTTCATGAACTCATCACGGTCTCCCATGGAGTTACGAAGAGGGCCGCTACCTCCCCCTGGGATGAGGCCGCACCCTGACGCACGCTCTCCTCCCCTTCCACCGTTCAGAGACGGCCGTTCCCCTCCTCCTCGCATGCCTCCCCCTGGCATGCTGGACGGCCGATCTCCACCCCCTTACGACAGAAGGCCGCCCCCACCACCGCACATGCTGGACAGACGCAGCCCACCGTTCCGCCTGCCGCCCCCTGATATGCTTCCGCCGCCGCCGATGAGGGGTGGACCACTACCTCCTCCTCACTTCAGTCGTGGCTCACCTTCGTCAGGAGCAGATTCTCCTCATCTAGACAGGCCAGGTAAGGAGGGACTCTTGGGGGGGTGGGGAGAGGGTTAATTAACCAGCAAACTTTTACCAACTAAAATATAATCTTTCATACATTAACAAAAGGTAACATAGAAGCACACATTTTGTCACGTCAGTTATGTTATGCATTGCTGCAAATTCTATTTAAGTCAATATCTGTTTAAAATAGTTTCTATTAAATTAATTTTATTCCAGTCTTAAAGTTCGTATGAATGTTAAAAAGAAATCAATCTCATTTAGCTTTAATAACTGGCTGGATAGCGAAGTCAATAGTGCGCTCGCCTCGCAAGCTGAGGGGCGTGGGATCTAGCCCACGTTAAAGCCACAATAAAAATGTTGGTGAATGACTATTGCTAAAAAGTCCTCCGCTGACCTGGAGAGGAGATGGGCGCCGCCAGGTCTACCAAGCACCGAGAAAGTTCTACTGGAAACATTAGAACCCCATATGATCACAAGGTTATGGGACACACACAAAAATTTCAAGAAAAGAACTTTTTAAAAAAAAATTAATTAAACCTGCAATTGATTTCATGTTTTGACTTATTCTCTCTCCTGTGATAGATGGACGGTACCCCCCACCATATGCCAGAAACCAACCTTTTCCCCCCGACAGACCATCACCTCGAGGTGGAGCGCCGCCCAGACAACAACAAAGTCAAGTTTAGCCAAAAACAACATGTATCCATTGTTATTTGTTGATTTATTCACCCCTCCCCCACCCCCTTTTCCACTTCTCCAACTCTCTGGAGTGTTAGAACTCACCATCATCCCCTTTTCTGTTTTGGCCAGTCACTTTTAAAATTTCCATTCAGGACTCTCTCTCAAACAACGTGACCTGTTAATAACTGTGTTCTTCCTTGTGAGACTCTATTCCATTGTATGTAAATAAGGTTTTAACACAGTGAAAGAATGCAGGTCTCACTCCCTGATCTAAGTTATTTGTTGCTTAGACTGCTCTGCAAATATTTGAGATTGTGGTAACCATTATCCTAGAACTGTAAAGAAGACCTTTGAAATCAATGATCTCCTTACATAATTTTTAAAAAATTAATTTTTTTCCTTACTATTTGTATTTTTCACCCAAAGGCAGAGTGAAAATGGCATTTAAAATATGTTTGGTAACCACTTCCATAATAGCTTTTTAAAAAAAAATTTTTTTTTAAGGAGAATAATTACAATTAGACGGTGTGCAAATTCAAATGTCTCAAAAGATGCCTTCATCTGTATACAAAGAAACAAAATAATTATATTAAATTTACTCTACTTAGGTATATTTGATCTATACCTAAAAAAGGAAATTTAAAATGATGAAAAGTATCAGCAATAGTCCTTATTGAAAAGAAATTAACACGAACAGAAAGAAAAAAGTTGAATTACAAAATAAACTTAACAGGACAAAGACATTTCAGCTCTGTAAAGTGAAAATATGGTATGTAGCAAACATAGTGAGCTGGTATTGCAAGAAAACTGCAAGTTGCAAGTTAATAAAACCTAAAATATTCCCATTTTGGTCTGCATTGTTGAAATGCTCAGAAATGAGGAAAGGGTTGTTTATTACTGTATTTATGTTCTAAGCCAGAAGACAACATTTCTTTCCATTTATGGTTTTCTATAGTTTTTACAAAGAAAGCTGTAAGTCTAGAAAGATATTGTTTGGATGGACGCATATTATGTCAATTTAAATGTATAATCATTTTAAATTGTGTCGCACTAATGAGACATTAGCCAAAAGTTTTTGAAATGTATTGACCTCATCATAACTAAAATGTTAATTTATATGGTTTATATATATTAACTGTTAATTTAATCTTTTTTTTCTTCTTTAAAATAAAAGTAAAGAGATCTAGAATTGTGTGTCATAAAGTGCAATAATATATTTTCCTCAAGTTTGTCCTTAATTCAACCACACTACTGCTGTAATTCAAAATATATAATTTGTGCCCACTAACTAAATGTTGAAGATCGGTAATAATTGTCAGGTCTTTGGGGTTCATAATCAAGAATAAAAAACTCTGTAAAACAGTATTTAAATTATTTTTGTATATTGATGGTGAGCTAATGATTTGGTTGATTCCCCTGTAGATGACTTCAGAGAATTGCTGTAAATATTCCTTTTTTGTTTGGCATGAATGATGTTAGTTAGTAGGTGATTGGGTTTTGATTAGAATTCATCATGTGAATATCTCAGCCAGAAGAGTTGTAAAACAAACAGAGCAAATTTTAAAAAACTATACCCATGCCCATAGGTGTGTTATATTTACGTTAAAGATTTCTTTAAAATTATTTGTGAATTATGAAATTCTGATCAACTGTTTTTGGTAATGAATATTATTATTATTTATATTTAGTTTATAATTATCTTTAAAAAACAACAAAAAACAAACAACCGAAAATCTGTGTTGTATAAATTAATTAAATAAACATACATGAAAATTTTTCTATGTATTGAAAAATAAAACGTATATTTTGTCTAAATGAAGATTCACAATTATTTAAGCTGCATATTTTAAAACTATGCGATGGTTCATTCTTTAACAACAATTCCTTAGTTTTTTTAGATGACGGTTGTGGTTGTTTTATTTTCTTTTACTTTTAAGAGCCTAAATTTCAATTCTTGGCATGTACGCATGTTTGTTTAATTTATATAAAATTATATTTATGAACAGATGTCCACAAGTTTGTTTCTTTATGTGTATATTTTGCTTGCTTTTTATAAATATAAAGGCAATTGTTTAATGACAAGATGTTTACTAGTCGTTGAGAATAAATTTATTAGACTAGGATTTGACTACGGTTTTACCCAATGTTTACTCTTGTTGATATGTTCAATTTATACAATGTATAAGTTGTGCTTGTTCACACTTAATTTTAATATCACCCTATTCATTCAGTTCTGAGAAAGAACATTCATTCATGATGACAGATGAAATTCTTTCGAGTACTCCGGTATTTAGTTTGCTTTTGCCTTAGCATGAGTGTGTCTGATCAGATTACTGAGTGGTGTACATGGTGAACCATTTCTCAATGAGCTTGTTCAATAAACTATATTTCTATATTGTCATTGCGGATTAGTTCAAAGAACACTCCACACCTTAAATTAGCCAGTTTAACTTTGTTATAGACATCAATTTTCGTTAGACTTGCTTAAAGTTAACCTTACAAGCTTTTATTTTGCACTGAAAAAAAAATCAGTTAATTTTTTTTTACATACCCAAAATTGACTTTGAAAAGACCACATGTTATTAAAAATCAGGGTAGTTGCAAAATCCGTACTTGTATAATTTTTGTCTTAAAGACTTCACAGATGAACTTATGTTTTTTTTCCTTCAAAATTTCTTCTTATTCTTTTTTTTTATAATCACTTTCTTTTGCCATACAATTAAAAATAATGATAGCTAAAATAGTCTTGTTACATTTTCTTCCCAAGCTAAAACTGGTTTTATGGAGATTTTATGAATTTACTTTCAATTTCATTTTATGTCAAGTAAGCATAAGTATCACATATAGTTTATTACTTGTTGGTGTTCAACTCTCGTTTACTATGAACAATAAATAAAAGTCTATGAAACATATGATCACTCCTGTATAGACTGTTTCGTTATTCAATAAACAAGTTTCAAATAATTTCTCATAATTATTTTTTTTTAATGACTAACTTTGTGATCCTAATTTTCTATAAAAAAAATTTTGCAATCATTTCCAAATTTTTTTTGGTTGTAGAATTAATGTTTGAGGCAGCAGTCATTCTTTTGTTAAAATAAAATTCTGAAAATTGGCCAAAAAAAAGTATTTATTTTTTCAAAGTAAAATGGTGGAATTAACAACTAAGACCAAGTTATTTTATTGATTGATGTTACAGAGTAACTTTGAGTGTCATGGCTTTTTAACAAATTTTTAAAGACAAAAATTCATGTAACTTCACTTTTGAACATTGTGATGGTTTTGTATATGTTAATGAAAGTGGATGAAAGATGACATATGGAAATAAAATAAATCACAGTGTTGCTCAGTTTTAAGAATTTTTTAAAAATTTCATTTAATACATATATTTACAATTGGAATTGATGATAAACTAATTTATGATCATCTTTACACTCCAGAGAGTTAACAACTCTGGTTTGACTAACAACTTTTTCAGCTTTCCTACTTGCGTGAGTAAATTCATGGAATATTAAATAGAAATCTATGATTGAAGGGCAGATATTTTATTTTATATTTATATGCTAAGCTTTTTTGTTAAATATATGATAAATATTTTTTTAAAAACTCTTTTTTTTAATGTTGCCTTGAAAAAATGAAATACATTTGGCTTACAAATGAACTAATATATCACAGACATATGAATGAAACCAAACGTTTGTTTCCAGGTAGGATATCTCATAATGGCTGAGCCCAGTTAAATCTCAAATCCACGCTTCAGGACTATAACCTGTCTGTTCTCTCCATCTGTGTAAACATCAAAAAGTAACGTGAATTTAGACTTGACCAGTCTCGCTGACGAATGATTTACAGCAGTGACTTCCTCTTGGTTCAGGTCAAACTTGCCAGCATTAAGTAGGCCAAGGTCTGAGTCGTGCACGCCACTGATAAGCTCGTGGCTCTGGTTGATACAGCTTTGGGCACTCAGTGCTATAGGTTTAATGGTGTTGAGTGTTACTGCTTCATTAAGACTGCGCCACTTGAAAACTACTGCACACTTTGGCCTAGATCTGTTACCTGGAAGAGGAAAAAATAGACTTGAGTCGTGCTTAGGGCGAAACTCAGAAAGATAATGGTAAATTGAGTGTTAATGCTAGGGGTGATTTAAAATGTTAAAAATTGTGAAAATACAAGCTGAACTGATTTTAGAATATGTTTATTGACATCATTTTTTTAAATACGAAAAACACGAATAAATAAAAGATGTGAAAATTTCAAAAGATATAAATTCTATAATGTGGGAATGGGTGGAGGCAGATGTCATACAACAGATTATAAAAAAATAGTTTCCCATAATAAGCTATTGCAAAGAAATTATCTTTCCCGGCTGCAATATGTTTACAATATGTTTCACCTGTGAGTAGCACTAAAAAAATCTTGATAACTTAAATAATAAAATAAACAGGATTCGGATAAAGTTTTTAGATCGCTGTGAAATAATTATGTTTCTTACACTATTCTTAATTATAAATATAAATGTTTATGCTTGGCCTACAGTAAATCCAACCCAACATTCATCTACTTCAATCAATCTTTTCTTTGTCTTGTCAACAAAAAGTTAACAGGCAATTGGCTTTTAAAGTAATTAAAACTTTTTTATAAAACCCCAGAATAAAAAAACAAAAACCATAACTATTCGAAAGCAAGTTGAAAATTTAAATGTTCTATAATTGTACCTGTTTTCATCTTTGGCCACAATTGAGAGATGCAATCAGGGTCAGTAGAACCGAATTCATTTTCTTCAGTCTCATCTTCTGACTCCACAAAGATACACTGTTTTCTAAATAAAATTTGGATCACATTAATACAAATACTCATTAAAGAATTTTTATATGTCCAGTAACATTCAACCATTACTATGTATATATTCTTATCTATACATGTATTCGACATGCGATCCATAATAACAATTCCAGTGAAAAAGTTAAGAGTACATATTTTGAAGGGTCTAATTAATGCAGTTATAATCTGTATTAATGCAAAATTAAATATATATTTGTGGGTGTAATAGAGCAAAGATACTCTCGAAATAAAGTTAAAATTCATTACTTAAAATTAGTAAGTAATTATTATCAATGAATAAAAATTAATGTTATAAGTGAAAAAAAAATTTTTAAATTTAAAAGTATTTTTTGCCCTCCCTGGACAAATATTTTTTTTTAATTCCTTTTTAACTTGTAATTTTTAGAGGTTTCATTTCATCACTGCAAAACATTTACTAGCCATTGGTGTTACACAATCAAATTATCTCAAATTAATTAAATTAATTTTTTACAGATGTTCTTTGAAAATCCATTAGTAAAAATTTGACATGAATTAATAACTGAGTAGCTTATCATTATTACTTTTGTTTGCCAAGATCAACGTAACTCAGAGACATGAGAGTAGCATCCACAATAATCTGATGGCATTGTCTCATGTCCATTCTGTTGAATTTCTGCAACAACTGGCCGTTTTCTGTAAACTTTAAAAAAAAATTAATAAAAAATGAAATAAATAAATAAATTGTGGTATTTAAAATTAAAATAAGCAATTTAAAAACATTTAAAGTTATCAAAAAGAAGAATTTTAAATATTCAAATTTTAAAACTGTAAATTTCATTTATAGTTCATTCTACCGTATTTATTCGTGAATAGCGCGCACTCGTGCATAACACGCACACTAAATTTTTTTTTGGTTGAAAATTGGTATAAATTTTTTTTCACTTTCTCCCAGCTCAGACCAATGATTTTCAGTGACAAATTTTGAAAACGTGTGAAAAAATATTTATTGACAACATACCATGGTAAAGGTGTCTCTCCCCCTTCGTTCGCATTCGGCTTTTACAACAAAACTGACCAATCAATGCGCCGCTTTCAAGAGGGCTTCGCCTCGGTTGTAAACAAACATTCGGACCAAAATTTCATCTTCAAATTCTGAATATTTATGGAGCCTGTGTAAGACCTCGTGTATATTGCGCATCTACCCTTTTGGTAGTTGTTTTATGTTTAAATTTTTGCGCGCTATACACAAATAAATATAGTATTTGGTTTTATGAATGTCACAGAATCTATGCACGAGTGTAGATTTAGAAACTAAAATGATTTAAAGGGAAGGCTTGATGACCTGTGACATTTAAAGGGAAGGCTTGATGACCTGTGACATTTAAAGGGAAGGCTTGACATGTAACAAGTAAAAAGAAGGCTTGATGACATGTGCCCACTGATTGATTCACTTTCGGTAACAATCCCAAATGGTGCACTCCTGTTTTATAACCGGTTCCGTGACAAACGCGCACAAGACAATCGCGCACAGACAATTCCGCAATGACACAAATGCGCACAGGACAAACGCGAACACCGATAGTTGCACACACAGACAATGGCGCACACCGACAAATGCGGACACCGACAATCCCGCACAGGGATAAATGCGAACGGCTATATAAGCGCACAGTGACAAACGCGCAAATGGTAAATTTTAATTTGACAATTTGAAGAATATAATGGGTTCAGTTGCACTGCATTTTTATATACTAATTTATTATAATAGTTGAATGTAAAAAAATAATATTGTTTATTAAAGTTAAAATTTATATTTGGGAAATAATATTGTTTATTTTCGAATGTGTCCGAAATTCTCGATTCTCACTGTTTTTTATTTGTTAATCTATGTTGTTTTTTATTATTATTATTTTTTTAATGCAAGGAAGTGTTTTTCGTCTTTGCGTTTTAGGGACATGCATTAAATTGTAAAAAGTTTTTGTTGTATCTGATTTCATTAAGTTACATTCTTAATATTTCTTATCTGTCTCGGACGCAACTCCTATACAGAAGATTTTTGCGTCCTATGTTTTGCTAAGAACGTATTGGCAAGAAACGCAGTGTTCACAATAATCACATGCCATGGCTATAAGGGGGAACACTATTTTATTTTGGAATGGCCAAAAAAGCTATTGTATTAGGCATAATTCCCAGCAATCGCATATGAGTTCGTGCAGAGGCTTCAGTAGTGCTGGCTGGCCGTGCTTAAGGACTTCTGCAGGAATGCCATCGTTGCCTGGGGCCTTTCCATTTCTCAGATGATCGATAGCCCTACCAAGCTCCTCTATTGACGGTGGAGCATCAAGCTGATCTAGAACTGGTAGATCTGGTATTCTTTCTATGGCAGAGTCAGATACTACATTCTGTGTCGCATAGAGTTCTAGATAGTGCTCAGTCCAGCGCCGCGGTCACATCCCACAGGACATGCGTGACGCCAAAATAGTTACGCTTTATAAGAACAAAGGAGATCGCAGCGATTGCAATAACTATCGTGGTATCTCCTTACTGAGTATTGTGGGAAAGGCTTTTGCCAGAGTGATCCTTGCACGCCTGCAAATTCTGGCGCAAAATGTCTACCCAGAATCACAATGCGGTTTTCGGGCTGGCCGGTCAACAATGGACATGATCTTCTCACTCCGTCAGCTACAAGAGAAATGTCGGGAGCAACAGAAAGCCCTCTTTGTTGCCTTCATAGATCTAACAAAGGCATTTGACCTGGTCAGCCGCGAGGGTCTGCTACGTATATTGGAAAAAATAGGATGCCCGCCGCGGCTTCTCTCCATCATCGAGTCCTTCCACACCAATATGCCCAGCACAGTGCTCTTCGATGGTGCCACCTCAGAACCCTTCCCAGTCTGTAGCGGAGTCAAACAGGGTTGTGTACTGGCTCCAACACTCTTCGGTATCTTTTTCTCGATGCTATTGCGTCATGCATTCGAGGACTGTTTCGAGGGTGTAAACATCCATACCAGGGCGGATGGAAATCTGTACAACATCAGCCGTCTCCGTGCAAAGAGAAAAGTGGAAAATGTTTTAATTAGAGAGCTGCTCTTCGCGGATGACGCAGCCCTTACCTCACATTCAGAGATAGGTCTCCAACTTTTGGTCGACAAGTTCTCAGAGGCATGCAAAGATTTTGGTCTAACGATAAGCCTCAAAAAGACCAACATTATGAGACAAGGAACTGACTGCTTCCCAGCAATCTCCATTGAGGGAAACACCTTGGATGTCGTCGATGATTTTACCTACCTTGGCAGTAACATCACAAGCACACTCTCCCTGGAAAAGGAAATCGAAACCAGAATCGGCAAGGCTTCATCATTAATGGCTAGGCTGAATAAAAGAGTGTGGAACAATGCACAGCTCACTGCTAGGACAAAAATCACTGTGTACCAGGCCTGCGTGCTCAGCACACTCCTCTATGGCAGCGAGTGCTGGACGACCTATGCCAAACAAACAAAGCAACTCAACAGCTTCCACTTACGATGCTTGCGCAGGATTCTGCACATCAAGTGGCAGGACAAGATAACGAATGTCGAGGTACTCAGAAGGAGTCATATGCTGAGCATGCACTCAATCCTGAGTGAGAGGCGCCTGCGGTGGCTGGGACATGTCCGCAGGATGAACTCGGAGCGCATTCCAAGAGCCCTGCTTTACGGTGAGCTGGCAACTGGTGTGCGGAAGAGAGGACGCCCCTGCTTGCGCTTCAAGGATGTCTGCAAGAAAGACATGAGTCTGGCGCAGATAGACCATAAAACGTGGGAAACCATTGCTGAGGAACGCACCTCCTGGCGGGCTAAAGTACGCGAGGGCATCCAAGTCGCGGAAGCTTCCCTTACAGTCAAGAGCGAGGAGAAAAGGGCCAGGAGAAAGGGGAAGGGGGGCAGAGGAGCAGGAGGAAACGCCATCATCCCATGAGGATGGACGGATGCCATAGATTAGGCATAATATTAATACTTTTTGCAAATAGTTCAAAATAAGAATATTTATAAAAGCTAGAAATGCCTATAGCCTATAGTCTATAAGAATAGAAGTGGTAATGCTTGAAGTTTTCATTTTCTTAAGGTATTTGACTAATCGGCATTGAAGTACCCACTTGAAAAATTTTAATTAGTACAATTAACAAGCATCAAGATTTTTTCGATGTTTTCTTCTTTCGACACCTCTTTTAAATATAAACAGTAGATTTATCATGTAATGTAAATAATACTAGTAATATTACTTATTAGTAGCCTATTCTTAGTTATTTATATTAATAGTAACACTAGTAGACTATTACCTTATTAAGGGTCTGATTATCAATATTTTGAGATTGACACAAATCTTTTTCAATTGTAAGGCAGTTAAGCTTTAAACTACCATAAGCAAAATTTAAGGCTATTTCTATTACCTTTATCATCATTTCCAAAAATTATCAGATTTCCTTATGTCAAACGTATTTATTCAGATCTAGTAACTCATTAAGAACCAGTGCTTTCATGTGGTCCATATTAACGTTTTACTTATCTTGAAAATATGAAATACAAAAATATATCCAAGGTATGCACTCATCAACATGATATAATTATTAAGTGCTGACTAGAGAGTATTATAACAGTAAATAGCTATGGTTGGCTTAAAAATGTAAAGCATTCACACAGTGTATACACAATATAATGTGAGAAATCAGGAGATTTTTTAAAATAAAGAAACTTGGTTTGGTCTTATCAACTTTTTCTTTTGAAGAAAAGAATGGAAACCTTGTCTTTATAAATTTTATATATTTTTAGTTCAATAATACTAAGTAATCTCCTAAATGATGCTCGTAGAGTGCTAAACAAATTGATTATAAAAGATGCAACATTTCAATACTATTTTATTTTTATTTTTTTACAAGTTTTTCTTATAATATAGGTAATAAAAGTATTCATCATTGTTTTGTTGTTGTTTTTTGTTCTGTAAATAAGCAAATTTTTTGTATTTTAAAGAGCAAAAGTAGAGATATTGAAAACCCAAAAAGGTTAAAATTTGTCACTTTGTTTTATTGAAAATTTCATTACTTAGCTAGGAGAATGAAAAATTATTATTTAGTTACAATATTTTATCCTTATAAAACTTTTACACTCCAGTTTTGTAGAAATAATTTTCAATAGCTTCATCATTTAAAATATTAAATTTAGGAAAACTAAACACTATATTTAAATGTAATTTTAACTTCAACTAATTTTTTGAACATTTATGATTGTCGATTGACCAATATTTTCCATTAATAAGTTAAATTTTGTTATATTTTATTAGTCGACTTGGCAATATAAAATAATTTGTATTTGTTTATAATAATGTCTAATATAGGCTTAAAATATACATAATATAATATAACACATCATTTTGAAAAAAC
The DNA here is from genome assembly GCA_944989445.1 of Ampullaceana balthica. Lineage (NCBI taxonomy): Eukaryota > Metazoa > Mollusca > Gastropoda > Lymnaeidae > Ampullaceana > Ampullaceana balthica. Next base: position 810,014 of record CALYLW010000198.1, read on the forward strand.
ATACGTATAAAAAAGCTTTACCAAAAAAATATATCATCCTTCTAATTCTAACCTCTATAGAACTGGAGTTATTGTTATAATGTTTTGTTTGCTTTTTTAAACCCCTCTTTACTTATTTATATTTGTCTTTAAATTTGAAACCTTGTGAAATATTATACCATCTGTTTTATTTCAAAAGATTATGTTACAAAATTGTCAGATCATATGCTCAATGCAAAATACAACACATTGAAAAATTAAGTCTTCCACTTTAATTAAACATACTTATTTTAATGTTATTTTTTTTATAGAGTGGTAGAGAAAAAAAACTTCAATGAATTTCTTTTTTTTTCTAATAAAAGCCTTTAATAATTGCCAAAACAAATAAGGTGATAATTGTATTTTAATTAAGCTACAGTTAAATTTAAAGCAATGATAAAACTTAAAAGGTAGTAGTTTGATTTTAAAAAATAATTTTAACTTTTATTGATCAATGCATACAATAATAATCCCACCATCCTAATCACTACTATTAAGTTTAAAATAAAAAGAGAAAATTATTATAAATATTTTTCTGTTAAAGTTAATGAAGATACTTGAAGATATTCTCCACAGCATGTTAAGAGTAGATTGCACTTTGGAGATGATGAGTTGAAATAATGTGTTTGCTTTTATGACTAGGTCAACTGCTACTACCACATGTGTTTGCTTTTATGACTAGGTCAACTGCTACTACCACATGTGTTTGCTTTTATGACTAGGTCAACTGCTACTACCACATGTGTTTGCTTTTATGACCAGGTCAACTGCTACTACCACTACAATCATTTACTTTAAATAAGTGTCAACTTAGTGGCTGATTCATATTTTCTTTTTTAATACATGGACATTGTTCAGTCGGCTTACAAGAAATCAGAATTTTATTAGTATAATAATAATTATATATGTATATCAATACATGTAAATAGATTTTTAATACAGGCATATTACTTATTTATAATTATATTCATATCTAAATTTTATCTAACAGTAAACTTTTAAATATTATTTTTCAATCGCATTATCATTAAGTAAAGACTGATTTTATTAAAATTGTTCTTCTCTTACTTTAACTATAAGACTATACTATAAGCATAGTAATAGTAGAAATACTAATAGTGACTGTAAAAAGCCAAACGGTGTCAATCATTGTGTTTGTGATCAGATTAACTCTAAATTTGATTGTGAAAAGTTTGCAGACTCTAATTCTAATTTAACATGGTTATGGCTACGGTAATTGGAGGGGCAACATATATGACTATATTACATTACTATATTTAACTATATCAAAATACATGTATTGATATTTTTTATGGTACAAAAATAAGACTGGAAACGTGAAGACAGTATAGTAATACATGTAGTATGAGTATTAGTATAAAATCAAAGCATTTTTCATTTAGAGTCGGCGTCGGAGTATTTAAGTTCATTAACTTTCCTTATTATCTCAGTAAATTTTTTTCCCTCGAACTCGATCTATTATTTTTTCATAATCATAATTCTTTTTAAAGGTAAATACATCATCTGTGTTGTCTCATACATAATTATCAGTTCATTTGCTCTCCTCCACCGATTACTATGCTTATAATTAGTTGCTATCAAACTAAATTATTAGATTTAAATATATTTTAAAGTAAATAAAATCTATATAACTTTCAATTTGCGCGTTTGTCACTGTGCGCTTATATAGCCGTTCGCATTTATCCCTGTGCGCGATTGTCGGTGTCCGCATTTGTCAGTGTGCGCCATTGTCCGTGTGCGCAACTATCGGTGTTCGCGTTTGTCCTGTGCGCATTTGTGTCATTGCGGAATTGTCTGTGCGCATGTGTCGTGTGCGCGATTGTCTTGTGCGCATATGTCTGGTCACCTTTATAACCATGGGTATCAATTGTAGCAGTAGAGAGAAAAAAATATGACATCAAGTTACCTGGTCTTGCCAGTTAGAAACTGATTTGATGAAAGCTTCCTTCGTGCATGGCAGAGGAGGGTAAGTGAAGAAGCCACCCTCTGTATGAAGATTAGCAAACTCATATTTTCCATATTCTTTAAAAGCATCCCTTGCAACTGTATTCAGGGGCTTTGGAAGATTTTCGTAGTCTGAAGGCTTCACAATGTATATCTGTAAAAGTAGAATTAATCGAGAAAGTCAATTGTTGGGACTGTTATATTCCAACACAGTTCCGGCCTTAACAATTGCGGGGTCCCTATGCGGCTTAGTATGCGAAACGGATTGCACGGGGCCCAGACTCTGGGTGGGGATAAGGTTAATTAGTGAAAATTATGATAGGCGGGGCCTATGAAAGTGTGGGGCCCACATCGGCCGCATAGGTTGCAGTGGCCTAAGGCCGGGCCTGTTCCGACATACGCTGAGACCAGGCCGGATGTTTAGATTCACCAAATGAGATTGGATCTGAGCAAGCTATCCAAGAAAATATACTTGTTTTTAATAAAGTGTCATGAAAGGTTGCACATGTGAACTTACCTTAGAGTTACTGGTAGTGGTTAGCCAGGGATATCTTTGTTGTCTAGAGGACTGCAGCGTCGACAGGCCCTGGTTGGTTAGCAGATGTCTACACAAAAGGTGTTCACCTGGGCTGATGTTAAGGAAAATTTCACTCTGAAATATTGAAATTATGACGAGTGTATGGAGGATTTCATCATGAAATATTGAAATTGTGACAGGTGTATGGAGGATTTCATCATGAAATATTGAAATTGTGACAGGTATATGGGAGATTTCATCAAGGAAAATCAACAGGGCACTTTGATTTATTCAACGTCAACAATGTTTTTAAGGTTAGAAATTCATTTAACAAGAAACGGTGTTTATTTCTATGAATTTTCTTTAGCAATATACAGAATTGAATGTAAATTGAAATTTTTTATCTAACTAAGAATTACAGTCGAAACCACTTAACTCGAGCTCGGTTAACTCGCCCACCCCTTTATGTCGACGTTTGTTATTGGAACCGCCAAATTCCCTCTTTGTCTTAGCATTTTCTCATCGTTTAATTCGATTTTTTTAAGTCGCCGAAACCTCATAACACGAGCACAAAAAAGGGTCAAATTTGCCACTTAACGTTGGTTATCTCGATCCCCATGACCAATCGCCAGCTTTTGAAAATGTAAGCTATGATTTTTTTATAACCAAGGGAAGGGACCAATTTTCTGCCTCACCAGGGTCTGCTGATGACGTCACAGCCCGCTTGCTTTTAGCTCTTGGCGCTGTGTTGCTTCTGGTACGATGGCAATCACCAGCTTTTGAAATTCTTAGTTATTTTATAACCAACAAGGCCACACGTCAAATTTCAGCCTTACATGGTGTGCTGGTGACATCACAGCCCGCTTGCGTTCAGGCCTGTGTTGCTTCTGGTACTATGCCAATCACCAGCTTTTGTTCTTCTTAGTTATTTTATAACCAACAAGGCCATGCAAAAAGTGTCAGCCTTGCGAGGTGTGCTGTTGACGTCACAGCCCGCTTGCGTTCAGATACTTTTCAGAGCTGTGTCAGAGTGAAATGACTCGCGAATTTTGTGTTTGCAATGTTGGAGAATATAATAAATGTCTGTATCGATAATCAACGTTGGTGTTTATTTTAAATTTGTAAATTTCTGCTGATAGTTGGTGCACATATACCTTTTGTTGTTAGCAAACATGTATGTACATTTTTATAGCATGCCGATAGCTTCATCAAACAAATAACGGCAAAAAAAACAGACAGTTTACCCACCCCCACTCTAAGTCCATTGTAAGCTGAGGGGATCGTATGGAATAACAAAATGTACCGTGTGCAGACTTGTTGTCATTGGCAACCATTCATCCTTCAACCTCATTTTGACTCTATTACCACTGCTTTGTTCTCATTGTTTCATTCATAAGAAGTGGCCGTGTGCAAAAGCCATTTAACTATTGGTTAGAATTAATTAAAATGCGTCAAAGTTGAAGGTTCAAAAGGAGTTCCTAATTTATTTGTGTACGTAAACTGTACCTTTTTATAGAGAAGAGTTTGCTTTGTCATGAGTCATATATAGGTCATGATAGACAACAGCAACGCCGTTGTGTAAAAAAACATGCATGTACATTCTCATTTATTAACGCTAGTGATGGGACGATACCAAATTACAGGCTGCTTACTGTAAACAAGGCTCCCCAGATTTTAAAATATATAATATAACAGACTACAGACAGTTTACCCACCCCCACTCTCAATCTCCCACACCATTTTTGTTGTTAGTCCGATTAGCATCAAGTTACCGAAGGAATTCTAAGTCCATTGTAAGCGCTCAATCTGGGAATCACCGCAAGGCGGCGCGCGTGAAGCGGCGTGGCGGGCAGGAGTATATGACTTCGTTACAGTTATGTACTAGGCAAAAAAACTGCGCTAACGCAAAAAAGGATTATATTTAAACTTAAACGGTCCTTAAAAACGAACGGTCTTAACAACCTTTGGAAAGAGTGAAGAAATAGTTTCCCGATATTCTGATACGATTCTGATTAATTGCCCCATCACTAATTAACGCACAACACGTGCATAAAGAAATTTCAAGCGCATGTTAATATTTTGCCGCCATATTGGTTTTCATTTTAACTCGATCATCGGTTATCTCGATGCCATTTTTCATACCCCAACGCCCTCGACTTAACCGGTTTTGACTGTATTTGATTTTATGTTGAGTCAAAACATTTTTAAAAAAAAATAAATAGAGGAAAAAAAGATTTTTAAAAACCACGTTTTTATAAGTGTACTAAAAAGAAGAAAATAATTTAAAACTAATAAGTTCAAGTACTTTCATATAATATGACTAAAAACGTTGGGCGGGCGCTTATGAGGTTTTACATATGCAGTTCACTCATTCTCTCACTTATAGATATCTTTTTTGCCTTCTTAATTATAAATCTTTAATTTTTATACCAAACACCCGCCCCACGTTTTTAGTCATATTATATGAAAGTACTTGAACTTATTAGTTTTAAATTATTTTCTTTTTAGTACACTTATAAAAACGTGGTTTTTAAAAATCTTTTTTTACCACTATTTATTTTATTCTTTTTAGTCCACTTACAAAGCGTGGTTTTTAAAATTCTTTTATTTACCTTTTTTTTTATATACCAAACACCTCATAAGCGCCCGCCCACCATTTTAAAAACACGGTGATGTGGTCACGGGGTGAACTCATGGATGTCAACAAAAGCAGACGGTACAGATACTTATATATAGATAAACTAAAAAGTTCAATAATTTAATAACGGTACATTCGATCTATCTGAAATTTTGATACAATGCATTGTCATCCAAGATCTATCTGTGGAAAAAATTTTGAGATCTCTAGGACCATCAGAAGTGGTTCAATTTTACGTTGGCAGATTTGAAAAAATTGTGGACACGAAAGCAAGTTAATAAAAACGTGGTAAAAAATCAAAATACACATGTACTCCCAAAATAACTCTTACCTGATATCCTTCATAGATCAATATAATGATTGGTGCATTGAATGATTTGTCTCTTAAATGTATCCATCGACGATTATAAAATCCTCCACTATCCTTTTGATGGTGTTTTGCATCTAGTTGGAATACGGAATGAGAAATAAACATACCAACAGTTTTATTCATTTCACAAGAAAAGGATAAAATACAAGTTGAGGTTTTAAGACTTTGAAAAGTAATTAAGAACATGCATGGAATGGAGAGTAGGCATTGCTTATCAAAAACACCAGGCAAAACATGTAACAAATATTTTTTATTCATCTGTAAAAGTCCAGTCAGTCTGTCATAAATTGTTTAAATAACAGACCATGTCAGGGTACACTTACAAACATGTTCAGCGAGTTTTATAACAGCAATAAAAATAAAGATCAATATCCACAACAAAATTAAAAATATAACTTAGTTAATAAATACTTAAAGCCTGTTGTTGTTACCATCACCATCTAAAACAACAAATAGATTTGCTTTTTCAAAATAATAATTGAATTGAATCAAATACCAACATTTTCTTGGCTCACGTTCGATCCTTCCAACAAATGAAACACAACCAGCAACATCGACGATTGAAAAGTCTGGAACAGAGCTGAAAGGCAGATGTCATTAAAAAATGTACAGCTTTTATGTACACTGTAAAATCGTTATGTGTGGTAGTTATAATATGTACTTTTTCATTGAATGCATTGATTATTATGTGTATAACTATTTCTCTGTGAAGCGCTGTGAGCCCAGCTACTTGCTGGGGTACAGCGCTATATAAATTATTATTATTATTAATGAGCAAGTGTAATGCAGTGCGTCTAAAAGTGTATAACTTCAATTACCCCATTAGTTTAAGCCATTAAAATAATTTCAAACAAGATTTGTGTGTGTGTGGACAACTTACGTCAGTTCTCTACGTGTCATTAAACAGCACTCCAGATCAGGCAGGTTCAGGCTTTCGATGTTTTCATTCGATACGTTAGTGATTACTTTGACAACACCGTCTTGATTCACGCATATTTCAGAGTCAAAGACTGCAGCCTCTTTAGGGGGTCTCTGGAAATGATGTGACTTTTTCTGAAAACTGTCCTTTACGTTGAAATGCCTGATCATGAGCAAGCTGCCCTCCTGAAAGCTGTAAAGAGAGGAATAGAAATTATGGCATAAAAAATTATATGTTTTGAAATGACAGGTGTAAACCATTTTATTGCTCCATCTAATTTTTACCTTTTTTTTTATATTATTTCTGCCCATAAAAATGAAGGTATAAATGTCTTGTTTTATTTTAAAATAATATTCTTTTTTAATCCCTACCAATTGAAGAGTTCCACCGCAAGCTTGTTCCACACAACGGCAGTGCACCATCCACTGTGGTCAGCGACCACAAGGGGAAGCTTAAAAAATAATCAAAGAGCACTCATAAAGTTAATTACGTGTACCATGTTTCAAACATCTAAACAATAATAGACAAGCCCTGAATTTAAGAAGAATTAAAATAAATATTAAAGTCATATAAAATACTCCCATTTCATCATTGACTTGCTTATTTAGCAAAAATAGAAATCTAGTTTTTGAAGCAAAATTAAGTTGTATTCAATTAGCAAACAATTAATTTAAGCCATGTGACAAATTTATTAACAAGAAATTTTTATTTTTTTTCAAGAGCCGATCCAATTGATTTAGGTTTAAGTTTAATTTGTGTCGCATTAAAAAACCGCCAAATTCAGTCATACTTCATAGGCCATACTAAAGTCATAAACAGAGTTATAAAAATGGATAAACAAAAAGATAGCAAAAATGATACGTATCAGTAGACATGCCATTATTTTATCCCATCAAAGCAAACTATTATAAAAAACACAAAAAACAATGTATAATGAGGTTTTTTAAAAAAAAAGGAAACCTGGAAAGGCCACTTGTCATCATAGAATGGCGAGACAAAATGGATAAGATTAGATTTCCTCATGACTTTTACAATCAACAACAGAGCTTTTGATTTCTGAACTTTTTCATGGACCACATCATGAAGTGAATTGACCTGATTCAAGTCAATTTCTCTCATGCAGACATGATGAACTGAAAGAAAAAAAAGAGCATGAATAAAGTCAAATAGGCAGTGCATGAATATATATCAATGGTGCTTTTCATTAAGGTTATATAGATTCTTTTCCTTTTAAAAAAAAAGATGATATGAACAGATCATATTTATCATTTAAAAAAAAATTTCAATTGAATTTGACAATTTATTTACAAAGTCTACTTTTGCTAATTAAATACAAAATCACAAAAGGCTTTGTTTGGGTCACAAGTGATGTGACTGTACCAAATAAATTATATAAACAATCATTTCATATTAAGCACTCCATTTTAAAATATTCTTTGGAAAAAACGTGTAAAAAAAAATTAACCATTAAACTTACAACAAAAATGTGTTATATGAACATGTTACTTCTGTTTAATTTACGAAAAATATCTTTTTATTTGACATTACCATCATCAACTTTGAATTTGTCAAAATTCAAAGTAAAAGTCCAGTTATTCACATAGTATTCTCTGTTAGATGCCAGAGGCTGATTCTTTTCTTGTCTTGAGAAGTTTGATGGAGTCCATGGCAGCTTTTTTAAGCCTATAAATAATTGCAAAAATGTTAATTTCATTCTCTTTACAGCACCGAGCCATGAAATAAACAATACTCTCCACCTGAAACAAAAGCCGATTGAACCATAACAGACAAAACTGCTAACTCCTAAATATTAATTCCATTTAAAATTTAAATTGAAAACATTACTTTCAATGCAAATATATTCTTCATATAAATTAACACTGATAATTTTCAGAGTGCATCATATGAAATGGAAATAATTTTTTCAAACAAATTTTTCAATTTTCGCTGGTCGGAGGGTTAGAAATATTACTCTAACGTTTCTAATCCAGCATTAATGATAAAGAAGCTGAAGATAATGCTACTGAAGTAAAAAGTCAAAAGCCGGGTAAGCTACAATAAATTTTTATGAGTTGAAGAAAAAAAAAGGTAGGATAAAGGGGGGTGTATCCCTACCTGCAATATTATATACCTTTCCATTTACCACTTCAAGCTCTTCTATCACAGTAAGATCATTTTTACTGGTACTGCATGGATATTTTGAATATTTCTTAATTTTTATAACAGAGCCAGGATATAACTGAGAAGATAAAGAACACACAAAAAAAACAACAACAAATTATCAGACACTAAAACAAAGCTACATATTTTTTACAATGAGTCAATGATTGATAAAAGCTTCTAGAAATAGTGTGAATTTTTTAAATCTAAATTATTAGAAATATAAACTACTAAAGTTATGTCTTACTAGCTTGAATATTGTAGGGGCATAAGCAGGAAAAAATCAACAATAAGATAAGAAAATTATAAAATAAAATTTGGATTAAGCATAAGTCATACAAATATAATTATAATCAGCCTTATAACTATTTACACATCTTTTTTAGTATTAAAAGTTTATTTTAAAGCAGTGTCTGCTGAATCTTTTAATTTAATTTGACTGAAATAGTAAGGAATGACAACTGGATATAAATTTCAGAAATATAATGTTGATTTTCATTGGAAAGAAATGCCAGCAAATATAATTCTTCTGAAGAATTCTTAGGAATAATGTTTTGTTTATGTTATAATCTTTTAAGAACACCTTTGAAATTGTCCAATGTGGTACTTTAATATTACTGCTTTTCCTTAACATTTTGTATTGTCAGGGCTGCATAATTAGTTGTAAATGGATTCCCTGCACAAACCAAGAAAACCAACACACTATCAACTATCAACATTAAAAACTCTAATAAAAATGAAAGACTAGAAATAAAACATGGAAAAGCATAAGACACAATAATCTTCTGTGTAGAAGGAGCAACTGTAATAGATATGATAAGATAAGATAAATAAAATTTGATGTGCCCCATGCAATGCAAATTATTTTCAATGATCTCCTCGAAGTTGTCTGGAATTTTATTTGGTATGGTATTTTTATCACAATTACTCCATAAATTCTTTCATATATAGATAATTATGTTTAGGGATATATTAAATATTATCATATATTCTGGACTCAGGATAACCAATTTAATGTTTAATTACCTCTCAAAAATTGATAAAAATTAAGATGCTGACGAGTATTGTGAAGTATTGTCACCTGGACAATAAAATATTAAGTCTAAGTTTGCTGTGTTTCATATTGATATTGAACATTTTATCTATTGACTTCACTGATCAATTTTGGAATATTTTACCTATCCCCCTCCCCCTTTTTTAAATCCTTTATATTAACTCGTGTCTGCTTGCTTGCTTGAGTGCGCAAAAACTTTGGATCGATTTTTAACCCACTTCCTCGTAAGTTAGCGAGCTGAAATTTTGCAGGCAGTTTCGTACCGATCATGGGGGGCGCCACAGGGTGGGCCATGGCACACCCAATTTTTAGAGCTAATGGGCCACAATGTATTTGGCCCACCCAAAAAATCAACTGAAACCAACAATAGTGAAACTGTTTAATGTACAACTCTTCTTTTTTATAAGTTTGTTAATTTTGTTATTGGTAACATTAAACACAAAAAAAAATCAAATTTAGAGGAAATACATACAAATCCTACTATTGTGTGTCGGGATTCACAGCTATAAAAAATTTAGTTAAACTATTTAGTTAGTAACTATTTTAAAAGTCCTACCATTTTAACTAAACCATAGATTATATTTTTAGTTAAACTTTTCTCACAACTAAAAAATGTGAAATATTATTTGTACCAACAATTTATTTTACTAGTTGCCCATCACTGATAATGACTTTGAATAATTGAAGAGTGAGTCAACATCCGATGTTTCATTTTAGTACTAAAATAACATTGCGATTTTGAAAAAAATCAGTTTTACTTATAAAAATTTCACTAAAAACTTATCAAAAAAACTAATAAAAAGGAAACTGGGCATGATGTAATTATGGAAATAAAAACACATTTCTCGAAAAATTGCACATGAAATGAATCTTTTTTTTAAAAAAAATATGTAGATCTACATCTGATAAAAGGCACAATTTCAATACTTAAATCAAGTCCATTATTGAATAAAACCGAGTTTTATCAAAATAACAATGTTAATTACAAGTCTCTTGGAACCACCGGAAGTTGGTTCACTCTCCTAACGTATAGTTGTTGTAGGGCTTAATTGCAGTAATAAACTTTCAACTATGAAGCGTTTCCTCACGCAATCCACTCAACCGGAAATACTGAGTAAAAAAGTTGAAAACGTCGCATCTGATGTTATTATGGACGATGTTGATACCAAGGATCTTACTGATCGTCCAGATGATAAGTTGTTAAGCGAGGCGGCGCGTGATTACAGTGGACGTCGTCGACAACTGCAGGAAAAATGGTTTAGCAGTCATCCATGGCTGCTCATATCACGTCAACGGAAAGTTCTGCTTTGCAGCTGGTGTCGTGAAATGGGCAACGAGCGTCTTGTTGGAGCATGTAAAGTCGAGTCCGCGTTCGTTGACAAGGGATTCAATAACTGGAAAGATGGATCCCAGAAGCTGGATGAACACGCGGCGTCTTCTTTTCACAGAGCAGCGGCCGAATATGTGAGTAATAGAAACAAACCGTCTGTTGCCACGCAGCTAAGTTGTCAGCTGGCTAAAGCACAGCATGTCAATCGGAATAGGTTGGTCATTCAGCTGAACAGTCTAATGTTCTTCATGCGAAAAGGGCTGGCGATTCGTCGTGGTAAAGATGAGAAAAACGACTACATCAGCTACGGTGGGCCCACAGATAGACGAAGACCTGCTAGATGAAGTAGTTCGTTTACACCCACATCTTAATCGCACAATCTAAAGAGTGAACTCGCTCTGCTGTCACAAAACAACATCGTAGATAACATTCCGGCAATTATCGCCTGGTTCAACGATGCCGATGTGAGACAAGACACTCATAAGACCGTGTATGCAGCGGCGGCAACGTTGGTCATGCTTCCCAGCACCACTTCGTCATGTGACAATAGTCGGAATGCCGACATTAACAACAAGGACGGGAATATTTTTTAAAAAAATATCAATAATCTGCAAAAAATATATTAACAAATGTAATACTTTTTCGATATAAGAATAAGTTTCGATGGGACTGGCTCGAAGAAAAAGACAGTAATGGAGATTATCTCTCAAAATATGTGCGAAAATTAAATAAACCCGGTGTAGTTGTTTGTGTTTACTGTGATTGTAGACTTGATTATAGCAAGAAAGGCAAATCCTTCATAAAAAGACACGCACTGTCTGTTGCGCACACATCAAAAAGAAATAGTATCATTAGTACTCAGGCGTTGCCAGCCATATAAAAAGCCACTGCAAGCCTATAGAGGGGAGATTCTTCCACAAGTGTTAATTAGATGGTGTCATTTCATTGTTCAACTAAATATACATTATTATTTTTCAGAATATAGCCATATGACTTAGATCAGTCATTTTCATTTTTTCCCTTTATTTCTCTTTGTTTGATGTTAACAATCTACATAATATTAAAGCATGATGTCATTTATTGCTATAAATTAATCTGCATTTTCTTTTCAGGATAGCTCTAAATTGGGTGCTTTAATCTGTTAATTCAAAAAAAAATCCGGGGGGGCATGCCCCCGGACCCCCACTAGTGTTTTGAGCCTCCGGCGCTTGACAGCGCGGTGTGTCTGTGTCCATCAAAAAAAGAGTTCAGACAATCTGGTTAAGGCTTACATTCAGGTATAGCTGAAAGGGTACAGAGATATGAAGAGGTTCAAGGCCCTATTTATGGCAAGGGTATCGAATTAAACTAATTTATGTTACCAACTTGCCCCACCCAATATTTTGCTCATGGCGCCCCCCATGGTACCGATGATAAAAACGATGTATCAAAATTTCAGATCGATCGCATGTACTGTAATTAAATTATTGAATTTTTAGATTATTTTATTTATCTCTATGTATCATATAATTTTTTGAGATAGAGTGTCGGGGTGCGTATTATATTGAACAACCTTTCTGTCGCGCAATAAGGTGCGTATTTAATTGACAACACTTTTTATAAACATATTCCTGATCGGTGCGCATTATATTAAAAATGTTTTACGACACATAACTGCCATTTTGTATTTTTGGATTGTCTTGCGCTGCGTATTATAATAAACATTCTTTTAGTTATGTCTCGTTCATAAAGGATTTATAGTAAAAAACTTGGTTGTTTACGGGTATTTTTTAATTTTAAATTAAAAAGCAATTCAGTAAAGTTTACCTATTTCTAAAAGCTACCATTACCATATCAAAAAAATTTAATAAAAATAATAAAATAAAATCTTAATTGTACAGTTAAAATGTTAGTATCAGTATTTAAGGGGTACTCCAAAAATATAATGACTAAGACTATAAGGGAAAAAAGAAAGTAATCCTCAATAGCCTAAATTATAAAAGTGTAGGTTACCATTTAGTCAATTTAGACAATCAAATTTGGACACACAATGCCCAATATGAAATATTAGTTTTCCTTGGTCTTTCCTTTTCGCTTTTTACCTACTGAAACCAAAATGCATCAAGTATGTATAAGTCTAAGAAAAAAAAGAGTAGAATTTACAAAACCTTGTTTTTAAAACTTCCATCAGCTGTCAATAAAAAAGTTTTCTTATAAAGTTTATCGGTAAGAGTCATATCAAATGCATCCCAAAAATAACAGTGATCCACGCCATGCTGCCTTCTGGACTGCTTTTCAGGGTAGTATCTCACTATCTCAAGAACCTGTACATTACAAGTATAAAATAATAGTAATTAGAATTCATTAATTTTACTACATCTATTTTTCTTAGTATTAGTAATAAGTATTAGTATTAGCCTAATTAGTAATATTAATATTATAGTACTATAGCATAGTTATAGTCTAGAAGTAGAAAACTCTAACTAAGAGTTAGAGTCATAAAAGTAAAATAGTAATTTATATTATTTTGTAAAGTTTGTTAATTTTGTAAAATAATAATTACATTTTTAAAATCTGAAACGCTAAACTATACATACTGTAGTTTGTATTGTCTGTATTACTGTATACAAGGTGGATCAATAAAAGTGAGAACATCTCGTAAAATGTGATTTAATTACATCAAATGTAGTTTAACTTTACCCATACTAGCTTAAATAGTTTACTGGTTTACTAACTTACATATTAAGCTCTATGACGTCATTATTTCGACTATTTCCGGTCGCCGTTTTTAATTTTTAATCTGTGGATTGTTTACATCGTCTGCCTGGTTAAATTTTTTGCCCAGAATGACAAAAATCACTGCAGCAGATCATATTCTGATCAAAAATTTGCGAAATGAAAAACCGTGGGGTGCTAGGAAAATGACCAACGAATTTCCAAACAAAGCCTGGAGCATAGCAAGTGTCAGTCGGGTTATCAATAAAATTGACGACGGTTCAACGGAACGTAAAACAGGAAGTTTTCAACCAACAACTGTTAGAACACAACAGAACATTGAACGAGTGAGTGAGCTTATCTGCAGTCAAGATCATGATCCTCACAGTCACAAAAGTCCGGGAAACAGAAAGAGAAACTGGTATACCACATCTTTGGTTTTACACATTGTAAAGCAAGATTTACAACTTAAAACGTACAACAAGCACGTGATCGGGTAGATGCTCAATGAAAATTGCAAGTTGAAACGTTTGCAATGAAGTCGACAGCTACTTGAATGATTTAATAATGAGAGAAGTGTACAAAGCATCTGGTTTACAGACGAAAAGACATTCACTATTGCCACACCAGTTAATTCTCAAAATGATCGTGTTTATTCCATTGCAACATGGAAAAAACGGGTTCAAGAAAGGTGAATTATATGAGAGCATAACCATTTCAGCCACTGTATCATGGTATCAGTTGGTGTGTCTCGAATGGGGAAAACTAGTGTTGTGTTCGTTGAACCAGGCGCCAAAGTAAAAAGCGAATATTATTGTGAACAAGTTCTCAGACGAGGATTGTTGCCTGACATTCAAGTTCAAGCGAAATGTGGTCGCCATAACTGGACTCTGCAGTAGGACAGAGCTCCATATCACACAGCAAGAACTACTATCAACTTTCTTCATTGGGAGAATATTAACTGCTTCGAGCCAGACATGTTACAATAGAACAGCCCAGATTTAAACCCAGTAGATTATGCTATATGGGGTGCTTTCCAAAAAAAAGTCTATCTTCTGCGAAAATTTACCACAGTTGAGCAGCTCAAGTTGGCAATTATCCAGGAATGGCGAAATCTGGGGGAAAATTTCATTGACAGAAGCACAAACGAGTGGTGTCGATGCTTAGAAAAAGTTGTTGAGAAGCAAGGAGGACACATTGAACATGATTTCTGATTAGCTATATACTAAATATCTTGCAAAAAATAACTTCATGAAGAATTATATTAAATTATAAGTAATTAAATTATATTTTGAAATAACTTTTAATATTAATAGTTTTAATATTAATAACTCATGCTACGAGATGTTCTCACTTGATTTTTTATTATTGGCTTTTACTTTTAAAACTTGAACTTAAATTTTGAATTAAATCACGACATTCATATTTCATACTCATAATAATTACATATTATTAATTATACAATCATACATTGAACTTAGTAATGAAGTTTGAAAATAGTAACAGTAACAGTCTGGCGTACCACAAAACTAAAACCAGACAAAATATCGTTTTCTATGAACTGGTAGTTATCACAGTGATCGTCAATTAAAGCGAGCTTTGATCGACTTTGACTATTTTTTATGGAATTGGGCATCTTAATAATTGCATTCTACAATTTTAATTTAACTAATATTATAATATCCGTAAGTTGTAAAGCTCTGAAGTCTGAAAATTAAGACAGATAAAACCTAGACTGAAGTGGAACAAACAAACAATTGTTTTCAAAAATCAGATTGATAGACTAATAGTGTAAGAGTACTTTCCCTTCATTGTTAAAGACAAATAATAATAAATAATACTAAATACTAATATTGTTTATTAATAATCGGGGATCCTTGTACTGAATTAATTAAAATATATATTTAATGAAATTTTAAAAAATCAACAATATTCATTTATTTAATCAGTAAATATTTTAAATTAGTAAATATTTTTTAAAAATTCAATTTTTATTAGCATTGGCATTAGGCATTAGGCTTAGGCATTAGACGTAACAAACTGTCCGTTCTCTGTCACAACTTCTTTTCTGACTCATGCCCTTCCTATCTAACTGATCTTCTGTCGGTCTACTCACCAAGTCGTCAGCTACGCTCTTCTGCAGACACGCGCATTCTCTGTGCTCCCTAAGACACGAACTAAAACATTTGGCGAAAGGTCATTCTCTTTTTGTGCAGCCAAACAATTAACAATGGAATTCTCTACCATTACACATCCGGAGTATTTCATCTACCAAGACCAAGTCCTTCAAGACTGCACTTAAGACGCATCTTTTCAAAATTTAATTTCAAAATTAAAGAAACACCATTTCTTTTTAATGATTAACGTTGCATATGTGTATTGTACTGTTATTTATGTGGTTATTATGAAAAGAATATATATTTAAATTATTATATGTATAATATTATCTCCACGTAAAGAGCTGTAAGCCCGGCTCCTTGCTGGGAAAAAGCGCTATAAAAATTACCAATTTATTATTATTATTATTATTAATTAAAATTAAAAACTATAATAAATTAAATGTTTAACATTAACTTCATGATTTTAAGCATTTCTAATGAAGTACAGGCAACTACTGTGCGCACTATCTCTCTCTACATATATATATGAATATATATATATATATATATATATATATATATATATATATATATATTAAACAATATAATTTGCAATTGTCACGCAAGTAGTGTCTGTCAGTCAGCCCTGACGCTACTAATTTTAGAAAGCAGGGAAAACCAAATTACTGCACCAATGCATCAAAAGGTGTGCAAATTAGAGATGCGCTGTAAAAAAAAATTATATGACGTCATTGTTTTCGCTCATACATGTATTTTAATTTTGTAAAAGGGATCAATGTAAAAAGAGGATTTGATGATGGTTAATTATAAAAATGAGGGGACGCGGTGGTCGAGTGGCAGCGCACTGGACTGTCGTACCGATGGTCACGGGTTCGAATCCGTGTGAAGGCAAGGGTTTATTCCCGGGGCCTAGGGCGTCCCTGAGTCACCCCGCTCCGAATGGTACCTAACTACATGTAGTTAGGCGGCTGGGTAATGCGTGGAACCCACAAAGCCGTGGCTTGTGATTGCTGCATCACTTGTCAACAGATCATCTGTCATGGTCTGTGGACGCAACTATCTTCTGCATAGAAGGAGCGTCTGTATAGATAAGATAAGATAAAATAAAAAAACAAAAACAACCCCTATTATAAAATACTTTATGTACATTTCAGAAAGTTTAATATTTCGTATTTATCAAACAAGGACAAGTTAGATGGGCTTTTGAATTGCATTTTTTAATAAAATAAATAGATTTCAGCTGAAAACTTCCGTCAATTTTGACGGGTGATACGTTAGTATATATATATATTTATATATTAAGGCTGTTATCGATTAATTAAAATTTAATCGTTAACTTTTGAAAAATTATTGATTAATTAATCGATAATTTCGATTAAAGCCAAAAATAGAAATTTATGACGTCATTAAACTGAACATTTCTCACGGACATTGAAAATTAAGAATATTTTTAACTAAATTTTATGACAATGTGTTGATACTTGATCGGATGTTTGTGCTGAGGTGGTGCGTCAGCGATGTATTTGATCCTTTAAAAGAGAATTGTTTATGGCAGTGAACATAGTAAACTTTTTCACCATCTTCGACTTTGCCATTCGCAGTTAGTTTAAAAACAAAATTTTTGCTAAACTTTCTAGTTATATGTTTAAATTTAACTGCGCTGATGCTGTCAGCCATTTTTTAGTTGACGTCTGGCGGTCCACATAAGTTAATAAAATAAATTATAATATTACGCGGGAGAAGTTTGTACGTAAAAAAATATATAACTTATTATTAATTATTAATAATTAATTATTTATTAATAAATTTTTTTAAAAATATTATAAATATTTTCTTTAATTTTAATCGAATTTTTATCGATTAAAATAATGTTAATCGATAAAAAAAATTAACGATTAATCGAGAAATTAATCGTTAATTACAAATATTTTCTTTAATTTTAATCGAATTTTTATCGATTGAAATAATTTTAATCGATAAAAATTTTTAACGATTAATTGAGCAATTAATCGTTAATTTTCGCAGCCCTAATATAATATAATATATATATATATATATATATATATATATATATATATATATATATATATATATATATAAATATATATATAAATAAATATAGATGCATACTTTTTAAGGGCTTGGCTTGCACTGTTTAAAAAATTGTTCGAATAAGGGGCCGTCCATAAATGACGTCACGCGATTTTTGTCGATTTTGACCCCCTCCCCCCCCCTCGTCAAGCGTCGTCACAAAAACTTAGCCCCCCCCCCTCTAAAAATACGTCACAAATCTTTGACTCAAAAAAAAAGTATATTTTAAATCACTTTTATTGTCATTTAAGTATTTATTATTTATTTAGTGAAGATCTACATTGTAATATCGTAACCCGCGTGAAGCATTTTTTAAAAACGTTTAACTGGCCTTCAGAAAACGAACTGTGTTAACATCTTTAGATTATATTTTATTTTAATGCATAAAAATTAAACATTGACTATTAATCATCACGGTTAACGTCTTTTCTATAAAAAAAATTATTTGCAAATAACATTGTTAAAATGTATTTTTTTTAAAAATCCCTCAATTGACTGATGGGCATCCCGTAAGAAAGAGGTCGGCGAACAGAGGTAAATAACCTCATCTGGGGTCAAAAAGGGAATTCTTGGGGGTCATGCAGACTCATTTGGGACATATAGCGCTGTAAAGCGCTGTGAGCCCAGTTCCTTACTGGGATATAGCGCTATATAAATAATCTATTTATTATTATATAACATCCACTACAATCCACTAGATATATTAAAATACGTCATGTGTACGTGTACGCTTGGAACATATGTCCATTATTGAACCGGTTCCTTCCAGAAAATGCATTTTTTAAAAATTTGACAACTATGTAGATTTCTTACCCACGTACTATACGAAGACACCTAAATCTACCATGCTTTCATTTATATTGACACGACACGAGTGACAATAATCTTAATCCACATGACTTGTCTGTATCACGCATCATTTCTGTCATATTTAAAATTAATGCCTTAAAAACTGAGCTAAGAAGAAAAGTTGTTTTGTGCTCGTCTCGAATTGCGATGTCAAGAATTTGATGCATTCAATAAAGTTAATGAATACTTGACTAATTTTAAATGGGCTCATTTACAATTATATCTAGAACAATGCTTCTCAAACATTTTAGTATGGCGGACCGGCAGGAATTTTTTTCCATTGCACCATGGATAGGTTCATTATTTTCCCTGCACTGACAATTTTTTCTGTACTTTTTTTGAGAACATCTGCAGACCGGCAGCGGATGGCCCACGGACCGGCACCGGTCCGCGGACCACCACTTTGAGAAGCACTGATCTAGAAGACTAGAATGGCCAGAGGCGTTTGAACAAAAACCAATCGAAGAATTATATCAAACTTAAAACGTTTTTAATTCTATCAAATAGATTCTACTTCCCCTTTTAAAGAAAAAGGATATTCCGTGTCGTTTTGACTTAAAATATCTACACATAATCCTATTCAGATCATTTTTAGACACTTGTCATGCATGTAAAACTCACCAGTAGCATTTTGCTAACGACGCTCCCCCAAATCCCCTAGTCATGTGAGCAGGACCTAGAGTCTGGGGGTAGGGGGGTAACGCACACATATACTTGTATATTTTGGGGTAACGGGCAAAAAAGTTCGAGAGAACCAAACGGAGCTGCGGTTACATCACAAATGCTTTGATGTCAACATCAAATGACGCAGTGTAACAATTTCATATGTTATCTTGTGGATTCTCAAACTTAAGGATTATAATTAGATTTAATTTTCGTGTCTTGATAGCTTACGCCAACCAGCGTCTGATGGCCTACCGACCGGCACATTGAGAAGCACTGATTAAAAAAAAGTCATGAAATAAATTGTAAGCGACCAAATATTTCAGTGGAAGTTTTATTTCAAGTTACCCTTTTGTTGTGACGTCACATTTCTTCAACCCCCCTCCCTCCCCCTCGTCACGCATCGTCACAAAAGTGTGACCCCCCTCCCCCCTTAGGTGCGTGACGTCATTTATGGACGGCCCCTAATCAGTAAAATTTATCCGATTAATTTCGATTAATTATATTTTTAAAACTCTTATATAGATCCCGTTAAGTTATCCCGTTCGTTATTTCGCGAAATCGGTTAAGTCGCGGTATTTCAATAGCTTCCACATTTTGTGACTTAACAGTACAGCAAATTTGTTCTGCTATGCAAGAAATAAGGAAGAAAAACCTTTTTGTTTACGTATGCGCGTCTAAGTCTAAATAAATAATAATAATAATTAATCATACGAGAGAAAAGTATGGAAGTAACAAAAAATATAAATTATTAATAAATCGGGAAAAAAATTAGAAATATTGTCTTAAATTTTAATTGAATTTTAATCGATCAAATTAATTTTAATCGATTAAAAATGTAACGATTAATTAATCTTTAATTTCCACAGCCCTTATATACATACATATATATATATATATATATATATATATATATATATATATATATATATATATATATATATATATATATCAATAAAAAATCAAATAAACGTTGCCCTGGCCCTAGAAGAAATAAAATATCGTTAGTAAGTTAGACTCATACTCATAGCCACATATCCTACTTAGTAGATTGTCTGCTGAATACATATTCATATTTTAATAATGAGAATGTGTTAGTAATTAATAATTAAGTAAATTTGTGTAAATTAAAGAATTTACTCACACAAATTCGTTACTCTTGGCAGTATTGGTCTTAAACTTAACTCTTAATAAGAGTACGAGTTAAAGACTTAAATTCTTAAAGTTAAGTTTAAGACCAAGAGTAACCAATAATAAGTTACACTTATAACTTATACTATTACTAATAATTAATTAATACTTTGACTTTACTTTGGCCTTGGCAATTAGACTTCATTAACTAAATTAACTTCATAAAATTTAAATTGAAGTCAAAAGTTAGAGGTCGCAAATAATTTGATTTAAAAATTGAAGTAAATGTTCATTTATAACTTGGGTATTATTAAATTAATTTAACTTATCAACCGTGTTTAGATATGTCTTTATTATGAGGTTTTAATTTAATTTCATTTCAGAAATAGTCCACCTTGACTCCAGGTTAAGCGTCAATATCTGTAGATACGCCCATATGGGTAACAGAGCCAATCACAAAGATTCTGAATATCGGTCAGAGAATCTGATTGGCTAAGTTAACGAACAGCCCTGTGTAACGAAATCTATAAACAAAGTGACTGGTGAGACCCGTGTGGTGTGGCAAAATATTTTCAACTAGATAACATTTAGGTTTTGAAGTCTTGTAAGTTTAAATAAATGTGAAGCCGGCGTGAATGTTTTGTTACTCTGAAAGCAATATGCTATATGTTACAGTTTTTGAATCTCTGAACCTCATATTGTGTGTTTGGATGATGAAATAACCCGATGGATTTTGATTGGAAGTGTTGGACCCCGCTTCGAAGTTAAATGAATGTAAAAATTGACATTGGATCATTAGGTTTGATACACATCTTTATCAATGTGAATTTTATGAGTTTAAATTTATAAGTGTTATTGGTATATATATTTGTTTTAAAGTTTTTAATATTTAAAGGCAAAAAAGAATAGCTCCTTGGTCTTGGTAAATAAATAAAAAGTCGGTCGAGTTGAATTGACCTACTAAAGTTCTTCACCGTGACCGAATTTTTAAATTATTAACAGATTTCTTTAATTTTAATACATTTGGTTTAAAATGTGAATGGATCATATCAATTTCAAATGTTTTTTTTTCCATATAATTTGAATCACAGGCAAAAAAGTTTTTAGATACTTTTGGGTATGAAATAGTCCGATATGGCGCTTTAATATGACCGCTTTTCCTTAACTTTTTGTATTGTCAAGGCCGCACATTTTTCCGGGTCAAGCCTAGTCACATGACTTGTTATTCGGGTTAATAAATATTTAAAAGTTAACATAAAAATAAAAAATTGATCTGTGCTTAACGTCAGAAATGAAAACTCAATATATTTATTTTTAAATCCTATAAAATGTTGAATAAAATGTAATTAAATATAATATTTACGGCGCATTGATCAATAATCAATTCTAAAGAAATTACACCATGCCCTCCCTAACTTACTTAGTTACACTAAACTTAGTAGTAGTTACTTAGGCAGGGCTCAGGGGAAAAGAATTTAAAAAAGAAAATAATATTCAACTCCTATGCCTACGCGGAATTGAAGCGTTTATTTAAAATTATAAGTATAAGAAAGAAGAAGCTTAATGAACTCTGGCATCTTACATAAAGCAATTAATTCTAATTTAGAAATACAACACAAAGATAACTTAATACAACCCTCAGAAAGACATAAGGATAAAAACACCTTTCTTATTCCGTATGCAAGAACAAACACATACAAGTCTTCCTTCTTCCCGTCCGGAATTCGGGCGTGGAATGGGTTGCCTGAAGAATCCAGGAAAACCAACACTTTATCAACATTTAAATCTCTGATAAAAATGCAGGACTAAACACAAACCATAGATAAGCGTAGGACGCAATAATCTTCTGTATAGAAGGAGCGTCTGTAAACAGATTAGATAAGAGTTGGTTTTACTGTTAACATGTTTCATTATTATCATTGCAGGACATAACCTGTACCTAAAATTAAAATACTCTCTAAAAGTCTAAATCTATGAATGATTTTAATTTATACTTTTTCTCCAAATTCCTACTTGCTTATTGCCGAAAACGTGACATATTCTAAATGGTTAGTATCAATGGTTGTAAATGGAGGCCGCAGACCACAGCTTTGAGAAGCACTGCTCTAAAGCACAAGTAAAAGCCTAATTAATTGAGTTAATTTGGTAAATTTAGTACTCTTTACATTAAATGTAATTTATTTAAGGCAAGGGCAAGGCATATAATAATGGGCATGGTCTAATGTGGGTTAAGGGCGTTAGGCTCATTAGTGACATTAGTATTAGGTGTAATATGAAATCAAAGCGGAATTGCAAAAACTCTTTTGAGTTTAAGGCAATGGGAATTAGTAAGGTTTGTATTATTTATAATATTTTAAAAAATTAATTAATTATGTTTATTTCCACATGTAGTCCATCACTTTTATTATTATTTTCAAATTTATCTTTATTAGGATTACCAAGACGCAGGACTGATGATTAAACACTTCCTTAGTCTGCTAAGTGGAGACTGAGGATCTTTTTTTGGAGAGATTGATGACTAAAAATTAGTATGGATGACAAGGAAAGACAAGTTTTTGAAGTAAAATCTGAGAAAAAATCTGTTGTTAAGAGTAACAGTAAAGAGGTAGGAGAAACAGAAACTAAAATGGTCAATGACTTGAAGGAAGACTCAGAAATTTCAGATCATATGGGTTCATATTCTAAAAGTGATGCCTGTATGATGCCTGGACTTCCACCAATAGACATAAATGAATTGGCACAAGTGTTACGAGGCCCAAATATGCCTGCGCAAAAAATTATGAAAGAAGTTGCTGATCAGATAATTAGGAAGAGTGAAGAAAGTGAAAGTGATGATGGTTCTTCTGGCACTGGTCGAGGGATAGTTGGAATGAAGGGAATTTTGGATTGCATTTTGGAAGTTTCCCTTATGCAGCAGGATTCGGATAACTCTGACGAAGAGGAGGATGAAGAAAATGAGAGTATTCAACGGGAAATACCATGCAGATTTTGTAATAAAATATTTGGGAGTAGCATGTCATGGAAAACTCATGTTTTAGTTGTGCATCCACAACAAGACCCTTCAGTTCTAAACATAAAATGGATTACAAACAATGAAGAGGAAAAGAAAGAGAAAAGCCACACTGCTCACAAAAGAGGCTCTAGAAGTTCTTCTAAATCTGACTGTGATTCAAAGTCTCGTCACCCTTCTAAGACAGAAGGTAAGCCAGAAGGAGAAGAGAACTCTCCTATTGGGAAGAGGCGGTCGTCTCTCTCAAAGTTTCAACAGAAGACATCAAAAGCATCTGATGCAACACAAAAAGACTTATCAACAAGAAAAATAGATTCACCAGCATGTGAAGAAGACCTGCCAAGGAAAACTTCAGCTTTGGAAGGAGTAGACTGTCCTAATGTTGCATGCAGAAGCCACAGCCAAAAAGAAGTGTCCGAATTAAGTCAAACGGACAGTCCAAAGACTGAAACGAGAACAGAAGCAGAATCTGTTTCTTCTTTGTCGTCCACCTCATCAGAATTGCACTCCAAAATTGATTATTCTCCAGGCTTAAGCCCAAAAGATTCCAGTTCAAAGCGTAAACTATCAGACTCAGATTGCAGTAGTGACGTCACACACAAAAAATCAAAAGCAAACAAAACTTATAACAGGAAGTCCTCCAAGCACTGAAATATTTTTTTTTATTTATAACGACTAAAAGTAAATAGGTCCCTTAATTAGAAATTATATAGATTTTAATTAGATCAATCAATCAAATTGTCTTGATATTGATAATCACAAATTAGTAAACTGGTTTTCGCTTGTCCTTTTCATTTTTCTAAGCCTTACTTTAGATATAAATGCATTAGCTTTTATTCTATTGTGAAATTTAAAAATTAAAATGTATTCTTAATTCTTTTGCTTAGTTAATTTTTTAAAGGCCAAAGATCAATTTCTGTAGTATTAGTATTACAACATGACACATTTCTTAAGCTAAATATAAAATATAATCCAGTACATTCAAGACATAAAATATGCGGGATTTTTACATTTTTATTTCTACTAAATGATGTTCTGTGTGAAATGTATTTAAGGCAAGAATGATTTTTAAAATTTTTATTCTGAAATATGATGTTATGTTAAATTTCAAATATTTAAAGTTCATGTTTTATAATTATATTAAATGTGAATGAATTTTTAATGTTTATTTAAGCTGCCTTTCAAAAAGAAAAAAAATCAGTAGTGTATTGCTTTCTAATTTCTTAAAATTTTTAAACAGGTTTAAGTTCAAAGCACACAAATATTTTAAATATAGTCGGTTTAGTTTAAAGTAAAATGCTACATAAAAAGTAATGATGATTCACCTCACAAAAAATTGTTAAAATTATTATTCTTTATTCATGTAAGATAATGAATATTTGAATATGTTGAATATTGGCTCCTGAAAAAAATTATCAGTAAGTAAAAAGAATGTATTTAACATATTGCTATAGAAATTGTGTTATATATTTAATGTTACTATTTTTGAAATCCCTCATCTGTTAAGACATATCAGAAAAAATGATGCTCATCAAATGCACACGTAAAAATCTTTCTAAAAGTGGATTTAATCTTTATTTTCTCCCAAACAAAAATTTTGTCAATTGTGTTTATTTTGAGAATGCTCTCAATATTATCTCCCTTTATTTTTTGCTTTAGAATTCACCACTAGTAGAAATCTAAAGTTCAAACTTCAAACATTTAAATAATTTGGAGTCTAAGGAAAATAATTTTGATTCTAAGGAAAATAATTTTACATATTATTTATTAATTTTTTATATTCTTGGACAAAATTTTGATGTAGAGCCATTCATCTATAGGAATAAATTAAATGAAGATTTATAAAGAAGATTTAAATTTAAAAAAAATCACAATCTTTTTTTTCACCTCTTGTGAATTTATTAGATATACAAAAATTTAATGCATGTATCAGTAGAGTTCAATTTGTATTGACCTAAAAGGATAAATAATTAAAAATTATAAATTCTTTGATGAGGCAAGGAAAAAAAACAACAAAGTTGGTATTGATGTCTTATTAACAAAAATCCTTGCTTTAGTAGGAAACATATACAATTAAGATCAAGTCAACCTGTGCATGATATATGTCTTTCTCACTGGCATGCCAACAAAACAGTTGCCACTTATGGAGTGATATGTTTACCCTTTTTATGCAAATGTAACTTAAATCCTAAAAGTTTAATGTGCTAAAATCATCAATAAAACAAACATGCCATTGGGCATATACTTTTTTTTTCTTTTATGCTATTCCTGAGATTTCTTAGATGTAATTTTATTTGAAATATTGTTGTTAATATTAAGGGCATGCATTAAAGGGTTACTGTCTATTATCTCTGAGATACTTTATTGTGCACAAGGTACTTCAACATTTTTTTTTACTGACATAGCGTGTTAAATAGTTTTTTCTTTTCATTTCCCTATGCTTTAAGATGGGACTGGTTATCTTCCATAAATCTGATTCTCTTCCCACAGTTTGGTACAAGGTTTGATAATAATGTATGTACAACTTATTTACATATTCACTCCTTTAAAAATTAACTGCAACGTTCTAAAGGTGATCTTTTAAATATGCAACATTAATGAAAGTAGCTTTAGTAAATGATAGAAATTAAATGTGTTAAAGTGCGCAAGAGCAAACAGTGAAATAGCATAAAGCATAATTTGTAAAGAATCTTTGATAAAATTAATTTTAAAAATACTAACGTGCAATTAGATTAAAATCAACATCAGTTATAATTAATTAATTATCTTCTGAAAATATTGTTTTTTCTTTTATAAGAATTTTACGTCTAAATGGATACTACATCTATAAACAATGTTTCCTCTAAGGTTCGTTGGTCAGCGTGAAAAATAAAAAACTCTAGCAAAGTCGCACAGCATCCCCTTTGTCCAAAATTTTACACCCCACAAACACAGATATTAATTGATATTATATTAATAAAAATTTT
Organism: Ampullaceana balthica; assembly: GCA_944989445.1. NCBI lineage: Eukaryota > Metazoa > Mollusca > Gastropoda > Lymnaeidae > Ampullaceana > Ampullaceana balthica. The sequence continues at coordinate 836,509 of CALYLW010000198.1, forward strand.
TGCGCTGTAATTCTAAACTGCTGTATGGTGTCAGTCGTATATCTGCATGGCCGTACAGCTGAAAGAGAAAATTGACTATAACTAAACAATTTGTCGATTTTAAAAATTAATAAACGTATTATTGTTCATCCCAATAAAATATTGCTACAGTTAAATATACTGTAATGTATTTGCATTAAAAAAAATAAAACATTAAATTTTAAATGGACAATACACCACAAAAATTGAAAAGAATTCATACTAGAGATGATATGAAACACTTTTGCTTCAATTTCAGTGATAAAGCAACTCCTCCATTTTTTTAAAACCCAAAACAGTGGGTAAAAGACATAAGTACTGGGTATATGAATCAATTTTTTGGTGAGAAATATAAAAATCAAGTATTCACATTTATAATAATTTGTGTAAATATTAACTCTATTTATTAATGATAATGGGAATAGTTTAAGTTGTGTTTTTTTGTTTAACCTTTATATTTTGAAACGGCTATAAATATCATTCCCATTTCATGTTGGTGTTTTTTTGTTTTTAAAAAAAAATTAAAAAATGTTAAATTGCATTTAAAGAAGAAAAAAATTGTGTATACCATACGCTTTTGATCAAGTGTAATTTCCATTACTGTTTCTTTTTCTGCTAGTAGGCAGCTTTGCCGTGTCAATGAAATAATTTAATAAGTAATGTCCATCTTCTGATAGTAACGAACTGCATCAAATTGATGTGCAAATATCCCCCCCCCCTTATGCACTATATTCTAAAAAAATTTTAAAAAATGCACAATATTGTGTTATAATTTAAAATATTTCCTAATGCAGTGACTTAAATATATTTGTGTGTAACCAGTATTAGCTTGTCAGATTTTTCAGGATGGGCCACCGCTATATTTATGTTATTTGTGGAGTAGATCTTGAAATGCATTTATTCACACTTAATAGGTATTTATTTCAATCATTTTATTTTAAAATTTAGTGTTTTTTTTAAAAATGCCATGTCTGCAGTTTTGTGATAAGCTGTTGAAATTCAGTCCTTCTTGAGCTCATTATGTTTAAATTACTCACCCTTGTTTCACACATCTGTTTATGTGCTTGGCCCTCTGGGAGCCGAGAGGTTCGTGGTTTATTTACGCCAATCGGTTCAAACTGATTTATTACTCGTTTTGTTCCATGATTTTTTTTTAAAGTTCACCTTAACCTTATTACACTTGTCTTTGATTGAAAGCTAACTGGCGTGCTCAAAATTTTTAGCAACACCCGATTGTTCATGTTTCCACTCTCACGATGCGCATGTGATACAGTTTTAAACTTAACTCATCTAATTTATTAGAGAAATTCTTGTGATATATCATTAGACCCACTTGAAATAACAAGCTACCTTGATTGTTAATTATAACTCAAAACAGGTCTGACGATGGTGATTCGGTTTTACTTACTACTTTTAGAAAGATTGAAATTTTAAACAATATGTTTGAAAATCTGATTTCACTATCATGAAGGAAACATTCTGGGACACATATAAGAGGATACCTATCTTGATCTATGGGTAAACACGGCATCGGAATCATTCAAAATGTTTATGCCTTTGGCCCTTGTTTATCACATTTTACCAAAGTCATCATGTACAAAAAAACAACAACAAAGCGAAACAAATATTTTTTAAAAACAAATTGTATGCATTTTCAATTTTGGCCTTCCTTTATTTTATTTTTTGACTATCATATTCACTTGTTAATCAAATGTGAAACAGAGAATGTAAGTGTAAACACAATTGTTAAATTTTGAAAAATAAGGTTTCATAAAGCCAGATTATTACAAGTAAATATTTCATCTCATTTCATATAATATAATAATTCAAAAGTAAAAATAATCTTTATGTTTTTATATTGGTAATTTGTTATGTTTTTAATGTGATTATTCTCTCTTAATGTTTTTGGGTATATTGTATTTAATACTTGTAATGGGTCATTAAAATTTTTGTATTATTCAGGGCGACATTAAAAAAAAATGTGTTAAAAAAAGGAAATAGATGCATAATTTTTAACACAAAGGAAAAGAAATGGGTTCAGAATTCTCTTAAGAACAAAAAAGACGGTAAATTAATATACAATTATTGAATGTTGAACAAGACCTGTGCCACCAATCCTTCAAGTTCCTTAGCCCAATGTTTATGTAAATATTCCCTTATAATACCGGTAAATATGAAACTTATATGTAGAATACCACAATGCTTTTATATATGTATGAACATGATAATTTATAATGATTTGAGACCAACTTTGTTGTGTGTGTTTCATTTTCATTTTACCATAAATATTCAGGTAATATTTCTTGTCCATTATATCCCTTTGATTAAAAATATCTAAATCAAATGTCGTGCAGAACGCATGATGGCTTTTTTGACAGCATTACTTTATTTTATTGATTTTTTTGTTGTTGAAATACCGGCTTGGGCTTATTGGGGGAGGAATTTCTTCAACTTAATTTTTTGAAAAAAGTTATATATTCAATTGATTAAAAAAATTTCCAGATAATATAACAGTCTAATTCTACAAATCATATAGTTTTTAATTATTTGTGTGAGCCACTGGGCCATTACTCTAAAAAGTATATCCGCTATTGCATAAAATCATTTCTTCCATCTCAATTATTATTAGAACATGCCAAATGTTAACTTACGCGCTTTTTGTCTAATCTAAATGAATGTTTTAGTTTTGTGTTACCGGAAATGCATATTTCGGTATTTAATGTTGCCAGCGCAATCTGTGTAATATTATATGCTCATTGAAGAAGGATCTTTGCCGGAACGTTCGCTGTTTTGTGACGTCTTGTCATTCAGGCTCACATTACCCTGTTTGCATGTTATCCATCTACTAAAGAGAGTGAGAGAGTTTGATTGTGTCTGTTAGATTGATTTTTAAAACATCGGATCGATTGTGTCCCTTAGTTGACACATTTTCGTCTGAAATATATGACTATTACTAATTACTTTAAATGACTTGAAAAAAAAATTTGTCCAAATTTAAATGTACTGTCCTAGTCACGCGCGAGGGAGACCAGTTCACCTTGCCAGTTTGTACTCATGAGTTTTCCCATAATTATATGCTTTTAAACATCTTCATCTTGTTCCATTTGGTTTGTCATTAGAAATTGTAGGTTTAGTTGTAATTTATTTAATTATGTTTCTGTGTGTGGTAATTATGTATTATTTGATGGCGAAGTGAAATAAAATTTGTTTTTTTAACATCCATCTCCCCTCCCTCTTTTCAATTTAAATTTAATATGTGATTCCTTGAGAAGATCATACGGTACTGACACTTGCAATTAAAAGAAAACAATCACTGAGTAATGAAAATTCCTGCTGATCCTTTTATCAATAAAATCAATTAATTAATTTTTAAAAATTAAAATGCTATTAATCTGAATTAAGAAACGATAGCGCTAATTATTATTATCAATTAGTATTAAATTGGTTGCACTACAAGACAAATACAATTACTGTAATTATCAGTAATAGTAATATCTTATACATAAAAGAAACACCTTCTATACAGAATATTATTTATTTATTAATAATACATGTAATATTAAAATATTCTTTTTGCTTTTAAAAAATACTTATTTTATGACATGTATCGCTATGTTATGTAAGTCCCAAAAGTATCTCTATTTTATTCATCATTTTTTAATAATGTTGTTTTCTTTTTTAGATTCCTGATACTATTTTACATTAAATTTAATTTTAAAATGAATTTATTTAATTAAATCCCTAACCGTTTACTAAAAACTCATTGGTATTTTTTAGCAGTACACTATCAAAGATATATTTAAAAAAAAATAATGGAAAGTCTTAAAATTGTAGATAAGTTTCTCAATCAGCTAATTCTTGTTAATGTTCTTACTTTTAACGCGAAATGTTTATTTCTCAGATCAAATTCTCCAACATTGCCACACATGCAAATCTTTCTAACATGTATACCCATTTTTACAATTTCATTTTATTGACTAATTCAGATTGTTTCAGAATAATCTTTACATCCATGCGCGTTCTCTCTAACCCTCCCTATTCCTTTATCATCTTTCTCTCATTATAAATTCTCTAGCGCATCGCCTATGCGACAAGCTCACCCCCTTAAAGGTTCTTAAAGAGCCAAAAAAAAACAGGTAACATTGGAATCTTTAAATACTCAAAAAATTATTTCAAATTTTTTTTTCAAATACAGATTTTAAAATTAATTGCAAATTAAAATAGCTTCATTTCTATTTTCGTCTTTAAAAAAAGCTCAAAGGTCATAGCCTATGAAAGAAATGTGGCGCAACTCTTGGGAGAAAACAAGATTGCACAATCTGACACACATTGTTATGAAAACGAGACGCTACGTTTTTGGCAGCGCAGCTTTTGTAGTTTGCTCCAATAAGTCATTTCACTGTAATCAAGGGTCATTTCACCGTAACCAAGGGTCATTTCACCGTAACCAAGGGTCATTCACTGTAACCAAGGATCATTTCTAAAAATAGAGAAACACATTTTTTAAAGGAAAATTTATTTAAAAAAAAATTAATATAAATAATACACAGCACACTCACTACAAAAATCAATACCAAATAAACCAATATTAAATGTGTGAGCGCTAACAAGAGTTTGTTGCAAGCCTGCGAGCCAGAACTTGGCTTCACTTCACCTGGTATTGATCCAGGAGATGTGGAGGAGTTCATGTTTTATGCCCTTGCCTCGACATGTCAGTGTCAGCTGGTGAAAGTGTTTCTTGCTTACTTGAAATGAAGTCGACGTGCCTGACCTCGGAGGTTACAACTGGAAAGTTTGTTGTTGGTTGTTTTTTTTGGTTTTTTTCCCCTTTCTTTTTTTTCCTGGGGTTCAAGGCAGTGACGTAGAACGGGCACCACGTACAATGTTGGGCGGGGAGGTAAGGGTGTGTATCACAAAGTCCATTCCAGAAGCGTGGAGGGAAAAGGGGGGGGGGTGGATTCTGTGAAGAAGTCTTAACTACGACTGTTTTATGGGACCTCTGATGCCGTCTATTAGAACGACTGTTTTATGGGACCTCTGATGCCGTCTATTAGAGCGACTGTTTTATGGGACCTCTGATGCCCGTCTATTAGAACGGCTGTTTTATGGGACCTCTGATGCCGTCTATTAGAACGACTGTTTTATGGGACCTCTGATGCCCGTCTATTAGAACGGCTGTTTTATGGGACCTCTGATGCCGTCTATTAGAACGACTGTTTTATGGGACCTCTGATGCCGTCTATTAGAACGGCTGTTTTATGGGACCTCTGATGCCCGCCTATTAGAACGACTGTTTTATGGGACCTCTGATGCCCGTCTATTAGAGCGGCTGTTTTATGGGACCTCTGATGCCCGTCTATTAGAACGACTGTTTTATGGGACCTCTGATGCCGTCTATTAGAACGACTGTTTTATGTGACCTCTGATGCCGTCTATTAGAACGGCTGTTTTATGGGACCTCTGATGCCCGTCTATTAGAGCGGCTGTTTTATGGGACCTCTGATGCCCGTCTATTAGAGCGGCTGTTTTATGGGACCTCTGATGCCGTCTATTAGAACGACTGTTTTATGGGACCTCTGATGCCCGCCTATTAGAACGGCTGTTTTATGGGACCTCTGATGCCGTCTATTAGAACGGCTGTTTTATGGGACCTCTGATGCCGTCTTTTAGAATGGCTGTTTTATGGGACCTCTGATGCCTGTCTATTAGAACGGCTGTTTTATGGGACCTCTGATGCCGTCTATTAGAACGGCTGTTTTATAGGACCTCTGATGCCGTCTTTTAGAATGGCTGTTTTATGGGACCTCTGATGCCGTCTTTTAGAATGGCTGTTTTATGGGACCTCTGATGCCGTCTATTAGAACGGCTGTTTTATGGGACCTCTGATGCCGTCTTTTAGAATGGCTGTTTTATGGGACCTCTGATGCCTGTCTATTAGAACGACTGTTTTATGGGACCTCTGATGCCATCTATTAGAACGGATGTTTTATGGGGTCTCTAATGCCGTCTATTATTAGAACGCTTCCGAGGGACATTTCCAACAGTGTTGCCGATTTTTTTTTATAGTGTTTGGAACTTAAAATTTTTTAGCACTTTTAGCCAGAATTTATTGGGTTTGTACTTTAGTACTAGGCCCTGAAAATTGTGTTATATATATATATAAATATATATATATATATATATATATATATATATATATATATATATATATATATATATATATATATATATTATATATATATATATATATATATATATATATATATATATGTATATCTATATATATATATATATATATATATATATATATATACATATTAATATTAATATAAATCAACCACCAGAAGCATCTACTAACAATTATCATTGAAACTCAAGCCTTTATCTTTATTGTCCACGTATTTTTGCCTATACATTTGTCAGAGGCGTCACTAGAGTTGGTGTCACACAGTGCGGTAGCTCATTGTGTCACCCCCTCACGACCTCCTTTGAGTCTGCCAGTGCCAAATAACGGAAACATACAGAATTTCACATTTTGATGTCACCCTTTGTGGTGGTGTCACCCCCTTGTGGTCCGTACCCCCCCCACCCCCCCCGTAACTCCCCTAGTGACGCCTCTGAGATTTGTCGAAGCTGGTTATCGCATGTCACTTTTATCCAGTTTTTGTGGTAAGTTTTGAAGGATTTGGCAGCCGTTGCTTTGGCAAACAATGCTCTACTCCCTCGACAAATAATTACATTCTTTTCATAGATGATTTATTTTATCTTTGGCACAGATATGTCTTTACAGTTTACAGCCCAAATCTCATTATTTAGACAAATCTCAACAAATCTTCACCAATAACTCTGTATATGGTCCTAATCAATACTTTGGTATAACTCTATCAATAACTCATTATATGGTCGCCGTCTTTACCCTTGTATAGTAAAACTTCAATCAATAACTTTGTATATGTCCTTCATCAAAACCTTGCTATAACTTCACCAATAACTCATTATACGGTCTTCATCATTACCCTGTTGTAACTCCATCAATAACTCTGTATATAGCATAGTCTTCATCAATACCTTGGTATAATTTCATCAATAACCCGCTATCTGTGGTCCAATCTATATATATACAAAATCAAAAGTATGTATGCATGTTTGTTATAGCTGACTAAACCATTCATCCGATCGCCATAAAAATTTTGGAGAATTTTGAGTACGCTCCCGGGATGGAAATAGGCTACTTTTTTTTAAAAAAATTTAACACTCATGGGGCGCCGGGGGCCCATAATGGGGTATTTTTTCTTATATGATCTATATGAAAATTAGTTTAAGGCTTAGCTGCTTGGAAAATGAATGGATCTTGACCAAACTTGGTACATAACAACTTGATAGCCTATATTAAAATACTATAGAGCACTAATTTCCTAATGTCCATTTATTCGGGGCTGGGGGCCCAAAATGTCTTTTTTCATAAACGTTTAAGATTTTATTCCCAATTCAATTATTAAAGTTCTTGAGAAATATAGATAAATATATCCACTATAAAATCGATTGAAATAAATAGGTGTTTTGAACTTGATATCTTGCACTAATTGGGCCCTGGGGCCCTTAATGTCGTTTTTTGCTTATATGAGCTATATAAAATTAGTTTATGCGTTAGCTACTGAGTAAATGATTGGATCTTAACCAAACTTTATATATAAAAACTTGGTCACCCATATTAAAATAACAAATGGCACTGCACTTCTAATGTCCAATTGTTCAGGGCCGGGGGCCCCAAATGTCTTTTTTTTGTATACTCTAAGATATTATTGCCCACTCAGTTTTTAACGATCTTGAGAAATATATCCATGAGGAAACTGAATTTAAATGAACAGGTTTTCAAAATGTACATCTTGAACCCGAATGGGCCCGGGGGTCCCCTTAATGTATTTTTTCATTATATTAGCTATATAAAAATTAGTTTAAGTGTTAGATAATGAGAAAATAACTGGATTTTGACCAAACTCGGTATATAAAAACTTAAGAGCCTAAATGAAATTACTATAGGGCACTGAACTGCTAATTTCCATTTGCTCGGGACTGGGGGGCCCTAAATGTATTTTTTACTAATTTTTAATTTTGTGTTCCCCATTCAATTTTACACGATATTGATACATATAGATAAATATATTTATATATTTGTTATGAAATTGATTGAAATGAACAGATTTTTAACTTCATATGTTAAACTGATAGGCCCTGGTGACCCTTAAAGTAATTCCTTTTTTTTTAATCTATATGTATTCCTTTTTACTGAGATCATTGCAACGCACGACGGGTCTGCTAGTATTAAATAAAATAACGCAGACATCAGATAGCGGACTGTCGTCTGATAGCTCGTTCATTACCGCCTCAAGATTTTTCCCAAAGGGATCTCATTATTTATGAGAAGAATGATTATTTTAATTTTTTAAATTTTTTGGGAGGTGGGGGAGATCATATGCGTAGCGAGGTGGGGGTGGGGGTGGGGCACTTATTTCTAGGGCACCTAGGTGCAGGGGCGCCAAATTAGGCTTAAAATGTCACAATAAGTGAACAAAGGTAAGATATTAATTTAACGGAGGAAGGGAGGGGGGAGGCATCAATTTGAAAGTTTGTCCCCCGGGTGCATTATCCTCACGGGGAATAGTGGTGGGGAGGGACGGTGAGAAGGTGGTTGGGTAAGAGTTCAGGCAAGGGGGGGGCAGAGGGGTGGATAGAGTTGTGAGAGGAGTTTTTAAGTTTGAAACAAAATTACCGTATATACTCGCATAAAAGCTGAGTTTAGAACTGTAAAATACAATACTGAAATCAGGGGGGCGGCGGCTTATAAATATATGCGCATAAAACAAAATGGACAACGGACAGACACTGAAATGTATAATTTTTAAATCCCTTATATTAACTTCACGGCCGTCTCTCTCTCTCTGTCGTTCTGTCGTCATCTCTCTCTGCCTTGGGCGGGCGGAAAAACAAAAGTAAATAAAACAAACCCGTAAAAACAAAGTTTTTGACTATAAATCCCTTATATATGAGACATAACTAACAGTATTTTCAAACTCTTAACTCAACTTTGCTTCATAACCCTAGGGGGGTGGGGGGGGGACTGAGCTCAGCATGACATGTAAAATGTAAACAAAAGCACGTGGTACTTCGATGGGTCGCGTCAACTCAAACATTCACGTGGGAAAAAAAACAATAACAAACAGTGAATTTGAATTACATACCTCATATAAGGATAAACTAAAAATGCATTAATTTAATTACGGTACGATCGATCGATCTGATTTTGATACGATGCATTGTTAGGTGAGACGGGTCCGTGTGCCAAATTTCAGCTCGATCGGCGCACGGGAAGTGGGTCATTTTTGACTTTTGTTTTTCCGCCCGCCTATGGCGGATTAAAGGGGGGGGGGGGGCTGAACGGGCTAAAGCCAGGGGCCCCTGATGATTTAGGGCCCCCAAAATTAGCATATTTTATAATAAATGTGGACAAATGTATACATGAATTGCTGAAAATATGATAAATTAATAAAATCTCATCTATTAAAATGATCTCTTTTCCCACACGATAGTCTTAGCAGTCAAAAAACCTGATTTGATAGGCTCAATAACAGAAATTATGAAAGAATATTATAAATATATTTTAAGTTGCCAACTCTGAATGAGCTCTCGTGGCCGAATGTGAAATACTATGGCTTATGGTGCAAGCGGCGGCGGGTTCTATCCCCGGGTGGGATGTGAATTTTTTTTTCATGTGTGTTTTAATTTTATAAATTGTCTTTTACACTCAATTTTAGGATATCGGCAAAAAGTTATTTTTTCGAAATCGGGTTTTTTCATGAATAATCATTTTGGATGAATATATACAAGTTACAGTCTTATATTAGCTGCTAGCAATCATTTTATCTAAAGGCACACTGGCTGGATAGGGCCCCAGTTTGAATTGCAGCCAGGGGCCCCGTGCAGTCTTAATCCGCCCCTGCCGCCCGCCCGCCCGCCCAAGACAGACAGAGAGAGATGACGAGACGGCGGTGAAGTTAATATAAGGGATTTAATAAAACAAACCCGTAAAAACAAAGTTTTTGACTATAAATCCCTTATATATGAGACATAACTAACAGTATTGATTATTTTCAAACATTTACAGACTGAATCTGTCTTAACTCAAGTTTGCTTCCTAATCCTAGGGGGGGGAGTAGGGGGGGAGGGGTGGGTGGGAGGGGGAGAGGGGAAAAGTCTGGTCACCGATTCGCTTGACCGAGCTCAGCGTGACACGTAAAATGTAAACAAAAGCAACCCGTCGCTTCGATGGGTCGCCTCAATGCGTCAACTCAAACTTTCACGTGGGGAAAAAACAATAACAAACCGTGAATTTGAATTACATACCTCATAAAAGGATAAACTAAAAATGCATTAATTTAATTACGGTACGTTCGATCGATCTGAAATTTTGATACGATGCATTGTTAGGTCAGACGGGTCAGTGTGCCAAATTTCAGCTCGATCGGATCACGGGAAGTGGGTCATTTTCGACTTTTGTTTTTCCGCCCGCCCATGAGATGATGAGATGACGACAGACAGAGAGACGGCCGCGAAGTTAATATAAGGGATTTAAAAAACAAACCCGTAAAAACAAAGTTTTTGACTATAAATCCCTTATATATGAGACATAACTAACAGTATTGATTATTTTCAAACATTTACAGACTGAATCTGTCTTAACTCAAGTTTGCTATCATAACCCTGAGGGTGAGAGGGGAAAAGTCTGGTCACCGATTCGCTTGACCGAGCTCAGCGTGACACGTAAAATGTAAACAAAAGCGCCGCGGTGCTTCGATGGGCCGCCTCAACGCGTCTACTCAAACTTTTCACGTGGAAAAAAAACAATAACAAACAGTGAATTTGAATTACATACCTCATATAAGGATAAACTAAAAATGCATTAATTTAATTACGGTACGATCGATCGATCTGAAATTTTGATACGGTGCATTGTTAGGTGAGACGGGTCCGTGTGCCAAATTTCAGCTCGATCGGATCACTGGAAGTGGGTCATTTTTGACTTTTCTTTTTCCGCCCGCCCAGCCCATGAGATGATGAGAGAGATGATTGGATGACGACAGACAGACAGAGACAGCCGCGAAGTTAATATAAGGGATTTAAAAATGACCCACTTTCCTTGATCCGATCGAGCTGAAATTTGGCACACGGACCCGTCTCATCTAACAATGCATCGTATCAAAATTTCAGATCGATCGAACGTACCGTAATTAAATTTATGCATTTTTAGTTTATCCTTATATAACGTATGTAATTCAAATTTCACTGTTTGTTATTGTTTTTTTCCACGTGAGATTTTGAGTTGACGCTTTGACGTCGACCGTCGTGCCGACACCCCCTCACGTCCCATTTCCCGTTATTAAAGACAGGGGAACATCACTCGGTGTCAGTCTGTAAATGTTTGTCGCGTTGGAACATAATCAATACTTTTAATTATGACTCATATATAAGGGATTTATAGTCAAAAACTTTGTTTTTACGGGTTTGTTTTTTAAATCCCTTATATTAACTTCACCGCCGTCTCTCTCTGTCTTGGGCGGGCGGAAAATCAAAAGTAGAAAAATGACCCACTTCCCGTGAAGCCATCGAGCTGAAATTTGGCACACGGACCCGTGTCACCTAACAATGCACGTATCAAAATTTTCAGATCGATCGAACGTACCGTAATTAAATTAATGCATTTTTAGTTTATATATATAAACTATATGTAGCGGTCGCTATTGTTTACATTTTACGGGTCACTTGACTTCACGCCAGCCATCGGTGAACACATCTCGTGTTTTAACCAGGTGGTTTACACCAGGAGTTGAGTTAACGCGTTGACGCCACCCGTCCATGTCCACACCCCTCCCCTTTCCCCCAGTTTTAAAGCCAGGGGAGATAATTTCGGTTTCAGTCTGTAAATGTTTTGTCTCGTTTTGAACATAATCAATACTTTTAGTTATGTCTCATATATAAGGGATTTATAGTCAAAAACTTTGTTTTTACGGGGTTGTTTTATTTTCTAAATATAAACTTCGTTAATCATCGGTTGAGAACAACTTATGAGCGGAGGTTCAGATATTATTATAGCAAACAATGGGGAAAAAGCAGAGCACGTTTTTGTGTCATTCCAAAAGGTAAACAAACTGGTATGTAACAGAAAAGAAAGCATTTTACATCTCTACAGTAACAAATTTCTATGAACCAAAAATATGGAGTAAAATTAGACAATTGTATGGTCGGCTTATATGCGAGTATATACGGTACCCTAGGTGGGAACCTTGAGACTGTCCGTTTGACCCTTCTCCTCTTACCCCCCTCCCCCAAACCTCTTTCTCTATACATATAAATATTTTTTAAAAAAAGATTCTCCAAAAACGTATGTGGAGCCTACAATTCCAATGTGAGGACCTTCCTTTGGAAAATCCAGTGTATCCTATTGCGAATGCTCTAACTCTAAGAATGTATCGACCGGGAGAGGTACATCAGCACTCAGCATTACAACGTACGTTTACATAGCGAAATTTTCACGTGCGGCGTTAAGGTTTGGGAAACACTTTCATAAGGGATCGACGAAGAAATTTATGAATAAAAGTGTCATCCTTGCACCAAGTCTCATATAGTTCTCGTTCTTACATACACTAAGTCTTCAATAAACTTCAACCTAACCTTCACTAAGTCTCCAATAGACTTTTGCCTAACCTGCACTAAGTCTCCTATAAACTTTAGCCTAACCTGCAGTAAGTCTCCTATAAACCTTAGCCTAACCTGCGCTAAGTCTTCAATAAACTTCAACCTAACCTGCACTAAGTCTCCTATAAACTTTAGCCTAACCTGCAGTAAGTCTTCAACAAACTTCAACCTAACCTGCTTTAAGTCCCCTATAAACTTTAGTCTAACCTACACTAAGTCTTCTATAATCTTTAGTCTAACCTACAGTAAGTCCCCTATAAACTTTAGTCTAACCTGCACTAAGTCTCCTATACATTTTAGCCTAACATGCACTGAGTCTCCTATAAACTTTAGTCTAACCTGCACTAAGTCTCCTATAAACTTTAGCCTAACCTGCACTAAGTCTCCTATAAATTTTAGCCTAACCTGCACTAAGTCTCCTGTAAACTTTAGCCTAACCTGCACTAAGTCTCCTATAAATTTTAGCCTAATATGCACTAAGTCTCCTGTAAACTTTAGCCTAACCTGCACTGAGTCTCCTATAACCTTTAGTCTAACCTGCACTAAGTCTCCTATAAACTTTAGCCTAACCTGCACTGAGTTTCCTATAAACTTTAGCCTCACCTGCACTAAGTATCCTATAACCTTTAGTCTAACCTGCACTAAGTCTCCTATAAACTTTAGCCTAACCTGCATTAAGTCTCCTGTAAACTTTAGCCTAACCTGCACTGAGTCTCCTATAAACTTTAGCCTAACCTGCACTGAGTCTCCTATAAACTTTAGTCTAACCTGCACTAAGTCTCCTATAAACTTTAGCCTAACCTGCATTAAGTCTCCTATAAACTTTAGCCTAACCTGCACTGAGTCCCCTATAAACTTTAGTCTAACCTACACTAAGTCTTCTATAATCTTTAGTCTAACCTGCAGTAAGTCCCCTATAAACTTTAGTCTAACCTGCACTAAGTCTCCTATAAATTTTAGCCTAACATGCACTAAGTCTCCTATATACTTTAGTCTAACCTGCACTAAGTCCCCTATAAACTTTAGTCTAACCTGCACTAAGTCTTCTATAAATTTTAGCCTAACATGCACTAAGTCTCTTGTAAACTTTAGCCTAACCTGCACTGAGTCTCCTTTAAACTTTAGTCTAACCTGCACTAAGTCTCCTATAAACTTTAGCCTAACCTGCACTGAGTCTCCTATAAACTTTAGTCTAACCTGCACTAAGTCTCCTATAAACTTTAGTCTAACCTGCACTAAGTCTCCTATAAACTTTAGCCTAACCTGCACTAAGTCTCCTATAAACTTTAGCCTAACCTGCACTGAGTCTCCTGTAAACTTTAGCCTAACCTGCACTAAGTCTCCTATAAACTTTAGCCTAACCTGCACTTAGTCTCCTATAAACTTTAGCCTAACCTGCACTGAGTCTCCTATAAACTTTAGCCTAACCTGCACTAAGTCTCCTATAAATTTTAGCCTAACCTGCACTAAGTCTCCTGTAAACTTTAGCCTAACCTGCACTGAGTCTCCTATAAACTTTAGTCTAACCTGCACTAAGTCTCCTATAAACTTTAGCCTAACCTGCACTGAGTTTCCTATAAACTTTAGCCTCACCTGCACTAAGTATCCTATAAACTTTAGTCTAACCTGCACTAAGTCTCCTATAAACTTTAGCCTAACCTGCATTAAGTCTCCTGTAAACTTTAGCCTAACCTGCACTGAGTCTCCTATAAACTTTAGCCTAACCTGCACTGAGTCTCCTATAAACTTTAGTCTAACCTGCACTAAGTCTCCTATAAACTTTAGCCTAACCTGCACTGAGTCTCCTATAAACTTTAGTCTAACCTGCACTAAGTCTCCTATAAACTTTAGCCTAACCTGCATTAAGTCTCCTATAAACTTTAGCCTAACCTGCACTGAGTCTCCTATAAACTTTAGCCTAACCTGCACTGAGTCTCCTATAAACTTTAGTCTAACCTGCACTAAGTCTCCTATAAACTTTAGCCTAACCTGCACTAAGTCTCCTATAAATTTTAGCCTAACCTGCACTAAGTCTCCTGTAAACTTTAGCCTAACCTGCACTAAGTCTCCTGTAAACTTTAGCCTAACCTGCACTAAGTCTCCTATAAACTTTAGCCTAACCTGCACTTAGTCTCCTATAAACTTTAGCCTAACCTGCACTGAGTCTCCTATAAACTTTAGCCTAACCTGCACTAAGTCTCCTATAAACTTTAGCCTAACCTGCACTGAGTCTCCTATAAACTTTAGCCTAACCTGCACTGAGTCTCCTATAAACTTTAGTCTAACCTGCACTAAGTCTCCTATAAACTTTAGCCTAACCTGCACTAAGTCTCCTATAAATTTTAGCCTAACCTGCACTAAGTCTCCTGTAAACTTTAGCCTTACCTGCACTAAGTCTCCTGTAAACTTTAGCCTAACCTGCACTGAGTCTCCTATAAACTTTAGTCTAACCTGCACTAAGTCTCCTGTAAACTTTAGCCTAACATGCACTAAGTCTCCTGTAAACTTTAGCCTAACCTGCACTGAGTCTCCTATAAACTTTAGTCTAACCTGCACTAAGTCTGCTATAAACTTTAGCCTAACCTGCACTGAGTTTCCTATAAACTTTAGCCTCACCTGCACTAAGTATCCTATAAACTTTAGTCTAACCTGCACTAAGTCTCCTATAAACTTTAGCCTAACCTGCATTAAGTCTCCTGTAATTTTTAGTCTAACCTGCACTGAGTCTCCTATAAACATTAGCCTAACCGTCACTGAGTCTCCTATAAACTTTAGTCTAACCTGCACTAAGTCTCCTATAAACTTTAGCCTAACCTGCATTAAGTCTCCTATAAACTTTAGCCTAACCTGCACTGAGTCTCCTATAAACTTTAGCCTAACCTGCACTGAGTCTCCTATAAACTTTAGTCTAACCTGCACGAAGTCTCCTATAAACTTTAGCCTAACCTGCATTAAGTCTCCTATAAACTTTAGCCTAACCTGCACTGAGTCTCCTATAAACTTTAGCCTAACCTGCACTGAGTCTCCTATAAACTTTAGTCTAACCTGCACTAAGTCTCCTATAAACTTTAGCCTAACCTGCATTAAGTCTCCTATAAACTTTAGCCTAACCTGCACTGAGTCTCCTATAAACTTTAGCCTAACCTGCACTGAGTCTCCTATAAACTTTAGTCTAACCTGCACTAAGTCTCCTATAAACTTTAGCCTAACCTGCATTAAGTCTCCTATAAACTTTAGCCTAACCTGCACTGAGTCTCCTATAAACTTTAGCCTAACCTGCACTGAGTCTCCTATAAACTTTAGTCTAACCTGCACTAAGTCTCCTATAAACTTTAGCCTAACCTGCACTAAGTCTCCTATAAATTTTAGTCTAACCTGCACTAAGTCTCCTGTAAACTTTAGCCTAACCTGCACTAAGTCTCCTGTAAACTTTAGCCTAACCTGCACTAAGTCTCCTATAAACTTTAGCCTAACCTGCACTTAGTCTCCTATAAACTTTAGCCTAACCTGCACTGAGTCTCCTATAAACTTTAGCCTAACCTGCACTAAGTCTCCTATAAACTTTAGCCTAACCTGCACTGAGTCTCCTATAAACTTTAGCCTAACCTGCACTGAGTCTCCTATAAACTTTAGTCTAACCTGCACTAAGTCTCCTATAAACTTTAGCCTAACCTGCACTAAGTCTCCTATAAATTTTAGCCTAACCTGCACTAAGTCTCCTGTAAACTTTAGCCTAACCTGCACTAAGTCTCCTGTTAACTTTAGCCTAACCTGCACTGAGTCTCCTATAAACTTTAGTCTAACCTGCACTAAGTCTCCTGTAAACTTTAGCCTAACATGCACTAAGTCTCCTGTAAACTTTAGCCTAACCTGCACTGAGTCTCCTATAAACTTTAGTCTAACCTGCACTAAGTCTGCTATAAACTTTAGCCTAACCTGCACTGAGTTTCCTATAAACTTTAGCCTCACCTGCACTAAGTATCCTATAAACTTTAGTCTAACCTGCACTAAGTCTCCTATAAACTTTAGCTTAACCTGCATTAAGTCTCCTGTAAACTTTAGCCTAACCTGCACTGAGTCTCCTATAAACTTTAGCCTAACCTGCACTGAGTCTCCTATAAACTTTAGTCTAACCTGCACTAAGTCTCCTATAAACTTTAGCCTAACCTGCATTAAGTCTCCTATAAACTTTAGCCTAACCTGCACTGAGTCTCCTATAAACTTTAGCCTAACCTGCACTGAGTCTCCTATAAACTTTAGTCTAACCTGCACTAAGTCTCCTATAAACTTTAGCCTAACCTGCATTAAGTCTCCTATAAACTTTAGCCTAACCTGCACTGAGTCTCCTATAAACTTTAGTCTAACCTGCACTAAGTCTCCTATAAACTTAAGCCTAACCTGCACTAAGTCTCCTATAAATTTTAGCCTAACCTGCACTAAGTCTCCTGTAAACATTAGCCTAACCTGCACTAAGTCTCCTATAAATTTTAGCCTAACATGCACTAAGTCTCCTGTAAACTTTAGCCTAACCTGCACTGAGTCTCCTATAAACTTTAGTCTAACCTGCACTAAGTCTCCTATAAACTTTAGCCTAACCTGCACTGAGTCTCCTATAAACTTTAGTCTAACCTGCACTGAGTCTCCTATAAACTTTAGTCTAACCTGCACTAAGTCTCCTATAAACTTTAGCCTAACCTGCACTTAAGTCTATTTAAATCTCATCCTCTCTTATAAACTTCACCCTAAACACCAAATCATCATTAGAAGAATTATCCTATAAACTTCACCATACACCAAGTGACATAATCATATACACCTCACTCATACACCAAGTGTCATAGTCATATACACCTCGCCCATACACCAAATGTCATAGCCATATACTATACACCCCGCCCATACACCAAATGTCATAGTCATATACACCCCACCCATACACCAAGTGTCATAGCCATATACATCCCGCCCATACACCAAGTGCCATAGTAATATACACCCCGCCCATACACCAAATGTCATAGTCATATACACCCCACCCATACACAAAGTGTCTTAGCCATATACACCCCACCCATACACCAAGTGTCATAGTCATATACACCCCGCCCATACACCAAATGTCATAGTCATATACACCCCGCCCATACACACAAATGTCATAGTCATATACACCTCGCACATACACACAAATGTCATAGTCATATACACCTCGCCCATACACCAAGTGTCATAGTCATATACACCTCGCCCATACACCAAATGTCATAGTCATATACACCTCGCCCATACACACAAATGTCATAGTCATATACACCTCGCCCATACACCAAATTTCATAGTCATATACACCTCGCCCATACACACAAATGTCATAGTCATTTATACCTCGCCCATACACACAAATGTCATAGTCATATACACCTCGCCCATACACCAAATGTCGTAGTCATATACACCTCGCCCATACACCAAATGTCATAGTCATATACACCTCGCCCATACACCAAATGTCATAGTCATATACACCTCAGCCATACACACAAATGTCATAGTCATATACACCTCGCCCATACACCAAATGTCATAGTTATATGCACCTCGCCCATACACCAAATGTCATAGTCATATACACCTCGCCCATACACACAAATGTCATAGTCATATACACCCCACCCATACACCAAATGTCATAGTCATATACACCTCGCCCATACACACAAATGTCATAGTCATATACACCTCGCCCATAACCAAATGTCATAGTCATATACACCTCGCCCATACACACAAATGTCATAGTCATATACACCCCACCCATACACCAAATGTCATAGTCATATACACCTCGCCCATACACACAAATGTCATAGTCATATACACCTCGCCCATACACCAAATGTCATAGTCATATACACCTCGCCCATACACACAAATGTCATAGTCATATACACCTCGCCCATACACACAAATGTCATAGTCATATACACCCCACCCATACACCAAATGTCATAGTCATATACACCCCGCCCATACACCAAGACTCTATATATAATGAAGCAAACAGAACTGCGACTATGAGACTGACAGAAAGTCCCATGGGAGAGGGGAAGAGGGAGGGCCTCTGTAAAGGGATATAACCATGATTAATCATCTGAAATCACCGCACAAGAATATTTCTAAACAGAATTCGTCTCACAAGCCATCCGCGCACCAGTAACCATGTTCTAAATAAAACAAACCCGTAAAAACAAAGTTTTTGACTATAAATCCCTTATATATGAGACATAACTAACAGTATTGATTATTTTCAAACTCTTAACTCAACTTTGCTTCATAACCCTAGGGGGCCGGGGGGGGGGCAAGCTCAGCATGACACGTAAAATGTAAACAAAAGCACGCCGGTACTTCGATGGGTCACGTCAACGCATCAACTCAAACTCTTACGTAGGAAAAGAACAATAACAAACAGTGAATTTGTATTACATACGTTATATAAGGATAAACTAAAAATGCATTAATTTAATTACGATACGTTCGATCGATCTGAAATTTTAACACAATGCATTGTTAGGTGAGACGGGTCCGTGTGCCAAATTTCAGCTCGATCGAATCACGGGAAGTGGGTAAATTGTGACTTTTGTTTTTCCGCCCGCCCAAGATAGACAGACAGAGAGAGATGACGACAGAGACGGCGGTGAAGTTAATATAAGGGATTTAAAAACTAGGGAAGCGGAAATTATAACGATTAATTATTCGAGTAATCGTTAAAATTTAAAATTTATTAAAATTAATTTAATCGATTTAAAATTCGATTAAAATTTTAAGGAAAAACAATTATATATTTTTTTCAAATTAATAATTATGTTATATTTTTTGTTACTTACACACTTTTCATTCGTATTATTACTATTTATTTAGACATGCATGCGTAAACAAATGGTTTTTCCTCCTTTTTTCTTGCATAGCAAGCGAATTTGCTGTGTTACGTCATAAAATTTGGGCGCCATGGAATTAGCCCCGACCTAACCGATTTTGCGAAAAAAAGAATCGCGACTTAACGGGATCTATATATGCGTTATATAAAATATAATTAATCGAAAAATTATCGATTAATTTTTAAAGATTAATCGAACAAAAATGTTTTCAGTACCAGCCCTAAAAATGAGGACTTTAGTCTTAAGCGAACACTTTTGATTTCTTTCTACCCTACTCTTTACTACAGGCGTAAATAAAGTGAATAACCTCTAGAGCCCGGGGGGTGGGGGAGGAAGGGAAAGTGGGGGTAGGGTGGAATAGTCGCTAGTCTTGTTTACATGGATCCACTTACTGGACCCCCCAAACCCCCCTCATAAACCTGTGACCTACCGACTGACGAGCCGACGGCGTATTCATTAACGAATGGCTCTGATGTCAACACGCTATTCTGTTGGTGTTGACTCGTGCTGGAGCGAAGCCACAATTTCTCACCGAATCATTCCGTGACATTCGTCTAATAATACTCTAATTTCTTGGGTGATTGTTTCCCCGCTTTTAGACACCGCTCTCAAGTAGAAATTCAATAATTTGCTATAAAAAGAATAATTTTTGAGTTATTTGTTTTGTTAATGTTTTTTTTAAACTTCAGCGTTGTTATTTTTTTACTAAAATCATGCGCTTTGTGGCTAATGAGCCGCATCATTCTAGGCCTATTTAAAAAAATCCCTTATATTAACTCGTTGCGTCTGCTTGATGCCTTGCTTGATTGTTTGATTGTTTTTCGAAATAAACTTTGGATCGATTCTTAACCCACTTCCCGTATGCTAGCGAGCTGACATTTTGCAGGCAGACTTGTGCCGACGATAAAATATCTATCAAAATTTCAGATCGATCGAATTTACTATAATGAAATTAATGAAGTTTGAGATGCATTTTTAGTTTAGCTCTAAATATCTCTATGTATCCGTCTGTTATTGTTGACCTCCACGGGCCACTGGAGTTCAGCCCAGCCATCGATGACCACATCCCCGTGTTTAACAGCAAGGGGGAGTTCAGTCACGTTCAGTCTGTAAATGTTTCTCTCGCGATGCGTGGTAGCGAATTGATATATATTTTATTTGTTTTAAATTTATTTGCTTATTACCCAAAAAAATTTGAAATGTTCTATAGGGTTAGTTTTTATGGTTGGAAATAAGGTATTATAATTATATTTTTCTGCCCTTTCTTGATAACTTCTAGGGACCGGCAACGTATGGCCCACGGACTGGCAACGGTCCGTGGACCATTACTTTGAGAAGCACTGATCTAACTGACATGACGTAACACACTACCGCGTCTCAAAGTAACACCGCATTTCACAAACAAAATTTTGGATTGGATAAACTATATTTCTGAGGGTCACCCATTTAAATTCAGAGCATGGGAGGTAAAACAAGTGTGTGGGAAGGGGGGATACCTTGAAGGCACGTCTGCTTACCTGTGGGCGTCATACGTCAATGTCACACAGGTCTGGCCAGGTCACATTCGACGTGAATGACACCCGAAGTTGCCCATATCCCTACATCAGGAGGCGGGAAAATTATCGCAGAATGTGTTTGGGCACTTAGCTAATGTAATTTGTACCCCCCACCCGAAAAAAAAGTAATAAAAGATTTAATTTAAATAAATAAATAAAACAGATAAATAACATACAAGATTCTGTAATAGATACATTAATATAAAAATAAAACATAAAGTTAATACATGTTTTTAAACCGATTGTATCTAAATTACCTATCAAATTGTTCATTTGAAAACAAATCAGCAAAAAAAGGGGGGGGGTGTGAATAAACATACATAAATTTATATATAATTTGGGGGATGTGGGTATGGGAAAGGCATCCTAGATGTGCAGAGAAAAAATTTATCAAGCGAAAAATGGCGAAAATTTAAAAATAATATGCTACAGGCAGGCTTATTGCCCTTGGATTTGAGAGTAGAAATAGTCTTCAATTAAAAGATGATTATAAAATGAAAGATGAAAGAACCATGAGGAAATTTGCTAGGTTCAATCTCTACTGGCTGAGACATTAAATAAAATTGTAAACAAATGTATACAACTAAAAACTAAAATTGAACTTTCTGATCTCAATTTGAGCTATAACGTCCGTCAGTATCTTGAAATACAAAATACACAAACAAATTGTGCAATGAAAACAATAATTCAGTATCTTGAAGAATGTTGCATGAATATAGTGGTACCCAGAAATGCGAACGCTTCTCATTACGGAAAAACCAAGATACGAAGGCCACTCGAGTAATATTGTGTTCCATGATACGAAAGAACATCCAAGAAACGTAAAACGCGCAGCTTACAACATTGGGCATCTGGTGACTGACTCAATTCAGAAACATTGCAAAAAGCAGGCAAACAACAAGGTTCCATTGAATCAATATTTTGCTAAGAGACTTGAGACCATTAGTAAGCGAAGAGGTTGGGGTCAGTGGGGCGAAGAAAATGAAAGGTGAACCAGAAAATTAGACTGTGCAAAAAAAAATCGTTTTTTAAAAATAAATAATTTTTAAAAGAAAAAAAAACACAAGTTTAAGTGTTATATTACGTATGTTTGATGTAAAGTTGTACAAAAATACGTGATTTAGCATAAATTCATTCAAAGTTTGTTCATAAAGTGTTATTTCCATAAAGTTAAGTGTTTCGTACGTACTGCCGTAATGTTTTCTGTCATCCGTTCTCCTCCCCTACCACCTTCTCCGACACTCCGCCACATCGCCTCACTCGTTCTCCTTCCCTACCACCTTCTCCGACACTCCGCCACATCGCCTCACTCGTTCTCCTTCCCTACCACCTTCTCCGACACTCCGCCACATCGCCTCACTCGTTCTCCTTCCCTACCACCTTCTCCGACACTCCGCCACATCGCCTCACTCGTTCTCCTTCCCTACCACCTTCTCCGACACTCCGCCACATCGCCTCACTCGTTCTCCTTCCCTACCACCTTCTCCGACACTACGCCAAATCGCCTCACTCGTTCTCCTTCCCTACCACCTTCTCCGACACTCCGCCACATCGCCTCACTTGTTCTCCTTCCCTACCACCTTCTCCGACACTCCGCCACATCGCCTCACTCGTTCTCCTTCCCTACCACCTTCTCTGACACTCCGCCACATCGCCTCACTCGTTCTCCTTCCCTACCACCTTCTCCGACACTCCACCACATCGCCTCACTCGTTCTCCTTCCCTACCACCTTCTCCGACACTCCGCCGCATCGCCTCACTCGTTCTCCTTCCCTACCACCTTCTCCGACACTCCGCCGCATCGCCTCACTCGTTCTCCTTCCCTACCACCTTCTCCGACACTCCGCCGCATCGCCTCACTCGTTCTCCTTCCCTACCACCTTCTCCGACACTCCGCCACATCGCCTCACTCGTTCTCCTTCCCTACCACCTTCTCCGACACTCCGCCACATCGCCTCACTCGTTCTCCTTCCCTACCAACTTCTCCGACACTCCGCCACATCGCCTCACTCGTTCTCCTTCCCTACCACCTTCTCCGACACTCCGCCACATCGCCTCACTCGTTCTCCTTCCCTACCACCTTCTCCGACACTCCGCCACATCGCCTCACTCGTTCTCCTTCCCTACCACCTTCTCCGACACTCCGCCACATCGCCTCACTCGTTCTCCTTCCCTACCACCTTCTCCGACACTCCGCACATCGCCTACTCGTTCTCCTCCCTACACTTCTCCGACACTCCGCCACATCGCCTCACTCGTTCTCCTTCCCTACCACCTTCTCCGACACTCCGCCACATCGCCTCACTCGTTCTCCTTCCCTACCACCTTCTCCGACACTCCGCCACATCGCCTCACTCGTTCTCCTTCCCTACCACCTTCTCCGACACTCCGCCACATCGCCTCACTCGTTCTCCTTCCCTACCACCTTCTCCGACACTCCGCCACATCGCCTCACTCGTTCTCCTTCCCTACCACCTTCTCCGACACTCCGCCACATCGCCTCACTCGTTCTCCTTCCCTACCACCTTCTCCGACACTCCGCCACATCGCCTCACTCGTTCTCCTTCCCTACCACCTTCTCCGACACTCCGCCACATCGCCTCACTCGTTCTCCTTCCCTACCACCTTCTCCGACACTCCGCCACATCGCCTCACTCGTTCTCCTTCCCTACCACCTTCTCCGACACTCCGCCCATCGCCTCACTCGTTCTCCTTCCCTACCACCTTCTCCGACACTCCGCCGCATCGCCTCACTCGTTCTCCTTCCCTACCACCTTCTCCGACACTCCGCCGCATCGCCTCACTCGTTCTCCTTCCCTACCACCTTCTCCGACACTCCGCCACATCGCCTCACTCGTTCTCCTTCCCTACCACCTTCTCCGACACTCCGCCACATCGCCTCACTCGTTCTCCTTCCCTACCACCTTCTCCGACACTCCGCCACATCGCCTCACTCGTTCTCCTTCCCTACCACCTTCTCCGACACTCCGCCACATCGCCTCACTCGTTCTCCTTCCCTACCACCTTCTCCGACACTCCGCCACATCGCCTCACTCTTTCTCCTTCCCTACCACCTTCTCCGACACTCCGCCACATCGCCTCACTCGTTCTCCTTCCCTACCACCTTCTCCGACACTCCGCCACATCGCCTCACTCGTTCTCCTTCCCTACCACCTTCTCCGACACTCCGCCACATCGCCTCACTCGTTCTCCTTCCCTACCACCTTCTCCGACACTCCGCCACATCGCCTCACTCGTTCTCCTTCCCTACCACCTTCTCCGACACTCCGCCACATCGCCTCACTCGTTCTCCTTCCCTACCACCTTCTCCGACACTCCGCCACATCGCCTCACTCGTTCTCCTTCCCTACCACCTTCTCCGACACTCCGCCACATCGCCTCACTCGTTCTCCTTCCCTACCACCTTCTCCGACACTCCGCCACATCGCCTCACTCGTTCTCCTTCCCTACCACCTTCTCCGACACTCCGCCACATCGCCTCACTCGCTCTCCTTCCCTACCACCTTCTCCGACACTCCGCCACATCGCCTCACTCGTTCTCCTTCCCTACCACCTTCTCCGACACTCCGCCACATCGCCTCACTCGTTCTCCTTCCCTACCACCTTCTCCGACACTCCGCCACATCGCCTCACTCGTTCTCCTTCCCTACCACCTTCTCCCACACTCCGCCACATCGCCTCACTCGTTCTCCTTCCCTACCACCTTCTCCGACACTCCGCCACATCGCCTCACTCGTTCTCCTTCCCTACCACCTTCTCCGACACTCCGCCACATCGCCTCACTCGTTCTCCTTCCCTACCACCTTCTCCGACACTCCGCCACATCGCCTCACTCGCTCTCCTTCCCTACCACCTTCTCCGACACTCAGCCACATCGCCTCACTCGCTCTCCTTCCCTACCACCTTCTCCGACACTCCGCCACATCGCCTCACTCGTTCTCCTTCCCTACCACCTTCTCCGACACTCCGCCACATCGCCTCACTCGTTCTCCTTCCCTACCACCTTCTCCGACACTCCGCCACATCGCCTCACTCGTTCTCCTTCCCTACCACCTTCTCCGACACTCCGCCACATCGCCTCACTCGTTCTCCTTCCCTACCACCTTCTCCGACACTCCGCCACATCGCCTCACTCGTTCTCCTTCCCTACCACCTTCTTCGACACTCCGCCACATCGCCTCACTCGTTCTCCTTCCCTACCACCTTCTCCGACACTCCGCCACATCGCCTCACTCGTTCTCCTTCCCTACCACCTTCTCCGACACTCCGCCACATCGCCTCACTCGTTCTCCTTCCCTACCACCTTCTCCGACACTCCGCCACATCGCCTCACTCGTTCTCCTTCCCTACCACCTTCTCCGACACTCCGCCACATCGCCTCACTCGCTCTCCTTCCCTACCACCTTCTCCGACACTCCGCCACATCGCCTCACTCGTTCTCCTTCCCTACCACCTTCTCCGACACTCCGCCACATCGCCTCACTCGCAATGTAATGGTAGCATTTGTGTTTACGTATTTATTTTCGAAGTGGGTAGACACCGCGCAATGCGCGGCATCCACTGTAAAGATTTTTAAAAATTCAATCGATACATGAGCTTCTGTGGTCTCACGGTTAGGACATTAGATTCTTGATCTCTAGGTGTCAGGTGGCGGTTCGAGTTTCGTTTGAGTCTATTTTTTTTTAAAGTTTGTAGTTTCAGTTTTAGGGTCTGGGTTAGGTTTAGTTGTCTATTTTTTAAATAAAAATAGAAAAAGAGTTTCGTTTGAGTCTTTTTTTTTAAGGTTTTAGTTTCAGTTTTAGGGTCTGGGTTAGGTTTAGTTGTCTATTTTTAAATTAAATTAAATAGAAAAAACAACAAATATAATAATAATATAGCAACCAAAAATATGATTTATCGAGCGCACCGTTATCTTTGCTTTTACCAAATTAATTTTAAAATCATAAATCTTTTTAAAAATAAATTTTAAGCTATTAAGGTGGACTGGGTATACCAAAATAAACAGACTGTGTATTGCGTGTCATCCACCCAACTGAGTGGGCACCGCGCGTTACGCGGTGTCTACCATCGGCCATTTATTTTTCATTTATTTTATTGTTTTCATTGTTTTATTATTACTTAAAAAACAGGAGTAGGGCTGTAAGAAAAGCGCATGCGCAGAGCCATGCGCTTGGGTCCGGCACATCTGCGTCTTCCGGTTGCTTCCTGCATTGTAATTGGTCCTAAGTGGTGATGTGAAAAATTAAACCAACCGCTCAGATTGTCGATGATAGGGTGGGCGAAAAGGAAAGCTTGCAGAAAAACAAAATTGCTGGGTGTGTCAAGATGACTTCATTTGGAATCGTTCATTTGAAATGCTTTTTTAAAATTTATTAATTAAAAGAAAATCCTATAAGAACAACGAAATGCATATAATTTATGACGTTAATCTATAATATTTGAACGAACACGAATTAAAAAAGAAAAAAAAATTGGTTAGACCATTCAAAATATTTCTTTCATTTCACGCTATACTTTCAACTTTATCAATTCAATATTCATACTTTCTTTCTTTCTAATTTAAAAAAAACAAACTTATCTTGCTTATCAAAAAAGCTCCATCTATTGCTCTCTCTCTCTCTCTCTCTCTCTCTCTCTCTCTCTTTATTTATTATTTTATTTATTTTGTTTTAACCCTCACCATGTGCTGTTCATATGGGAAAGCGGTTAATGTATCTGACGGAGTGTATAAAAAAGTATTTTCAACACATTCTGAGTGAGGAAAACTCCCACCGGCAACAAGATAACCACATTCCTTCACAATTAATGATCAAAATTGCACGAATATATAATAATAGTAATAAAAACTGTAGCTTAATAACACGTTAGAGGACATGACGTTGTAAATTACTCAAGTTAGATCTGAACATCAAGATATTTGAAAGGTGAAGGGTTTAAAAAAATTAGTTCCATCTTTCTAACGAGTTAATTGATATTGATTCAATAAACGGATCTCTAGATTGAGGGATTTATCTGCTCATCACCGGTGGATGGACTGAAATGTTAGAGAGGAGGTGGTAGTATTTAAGTTTAGGGGTGTGGGGTGGAGGAGGTAAGCGTAAATAGAAGGGAAAATAGAGGGATTCCCATAAATACTTCGTTGTGAGCAGAGCAATTTGAAAACATGTTTTGGTATATAACACGATCTTTACATATATTAGGGACAACGGAGGGTAGCAATACCATTCAACGAAAGGTTGCAATAGCATTCAATGGAAGGTAGCAATAGCATTCAATGGAAGGTAGCAAAAGTATTCAATGGAAGGTAGCAATAGCATTCAATGGAGGGTAGCAATAGGATTCAATGGAGGGTAGCAATAGGATTCAATGGAGGGTAGCAATAGCATTCAATGGAGGGTAGCAATAGCATTCAATGGAGGGTAGCAATAGCATTCAATGGAGGGTAGCAATAGCATTCAATGGAGGGTAGCAATAGGATTCAATGGAAGGTAGCAATAGCATTCAATGAGGGTAGCAATAGCATTCAATGGAAGGTAGCAATAGCATTCAAATGAGGGTAGCAATAGCATTCAATGGAGGATAGCAATAGCATTCAATGGAGGGTAGCAATAGCAATAAAGGGAGGTTAGCAATAGCATTCAACGGAGGGTAGCAAAAGCATTCAAGGGAAGGTAGCAATAGCATTCAAGGGAGGGTAGCAATAGCATTCAAGGGAGGGTAGCAATAGCATTCAATGGAGGGTAGCAATAGCACTCAACGGAGGGTAGCAATAGCACTCAACGGAGGGTAGCAATAGCATTCAATGGAAGGTAGCAATAGAATTCAAGGGAGGGTAGCAATAGCATTCAATGGAGGGTAGCAATAGCATTCAATGGAGGGTAGCAATAGCATTCAATGGAGGGTAGCAATAGCATTCAACGGAGGGTAGCAATAGCATTCAAGGGAGGGTAGCAATAGCATTCAATGGAGGGTAGCAATAGCATTCAAGGGAGGGTAGCAATAGCATTCAATGGAAGGTAGCAATAGCATTCAAGGGAGGGTAGCAATAGCATTCAAGGGAGGGTAGCAATAGCATTCAAGGGAGGGTAGCAATAGCATTCAATGGAGGGTAGCAATAGCATTCAATGTAGGGTAGCAATAGCATTCAACGAAAGGTAGCAATAGCATTCAATGGAAGGTAGCAATAGCATTCAATGGAGGGTAGCAATAGCATTCAAGGGAGGGTAGCAATAGCACTCAACGGAGGGTAGCAATAGCATGCAATGGAGGGTAGTAATAGCTTTCAATGGAAGGTAGCAATAGCATTCAAGGGAGGGTAGCAATAGCATTCAACGGAGGGTAGCAATAGCATTCAATGGAGGGTAGCAATAGCATTCAATGGAAGGTAGCAATAGCATTCAATGGAGGGTAGCAATAGCATTCAATGGAAGGTAGCAATAGCATTCAAGGGAGGGTAGCAATAGCATTCAACGGAGGGTAGCAATATCATTCAACGGAAGGTAGCAATAGCATTCAATGGAGGGTAGCAATAGCATTCAATGGAAGGTAGCAATAGCACTTAAGGGAGGGTAGCAATAGCATTCAACGGAGGATAGCAATAGCATTCAATGTAAGGTAGCAATAGCATTCAAGGGAGGGTAGTAATAGCATCCAACGGAGGGTAGCAATAGCATTCAAGGGAGGGTAGCAATAGCATTCAATGGAGGGTAGCAATATCATTCAAGGGAGGGTAGCAATAGCATTCAATGGAAGGTAGCAATAGCATTTAAGGGAGGGTATCAATAGCATTCAACGGAGGATAGCAATAGCATTCAATGTAAGGTAGCAATAGCATTCAAGGGAGGGTAGTAATAGCATCCAACGGAGGGTAGCAATAGCATTCAATGGAGGGTAGCAATAGCATTCAAGGGAGGGTAGTAATAGCATCCAAAGGAGGGTAGCAATAGCATTCAACGGAGGGTAGCAATAGCATTCAACGGAAGGTAGCCCTATCATTCGTCGGAACGTAACAATATCATTTAACGGAGGGTGGTGGTTGTGGTCAGTTAAGAAGTAATGAAAGTTGATAGCTGTTATAAAATGTTGACAAGGAATCTTGGTCAGTGTGGTAGCCAAGCACTAATGTTTGAGAAGCCTTGTTCCCTATCTGACCTTGACATTATACTTTGTTTACGGAGGGATGTTTTTTAGCTGTTGTTGTCGTCCTGTATTTATATATTAGTGCTGTCCTGTATTTATATAGTAGTTCTGTCATGTATTTATATATTAGTGCTTTCCTGTCTTTATATATTAGTGCTGTCCTGTATTTATATATCAGTGCTGTCCTGTATTTATATATCAGTGCTGTCCTGTATTACAAACCTAAAAAAGTCTGGAGTGTGTATTAATATGTTGTTACTGTCCTGTATTTATATATTAGTGCTGTCCTGTATTTACATGTTGGTACTGTACTGTATTTACATGTTGGTACTGTACTGTATTTACATGTTGGTACTGTACTGTATTTACATGTTGGTACTGTACTGTATTTACATGTTGGTACTGTACTGTATTTACATGTCGGTACTGTACTGTATTTACATGATGGTACTGTACTGTATTTACATGTTGGTACTGTACTGTATTTACATGTTGGTACTGTCCTGGTCCTACATGTTGGTACTGTCCTGGTCCTACTTGTTTATCACGTATCGGTTTCATTTGATTTCATTCCCCAAACTTTATTTCCCTTTGTTCCCAACTCAGTATGTCATCATTCATCCCCCCTCCCCTTCCCATAATTCCCACTCTATATTTTACTATTTGGGCCCCCTTCCTACCCTCAAAGTCTCTCTCTCTCCTTCACGTCCCTCCGTGTGTGTTTTTTTTTACCACGCCAATCCCTTCCCTTTCTCTCCTTTGTGATTTCCCATCTTCGCTCCCGTTTCCTACCCCCCCCCCTTACCATACATTGTCTCTTCTCCTCTGTCTTCATGACCTTGAGCCTCATCACCACCTCAACACCCTGTTTCCGTATCGGTTTGTGACAATGTCATATGTCAGACTCACTTCGATTGGGGTTAATCCAGCCCCCGCCCCCTCCCCCAACACTAAATAAATAGCTCTGGATGTTTGGGATAATGTTTGGGAAGGAAAGGTGGGTGGGGATGTCTAATGATATCAAGAGTGGTCGAGTGGTCACCGCTGCAGAGCAATGGCAATACACCGCGATGCACTTTAAACGTTATCTTGATACGAGATAACATCAGCAGGGATTCTCAATTCGTAATTTGTGTCCCCGTTATGGCGACACTAAACAAATTTAATAAGAGAGAGAGAAAAGAGAAAACAATTCAACCAACACAGAAAAAAGAATAATAAAATTTTTTTTTAAAGGCATTCATTCTTATTCTCCTTTTGTTTTATTTCTGAGCAGTTGGGTCACTAGAGTTGGTGTCACCCAGTGTGGTAGCTCATAGTGTCACATGTCGACTTAACCCATAGACCTCCTCCGAGTCTGCCAGTGACAAATAACGGGTACAAACAGAAATTTACATTTCGGTGTCACCCCCTGGTGATGGTGTCACCCCCTGGTGATGGTGTCACCCCCTGGTGATGGTGTCACCCCCTGGTGATGGTGTCACCCGGCGTGGTCGACACCTCCTGCACCCCCTAGTGACACCCCTGTTTCTCTGTTTAAGTTTTGAGATTCCCTTTAAGGATATGGTACAGACATTGATGCACGCATTGTATGATCTTTGCAGTCTTCAACTTACACTAGGCAATAATTTGTCTGAATTCAAAGTTTCATTGGGTGAAACGCGTGTGCGACTGCAACGCACACAAATTGTGTGTGTGTGCAATTAGAGATCTAACTAAAACATTTAAAAAGATCTAAAAGTAGAGCATAATTAAAAATGTATTTAAAACTTAGTTTACTAAGAAAGATCGTGGTGAGAATGAAACCAATGAAAAATATAAAATAATAATTTAGATTGTAGATGAAGATGAAATTTGTAGTCAGAAAACACCCGGCCACAGAAGCCATCAGGATTTGCAGGTAGAAATAAAGGCAAACCGTTACCATGGGAACCAAAAATAAATTTATAAATAGCACCAACAAATACCGCTGCAATGTCTTCCACGAATATGCAGACCAACCCCCCCCCCACCACCACCATCCCAAACACTCAGCAGATTAAAAAAGATTTATGCGAATGTTAAGAAATGTGACATGAATACTCTCTAAACTAAACACAAGAGGACCTTGTTCTAATGATCTTAGGGTTACGGTCCGTGTTCTAACATTCTTAATCAGTAGAAGTTGTATTAAGAAGAGGCTATTGAGACTTTAAAAAAAAATATCTCAACCCTGAAAGGAAATGCCGATTGCTTCAATTATTGAGCATCGATTATCTTACAACTAGAATCAGGAGGCTATTTCCGCTTTGTTTTTGTTTTTTATTAATTCGATTCCGCCTAACATTCACAAACGATTTTTTAAAAAAATTCCTCGTTCAAGGGCATCATTCTTTTAAAATGTCATTTCTTGTAACCAATGTTCCCTCTAAGTGTGGTTGGTTCGTGCGCACAAATAATCTCGTATGCAAAGTTGTGCAGCATTCATTTTTTTTTCTTTTCAAAATTACATGTTTCAAAACACACAAATGAATTGAATTTGATTCTTACCAAAATTCGCTACGTGATGACTTTAAACTGCTACGCGGCGTCGACCAGATAAATGCGCGACCGCGAAGCCACGCAGGTTAGAGTTAAGATTGCTCGTAATGCTTGATTGTGAAATCTTCGTATATCATTCCATTAACCAAACCACCGTTGTCAGGCCCCATCCCAGGGGCGGATTAAGACTGCACGGGGCCCCTGGCTGCAATTCAAACTGGGGCCCTGTCCAGCCAGCGTCTCTTTAAATAAAATGATTGCTAGCAGCTAATATAAGTCTGTTACTTTTTACTAAATAGTCCATTAGTTCCTTGCTCATAATTTGTCTGTACTACGGGATTGGATTCATAAAAAAACCGAACACGAAGAAATAACTCTTTGCCGGTATCCTAAAATTGAGTGTAAAAAGATAATGTTTAAAAAAAAAGACAAATGAAAAAAAAATGTTCCACCGCAGGGAATGGAACCGGGCACCGCTTCCAACACGTCAAATTGGTAAATTTAAAAGATATGAAAAGTATTTATTAATATTTTCTCTTATTGAGCGTATCAAATTAAGTTTTTCGATTACTAAGGCTATCGGGTCCGAATAACGATAAGACTAACAGATACGATTTTATTAATTTATTTAATTTATGATATTATTACGGATTTATGCAAACATTTGCCCACCTTTATTATAAAATATACTAAATTTGGGGGCCCCTAAATTATCGGGGGCCTCTGGCTTTAGCCCGTTCACCCCCCCCCCTTAATCCGCCATAGCCCCAGCCCACATTAATTGACCTGTTCGTTGTGCGGCAATGTCAAGTACGTTTGGTAACAAATTGAAAAAAAAACAACATTTAATAAAACAACCCCGTTAAAACAAAGTTTTTGACTATAAATCCCTTATATATGAGACATAACTAAAAGTATTGATTATGTTCAAAAATGACAAAAATTTACAGACTGAAACTGAAATTATCTCCCCTGGCTTTAAAACTGGGGGGAGGGTGTGTGGACATGGTCGGGTGGCGTCAAGTCAACGCGTTAACTCAACTCCAGGTGGTTTACCTGGTTTAAACACGAGATGTGTTCACCGGTGGCTGGCCTGAAGTCAAGTGACCCGTAAAATGTAAACGATAGCGACCGCTACATATAGTTTATATAGATAAACTAAAAATGCATTAATTTAATTAGGGTACGTTTGATCGATCTGAAATTTTGATTCGATGCATCGTTATGTGACACGGGTCCGTGTGCCAAATTGCAGCTCGATGGCTTAACGGGAAGTGGGTCATTTTTGACTTTTTGTTTTTCCGCGGGCCCAAGACAGAGACGGCGGTGAAGTTAATATAAGGGATTTAAAAAGACAGTGAGCGAGAGAGCAAGAGAGAGAGACAGACAGCTAGATAGACAGACAGGCGGGCGGACGAACGGACGGACAGAGAGAGAGAGATAGAGAGACAGAGAGAGAGAGAGAGAGAGAGAGAGAGAGAGAGAGAGAGAGAGAGAGAGAGAGAGAGAGAGAGAGAGAGAGAGAGAGAGAGAGACATTTTAACATTCATCATCAATATATTAATTGAAATAATTGATGTGCGCCTGTGCCACCTTGACCAGTGTTAAGTTATAATTTAAAAATCAATAAGTAAAAAAAACTACAGAAATATCTTTCGTTTGTCCATCGTCATTTTATTATAATTTTTTAAAAATAAAAATGTTGACCTTTCAATTCTGACCGTTTTAATGTTTGGATGTAATATCCTAACTACATAACCTAACGACATTATGCTGTACTTAAGATGCGTCTATCATTCAAAGAAATGTTTGATCGTTTGTTTAATTCCTTTTGAAAGTAACAACAACACGCTAACCAAAATTTACATTAACCTGTGTTACCAGTGAGCGTAAGAGGCACAAAATGACTCAAGAATATATGGAAAAGAAAAAGGACTACATTTTCAGATCGCTAAGGGTAAATTAACCTTTCAGGCGAACGACGAATGTGAATTTTAGGACAGTCAGTAAATGGGAATTATTCAACCTTACGTCAGATGGAATAAAAAACGTTCGAAATCATTAATTAAGCCTCATATATCTTAAAGCCTTTAGGAAATACATTTTCTTTATTGAAGGAATTCTGGAAAAGCAACCAATGAAAAAGCTTCCAGGCGATGATAGCGCCATCTAGCTCTCATGTTGTGTAAATTCACCACCGAATGATATCGGCGCAGATTTGTACTTATCTTTTGAGAACCTGTGATTAGAAATGTTTGCTTTAAACCCCAACTCTCAGACTCGCTAACTCTTCTCCTACTATTAAGGTCCGATTTAAATTCAATACAATTTTTAAAATAAGGGGGAAAAAAAAAGAAAAGTAGGGTGGAAAAACTTGGTTAATTAATACACGATGGTTGACTCAGTAGGAAGAGTGCAGCCATCCGAGTTGGTCGCCAAGCTCATGATAACAGAACACCCTAGACGTCTGCTTGGCAAAGGGGGGGGGGAGTTGCGCCTGGCAGGGGGGGTGGGGACAGATCGATACCCGGGTGACATCGGAGCCAGGAGCGGAATCATAAGGCTGACCGAGTTGTGGAGATAAATAAAAACAGATCACTTCCACGAATAGACTTAGAAAGTGGAAAAAAGCTATTCAGTGGGGTGAGAGCGTGGGGGGGGGGTAAATGTCAAGATTGATTTCTTTCTTTAATTGTATGGAGGGCTACTTTATATTCCGTTGGAAAAAAAAGGGGGGGGTGGATAATTTTAAAATGAAATTATAGATCACTGGGTAATCACAGTTGTCAGTTGACATGTCTTGGAAGTAGGGGAGAGAAGGAATGTAAGATTAGAAGGAGGAGATGGACGGAGACTGCGACCGGCGTCACTGACGTGTCACACGAGACGGTGATCAGCACTACACTGGGGAAAATGATTTACGTGAACTGGGTTGGACGGTACGCCCTACACAACCAGCCTAAGCCGCAGACCGCATCTCGGTGCAGATATGGGTGAGTCCACATATAAAATCCAACATATCGGTGCAGATATGGGTGAGTCCACATATAAAATCCAACATATCGGTGCAGATATGGGTGAGTCCACATATAAAATCCAACATATCGGTGCAGATATGGGTGAGTCCACATATAAAATCCAACATATCGGTGCAGATATGGGTGAGTCCACATATAAAATCCAACATATCGGTGCAGATATGGGTGAGTCCACATATAACATCTCGGTGCATATATGGGCGAGTCCACATATAAAATCCAACATATCGGTGCAGATATGGGTGAGTCCACATATAACATCTCGGTGCATATATGGGCGAGTCCACATATAAAATCCAACATATCGGTGCAGATATGGGTGAGTCCACATATAACATCTCGGTGCAGATATGGGCGAGTCCACATATAACATCTCGGTGCAGATATGGGCGAGTGCACATATAGCATCTCGGTGCAGATATGGGTGAGTCCATATATAACATCTCGGTGCAGATATGGGCGAGTCCACATAAAACATCTCGGTGCAGATATGGGCGAGTCCACATATAACATCTCGGTGCAGATATGGGTGAGTCCTCATATACCATCTCGGTGCAGATATGAGTGAGTCAACATATAACATCTCGGTGCAGATATGGGTGAGTCCACATATAACATCTCGGTGCAGATATGGGTGAGTCCACATATAACATCTCGGTGCAGATATGGGTGAGTCCACATATAACATCTTGGTGCAGATATGGGTGAGTCCACATATAACATCTCGGTGCAGATATGAGTGAGTCAACATATAACATCTCGGTGCAGATATGGGTGAGTCCACATATAACATCTCGGTGCAGATATAGGTGAGTGCACATATAAAATCCAACATATCAGTGCAGATATGGGTGAGTCCACATATAACATCTCGGTGCAGATATGGGTGAGTCCACGGAGAAGCGTTCGTTCATTGAACTTATCGTCACGAGTTAATTATTTATTTTTTAAACGCAGCCATGACAATGATAACTTCATTTCCTCAGGTCCAGTTTTTTTTAACGAATGGAAGTCATTTATAATGATAACCTTTCTGACGTTCCTGTGCCCCTATGGACGTTCCAATAGAGAAAAAAAATTTCCAAACAGGAAGTCATTAAGAGTAACACATGGATCCATTTTGTGCAGAGGTCAAATTCTTCCATGGGGAATTAAAATAGAATCCGTTTGATGACGTAATTTTTAAATTGACCTTTCTGCTGCGGGCAGGATTTTGTTACTGTTATGTTTTCGTTACTCAATTCACAAAGCTTAACATATCTGGTGAAAGCACGTACACGGTATAGCTGAAACCAGAGGCGTAACAACGACTTGGCATCGGGGAAGTTGCCAAGGGCACCAAGGTCTAATCCTTAAATAATCAATTTATTCTGTATAATTGAGTATTTTCCCTCTTTCTCAAGGGCGCCAAAAACGAATTAGCCAAGGGCGCCAAAATTGAATGAGCCTAGGGTGCCAAAAATGAATTAGACAAGGGCGCCAAAAATGAATTAGCCAAGGGCGCCAAAAATGAATTAGACAAGGGCGCCAAAAATGAATTAGCCAAGGACGCCAAAAATGAATTAGCCAAGGGCGCAAAAAAATGAATTAGCCAAGGGCGCCAAAAATGAATTAGCCAAGGGCGCCAAAAAGGAATTGCCAAGGGCACGGAAAACCCAGTTAAGCTTCTGCCTGAAACACAGTGTTACGCGCAATCAACTCGTTAAACACAAGTTGAGCTCCATTTTGAATCCGTTTAAGACGATATTAAGTTCGATAGATAAAGTACTGATTAACTAGTTTACAAAGAAAAAGCGATACCAAAGTCATGTACAAAATATGAAACAAGAACCAAAAATCATTGAATTTATTTAAATGATTCTGATATTAATTCAAATTCAATCATATACGTTTTTTAAATAAATATATTGATTTTCTATTTTCATGGAAGTACGAACGAGACCCTTCTAGAATGTTTAAGAGAAACGTAAGTTGGGGCAGGGTCGTTGACCCAGGAAACAAAACAAAAAAGTTAATGTACTTGTCTTTAAAAAAAAAGAAGGGTAGATAATTTCAACAAAATAGTCCATCAATTTTTACAGATAGGTCTGGGGCTAAAAAGACAATTTATTTTTAAATACAATTATTTTCTTAGTCTCTTCGACAGACACATTACGTGAGAAAGTATTGCGGCACAAACTAGACTCAGGGATTAGAAGAAATTGTCGAGAATAATGAACTCATACTTCATATCTTACGTACTGTAATCCAGTGTTTTGTTTCATGGCGACTGAAATGTAACGTCAAAACTCGTTGAATGACGTTCTATTTTAGCTAAAAATCGTAACAATCATAACAATTATTTGCAACATACTATTCTCATCCATTCCTCTTCCGGCGCGAAAAATCGGTTTGTTACACTAATCAAAATGATCGCGTATCCCGCGTATCTCTCTTGATAAAACTTCACTCATATTTTCATACATATAAATTCACTAAATTTTTACACCGGATTCCATATTGTTAAATGTTTATATTAGGGCTGCGAAAATTAACGATTAATGTCTCGATTAATCGTTAGAAATTTTACCGATTAAATATCGATTAAAATAATTGTAATCGATAAAAATTTGATTAAAATTTTATAAAATATGTATATACATATTTTTTTAATTTATTAAAAATATTTAATTATTAATAATTAATAATAATTTATAGATTTTTTAACCTACAAAAGTCTCCCGCGTATTATTATTATGTATAAATTGATGTAGACGTGCAGATGTAAACCAAAAATAAAATGGCGACCTATGACAGCTTCAGCATAGTTAAATTTAAGAATGTAAACGGAAAGTTGAGCAAACTTTTTGTTTTTAAGCTAACTGCGGTTGGCAAAGTAGAAGATGGTGAAAAGAGTTTATAATGTTCACTGCCGTAAACAATTCGCTTTTAGGGGATCAAATACATCGCTGAGGTACCACCTTCAGCACAAACATATTAGACAGGGGAAATAACTCAATAAAAATGTCAATTACTGGTGTTTTTTTTTACTTCCCTTGAGATGTTCAGTTTAATGACGTCATAAATTTTAATATTTGGCTTTAATCGAAATTAACGAATGAAATTAATTATTAATTTTTCAAACGTTAACGATTAAATTTAAATTAATCGTATTACCAATCCTATATAATATATTAATTTTTTTAAATTAAAAAAAATGTATGGGATTTGGGTGGGGAGGGGTAGATGTGAATGTCGTGGTCGCCACTATGTGTATGACTGATGTAACAGATAATATGGTAAACTAATCTCCACATAACCGCTCACGTGACGTCCTTCATTGTTCGCAGTGAGTAACGCTGACAGCGTTTCCCCCTTTGTTCCCTTGTATATGGACGTGTTGACAAATAAGTATTTTACTGCTACTCCACTGGGCAAGCCGTGCCATCTGTCAACCTCGTCCACATACTATTTGATATTCATAGCATACTTGATCTGGACACAATACGAAGGTCTGCTGCCATACAAGGCGATCAATAACATTGTAGTGTTACGGCGGGTCTCAAAATATTGGGGGCTATGAACACGCCAAACAACAATCGGAGAGTAAAAATTGAACTGTTATGAACCGTTAAACAGATTTATTACCTCTTGAGTCTAACAAACAAAAACAAAAAACTAAACAAAAAATCAGCTCCAGTAGTTCTCAAATTTCAGATGTGGCGGTATACCATAACCACGTCGACACCCAACGAATCCGCCAGTCGTTATACACATGGAGTTAGTGGTCGCTCTACAGTGAACAATCCACGTGCGGTACACGCTGCCTTGAAAACATTTATGTCGCTTATATTAAATGGATAAATGGCATGTGTGAACTATAAATTCTACATAATGCATCATTAGCATAAGACTATGTGAGAAAAGCACTAAACATAAATAAATAACCGCTTCAAGGGGGTCACCGCGACCTTCCCCCACCACTTTCCACAGGACACCCTGTAGTGGAGAAGGTGTCTCCAACCCCCCCCTCCCCAACCCCTCTGTTTTTCAGGTCCACTCACGAACAGGTTGACGGGTTGATTTCATTACCAAGATGGATGGGTCACTAAACGGAATTATCGCTGCTATTCATACGAGTTTCCCCCCCTTCGCAGTTCCCGGGATCTTGGTTTCTCGGTTAATCATGTTTTGGTTCTGTTTGGAAAACCGCTTCAGACAGATGCGAATACGTTTGATCAGCAATAAACTTTATAACTATTGAGTTCTTTAAATTCAGGTAACATATATTAGATACTAGTAACAAAGCCCGCCCAAGGACGGGAATACCGTAGGGTGACCTGTGAAGTTCATGGACAAGGGCAAGGGCAAGGGATGTGGACAACTACATCAACAACAGCAAAAACAACAAAAACAACAACAGCAACAACAGCAACAACAACAACAAAAACAACAGAAACAAAAACAAAACAACAACAACAACAACAACAAAACAACAACAACAAAACAACAACAAAACGCCAGCAACAACAACAAAACAAAAACAACAAAACAACAACAACAAAAGAACTACAACAACCAAGCAACAACAACAATAACAAGAACCACAAAACAACAACAAAACAACAATAACAACAACAACAACAATAACAACAAAAAAACAAACAACACTTAAAACTCTTGCCACTACCCGCAGGATCATCAAGGAAAACGTATTTTACAGAATTGTCATTGGAATAAGCGGCAGGCATCACTTCAAGATGGGAACAACATACTGAATTATGACCCAAAAAAACGGCACCAAAAATAACTCGTTTTGAACCTCCGCGTAATATGTAAATTTTTCTCCGCTAGTGATTGGCTGAAGGAGTCATATGTGTTTGAGGGACCAATCGCTATAGATGACGGGACAGAACTTTGCCTTTTATTATATAGGAGGATTTATAAGCCACCACACGAGCTTGGGGTCGTGAAATTAAAATAGAAGTTTTTGTTTGTTGCTGCGCGGAGCTGTGGGGAGGGAGGCGGGAGTTACGAGTGAGGGGAATGTCTTCAGACTGGCAAGATAACTTTGACAGACTGGAAAAAAACAAACCATTTGACAGACTGACAATGCGGCTTTGACAGACTGACGAAGAGACTTTGAAAGACTCTCACACACACACACGCGCGCGCGTTCGCACACACACAGAAACAACAACGAATCAAATAAAAATATAAATCGTCGATGATACTCTAATCTAACGGTGGCCAAACCGCGGCTCGTGAGCAGCATGCGGATCTTCTGCGTTCACATTGCGGCTCGCGAACAATTTCTGAAATATGTTACAAGGTGTACTGGAAAATTTCCAAGCAATGTTTAATGA
The DNA here is from genome assembly GCA_944989445.1 of Ampullaceana balthica. Taxonomy (NCBI): domain Eukaryota; kingdom Metazoa; phylum Mollusca; class Gastropoda; family Lymnaeidae; genus Ampullaceana; species Ampullaceana balthica. Next base: position 876,831 of record CALYLW010000198.1, read on the forward strand.
CCAATATTGCTTCAATGCGGCTCTCAACAATTTAAAAAAAAATTTTAGAATGACTCTCAGTTACTACAGGTCTGGCCACCCATGAGCTATAGCATAGCTAGAAGTATTTTTTCGTGACTTAAATTTGTTCACGCTTACAGCTGTCCGACATCGTCCTCCTGGAGAGCCTTATCGAAGTCTCCACCTTCATTGTAGTCTGTGCCAGGACCATTCTTTGCTTTCCCGTGTCGGCGACAACTGCCACATCAGGACATTGTCTTACGTCTTCTTGTGGTTGTTGCGGTGGCTTGGGTTGAAACATGAGGGATGAACCCCAAGAGGTACCACCCCCACCCCCTCCCGCCTAGCATCCGGCCTATGTGGCTGTTAAGCTATCTCCCAAAAATAATTTTTAAAAATACAACTATTTATAAACACGTGTATTTAAAAATATATATGAATATATATATACGAGAGCAATGCCCGTGCGATGCTACGGGTAGGCACAATGAAAATAACTTTATTTGGATTTGAGTTTCACATTCCCCTTAATAATGAGTGTAAACGTATCAGGAAATTAGGGTAGTCATAAATCAAACCCCTTCTTTATAAAAATCACGATATGTGTGTCTAGAAAATAGATAGTATGATGAATTTAAATATTACCCATCAATGTTGGTATTTCTGCTTTAATAACGCACGCTTTTGTCTATATGCNCAATATATATAGGGATACATTATATATATATATATATATATATATATACATTCCTCGTCGTAACATGAATATTTGAGCCTCATGTAAAAGGAATGTTGAGCCTTCTCGTCCAGGAGGGGCCATCCACCGATCATCGTCGGCGTCTCCAAATCCTCGAAGGGCATAGGCGGAGATGCTGATCTTCCATCGAGCGCCTCCTCAGAAGGATTATAGGGGAAAGCCCACCAGATATGGAGGGTAACGGGGAAATAAAATAACCGGGGGGGGGGACAAAAATCTGCCCTACTGCCTTGCAGGAAGTGGGGGGTTCCACAAAGGCTAATGACCCGACCCGAAGAAAGACAGCTACCCATTGCGCTGTGGTCTCGCGCAAGGCTAACAACCCTGCCGTGTAAAGAAAAATACGGTTAGGGGCCGTCCATAAAGTATGTCACGCTCCAGAAGGGGAGAGGGGGTAAGAAAGTGTGACAGTTTGTGACAGGGGGAGGGCGTTCCGGTCACGTGTGACGTCACGGTGTTTTATATGAAATTTTCATTATTTCGTTAATAACAAATGACTTACTTCAAAAAAAGGGGGGGGGGATCCGAGATTTGTGACAGTTTGTAACAGGGAGGGAAAAAAAAAGGGGGGGTCAAAAATTGCGTGATGTACTTTATGGACGGCCCCTTACAAAAACACCATTAACAGGAATATTTTCAAATAATTTTTACATTTTCTCATGCCCCTTGAATTCAAATGAAATAAACACTAAGCACCAGCACACAGGGAGAAAATGAAATCAACTCCCCCCACCCCCCGTTTTTTTTCACTTACGCCACCTTGTTACTTTCACAAGGTCACACATGAACATGCACACACCAAACACACCGAGAGACACACACCTGTTTATGCCTTAAACTCACAGCTGTTTCGGGGAATCAGGTTCATGTTTGATGTTTGATTTATCGTCAGCTATTTCTGATTCTCTAATTATAAATTATCATTCATTTGCCTCTGGGCTGCGCGGGCGAATAACTCCTGTCGTAATTGTGAACGTTGAACTTCTATCTTCAATCTACGATCGGATGGTAGCCTCCCTTGGTAATCCTTAGTGTGGATATTAAACCCCCTGATTTTTCACATATTACTAACTAATTTATTTTATTTTAAACTCAGAATGACGAATTCATACTAGCGCATGCGCATGCACACATTCCAAACAAATCCGAAGCATGTAACTAAAAAAAAATTAAAGAAAAAAACTACAACAATTTTTCAAAGTGCCAACTCGCGATAATCTAATTCAACACGGCATTCTACTGACAAAACCGATCAATTAGACCACGTGACTCCATTTGGACATGACACGGGTGAAATATATCAATATTAGCCATCAGTTATCCTCTCGATTCTGTTTGTTTGTTTTGTATCCACGCAAGGGTCGGATTTTTATTTTATTTTTTTTTGGTCATTACAAAAAAGTGGTGGTTTGGGAGTAAGCGGTGGAAAACCCGTTATGTTGTTTGTCTTTCCTATGAGAAGATGACCACCAAGATGACCACCAAGATGACAAACAAGAGGACCACCAAGATGACCACCAAGGTGAGCACACAGGTGGGCGGCCTGGATCATTTTTACCAACAGTGCATTCTTTCTCTCTCTCTCTCTCTCTCTTTTTATTGTAAACGGATGTTATTGTTATTCATACATTTGCGTTTTAAAAATGAACACATCAAGTTAACGTGCAGTTTATGTTTATGTAATATGTTTTTGCTTAATAAAAGATACGAATGTTATAAATTGGGTGCATATATAAATGTATGTGTTAATATTTTTATGTAAAACGCGGCGAGCCAAGCTGCCTAGCAGATGGGGTGCACGCCGCTCGATATAGATGATTTAATTATTATTAAAGTTTAAGGATATTTTTTCCGCAATGTTATTGCTGGTAAATCGTTTGTTTGTTGTCTAACAAGTTAATTTCAATATGAAATCTTCCAGAATAACTGAGGTATTTTCTTTATTTTTTTTTATCGTATTTATCTTTAAAAGCGAAATTTTATAAGTGATTTCGTTTACGGCGTGAGGGGTGGGGGTTGGGGGGGCAGCCATGGTCCCATCCCCCAGGATATCAAAACACATCCAAACGGAGTAGTGTTGGTTGAACAAAGTTAATGTATTTGTTGTACTCCTTGGCGTAACGAAAGACACAAGACAAATCCAGAATTACAAAGGAAAAAAGTGTGTTTAATTATAGAAGGATAGAGAGCAAATTAGAATTTAAAAATATTACAATTCTATTGGCCGATAATGGATGTACGCAGTTTAACGTCTATGCTGTAGACTGTAGACCACTGGAACTGAGTAAAAAAGGTGAGTCACAGAAAAGGTCATCATAAAAAAAACGAAAGCATAATGGTAAGATGTTGAAATAGAATGCAGGGGAGATAATATAAGTTAATTGGATTTTCAAAAGAATACTTTTTAGAAGATGAATTTACTTTATTTCTTCTTTTTTTTTAAAAAGTTAAAATTTATTATTAGTAAATGTTTTGATTTGAATTTTCCCCCTTCATTATTTACGCCAGTGCGATTACGGGCCTTTGTTTAGTGGGAATTTGCTAGGATACAGAAATGATGACTTTTTCAAACATGGGAGATCAGAAAAAAAAGATATTGCTTTTTGACAGTCATGTAACTATTATTGATAAATATGCATCTTTAATTATTTATTTTAAAATAAATATTCGGGGGGGGGGAATATTTTCCTACAGATTAAAATAAAATCTCCCCTTGCTGAAAAATAAAGTCCCCCCCCCACACACTTAAATCACAACACACACACACAAATCCGCCCCCTCACACAATCAGAACAATACAAAATGATCACTCAAAAACTCAAAAATTAAGAATAATGACTATTTTTTACAACAGTCTCGGCCACACATGTTTAATTTAATACTGTTTATTGCAGTGGCGGATCTAGGAGGGTGCGAGGAGGGTGAGGACCAAACCTTGTGGCACCATCTCAGGGGCGTGACAAAAACTGAAAAAAAATGTATACTAAAGTAATGAAGGCAGGATTGTGTGTATGATTGATATTATTCCTAGAAACGTTAAATCCACTCAAACTCCGTGTGTCAGACGGAGAGAAAAGTGCTTATATCTTGAAAATATCTTGAACATACTAGTTCAGAAGCCAGCTCCAAATCACTTTCTGTATGAAATTCAGAATAAGACAACCCCCCCAAAACTTTGTTACTCGGGGCAAGCACCCCCTTGGCCCTCATCTTGTTACGCCGCTGGCTAAGCTTATGATTGTTGATTTCCAATAATCATACATAAATCGATTAAGCACCAATACATTATTCGTTTAAGGCATACAATTTAAGAAAACCCTAATTTGTGATTTAATATAATTAAGTGACGGTTTAATTGTAACCACGGAAACTTTATTTTAAACAGAGTCGGAGCCTTTGTTTTAAATAAAGTCTCCGAGGGGAGACCTTATTTCGTGACACCGGCTCGGTGTGGTGTGTGTGCACGAGTGCACGTCTGCCCATATCCGTGCATCGAGGCGGTGGTGAGGGGTCGGATCGGGTTTACCCTTTTCAAGCAGACGTGGGCGATGACGAGAAGGTCACCAGACATCGGTAATGCTGGCATATTACTTAGGGGCCTATTATCCATCTCTTCCCGCCTCTCCTTTTGGGGCTTTTATTTCTGGTGCTAGACCCGGCATTCTTAACATGGGGTTCAAGCACGCCATGGGGAGGGGGAATAGGTTATGGGTATAGGCAGAAAGGCAACGGGATTGTTTTAAAATGTTTATTAGCGTTATTGCTCTATCGTTCATGAGAGTGCGGTAGGGAGGGGGGGGTTGGGTGGGGGTAGTGCAACATTAGGAAATAATGTTTTGAAATGGTGATGCGATGTGGTCGGTGTCGGATTTACGTATAAGCTACACGAGCTATAGCTTGGGGCTCCAATTTTTTTGACGCACCCATCCCCCCTTCTTTAAAAATTGCCCAAGTGAGCAACTGTAGTGCAGTGCTACCCCGCTTATCGAACGGATCGCGCAACGAACGATTCGTACAACGAACGATCCGTACAACGAACGATCCGTACAACGAACGATCCGTACAACGAACGATCCGTACAACGAACACTGCTGCGAACGCCCCCGCGCCTCGCAGAGCGCACAACGAACGCGCTTTGCGTGCCCCCATGCTTGTCTGCGCCGGCACGCGGGTCGTTTGCTTCGGGATTTCGCTCGGAGCGAGTGAACGCGGTCCAACGCGTGACGGAGGAATGACTGCGGTCGCTTATATAATGGCCGACAACGCGGCCAGTTGGCCCTGGCCATTCTAACGAACAGTCACTGCAAGATCGTTCCTTTTTTTTTATTTTTTTTTATAAAAAACCCAATTTATTGCCTCTTTCTGGCAGCAACTAAAAACTGGTCTGGAAATGTGTGTGGGTATGTGTGTCAAAAAATTGTAAATAAATGTGTGTGTCCTCCTCATACCACCTGCCAACATCCAACAACACCTAACTAACCCTGCTTGGTGAGTGTCTAACATCCAACAACACCTAACCCTGCTTGGTGAATGTCTAACATCCAACAGAACCTAACCCTGCTTGGTGAATGTCTAACATCCAACAACACCTAACCCTGCTTGGTGAGTGTCTAACAACACTTTACTTGCCTTTAACACTGCATGTCTTCTTTTTCCCCCCACATTTTTGTTGAATTTTGTGCTGGCCCGGAACTCATTAATTCATTTCCCATAGACGTCTAGGGGAAAATCTCTCTGCCCAATACACACTCCTTCTGCCCCGTGTACTCTCTCTCTCCTCACCCCCCACCCCATCCCCGCCCAACTCACAGCTCATCTCATCCACGGGTGTTGACTGTCTCAAATCTCGTGTTCAGCAACACGTGTCCACTCACACCAAAACATCATTTAACATCACAATTTATCAGACCGTGACACCCATTCACGCTTGATATTTTTAAATAAAACAATGCTGGTACTGTGCGTGAAGAATGTAATAAGAACCACGTGACGTCCACGTCGTTTGGAGTCCAAATATTTTCGCGGCTGACATGGTAGTCCGTCAGATCGTGATGAAAAGATCGGTTGGACCGAACTGTAGCGCCCCGCTGTAACGCCCCACTGTTATGCCCTTGTTGTTTTTGTGTCACTATCAAATAAATGACGTCTCCATTTACAACCCTCCCTCCCCGCCCCTCCAACAAACCAGCTGACGCCGAAGCGCGGTGTTGAGCGGCAGTGGTCTACAGAAAGGGAGAATCAGGAGAACGAGAGAACATGACCTTTTACTTTGATGAGTGCAGAAAGTAGAGCATCTATGTAATGTGGGGATGGCACTATATCCATACAAAATCAACGGCGGGTTGACTGCGGGATGGGGGACCCACACCGCGCAGCAAATTTTGATAAGGATAATATACTATCAGATTTTGTGCGCACCAAAAAGTGGGGGCTTTGAAAATTTGAACACGAGTTTGTTATTTTGCACATGGACAGACGAACCTTAGAGGTCACATTGGTGTGACCTTGTAGAAGTGACGTGAATGGCGATGACTGGCCCATGGGGTGGGGGGAGGGGTCACGGCAGTTACGAGACTGGCGAGTCACAACAACATCTTGGAGGACTTCAACACCTAAGACAGGGATCGCCAGCAGCACGGGGATCGCCAAACTACAGGGATCTGTTTCAAATGAACCCAGTTATTCCACGGACGGATGTGATGCACATCGGACAGTACGACCATTGAGTCAGTCACCATAAACTAGTTACGGCAGAAATATTTCTAAAGGGCTTCTGTATGTTTTATAGAGTTATCCCTATTCAGTTTGGGGCTAACCTCATGTCCGGTAGACGACACATTGTGTTAGACTGAAACGCAAATGGACATGAATCAGTGAAAAAGTTTAAATTTTGCGGTACACCTGTTAATTAAACAAACCGTAAAAACAAAGTTTATGACTATAAATCCATTATATGTGAGACATAACAAAAAGCATTGATTACGTTCAAACTCGACAAATATTTACAGACTGAAAATGAGTGAACTCTCCTTGGTGTAAAACACGAGATGTGGTCATCGATGGCTGGCGTGAACTCAAGTGACACTTGGATGTAAACAATAGCAGACGGCTTCATCTAGTTAGATAGGGATAAACTAAAAATGCATTAATTCCATTACGGTATATTCGATCGATCTGAAAGTTTGATACAATGCATTGCTAGTTGACACGAGTCTATGTGCAAAATTTCTGCTCGATAGCATCACGGAAAGTGGGTCATTTTTAACTTTTGCTTTTCTGCCCGACCGACCAAGAGATCACGACAGAGAGAGAGAGAGACAAAACGGTGAAGTTAATAAAAGTGATTTTTTTTTAAAAACGCGCTTGTCGTGTCCAGAATTTGGAAACCATTGTGTTACAATTACACTGTGCAGTGGTTTTACTCAGTTCTCGAGTGGCGACAACTGTTGCATCCATTGGGCGTGGTCAGAAACCAGAGGTAGGAAAAAAACATTTTAATTTAATTTTGTGTGTGTTTGTTGTGGGAAGGGGGCAATTTGTGTGTGTGTGGGGGGCATTGTGAGGTTAAATGGTTGTGGGTGGAGGAGTGTGGCCATGGCTTGAAAGCAGATCACAAACGATTGGTCCACAGCTATGCATGTATACGTATCACGTGTTACTATTCTTGTTACTGCACAATTATTTTTTTTGGAGGCCCCGATCCTATTAACTCGTGCACGATTCCGGGTCTGTATATGTCGTCAACGCGTCAACGCTTCCGGATCTGTCGTCAACTTTTTCAAAACGCTCGTAAACACGTTTCCTGACTTGCTAGAGTGATGAAATTTACACAGTAGGTTTGGCTTGTGGGGAGGATTAAGCTATTAAATTTTCAGATCGATCGAATGTAGCGTAGTTAAATTAATGCATTTTTAGTTTATCTCTATATGTAGCGGCCAGCTTTTGTTGACATTTTACGCGTCACGCTGAGTTAAGTTCAGCCATCCGTGACCAAACCTTTTCCCCACCCCATCCGTTTTACAACAAAGGGGAGTTAAGGCAATCACAGTCTGTAAATGTTTGATACGTTTAAGCATGATCAATACTTTTAGTTACGTCTCATATATAAGGGATTTATAGTCAAAAACTTTGTTTTTACGGGGTTGTTTAAAGAGTTTAAATATTCATGAATGAAATTAAGTTTTACAAATCTTTTGTTAACGCGTAAAAGTAGAAAATAAAATGAACAAAAAAACTTTTAAAAAAAGATGAGGCCCAGCTGCAGTGAGGAATGTAGAATCTCGCATGAAAAAGCAGACAATAATTTTTAAGTCACAAACTAAGTAGTCACACAGGGGGACTAGAACTCAGAAGTTTTATTGATATTTATTGTGATCGATTGTGGGATTTAATGTGAGATATAAAATTTGATCAACTAACACAAAATATATATAGCGTGAATGACACCTGACTAGAGAAATACACATACTCATACTAGATTACCTACAAGTCTGTGTGCTACAGTACTGACCAGTCGACCTGTAAAATACAACACTGACCTATAAACCTATATAACACAATGCTGACCTATAAACCTATATTATACAACACTGACCTCCTATACATATATAACACAACACTGACCTATAAACCTTTATTATACAACCCCTCCCCCCTATACCTATATAACACAACACTTACCTATAAACCTATATTATACAACACTGACCTCCTATACATATATAACACAACACTGACCTATAAACCTTTATTATGCAACACTGACCCCCTATACCTATATAACACAACACTGACCTCCTATATCTATATAACACAACACTGACCTATAAACCTATATTATACAACACTGACCTCCTATACATATATAACACAACACTGACCTATAAACCTTTATTATACATCACTGACCCCCTATACCTATATAACACAACACTGACCCCCTATACCTATATAACACAACACTGACCTCCTATATCTATATAACACAACACTGACCTATAAACCTATATTATACAACACTGACCTCCTATACATATATAACACAACACTAAACTATAAACCTATATTATACAACACTGACCCCCTATACCTATATAACACAACACTGACCTCCTATATCTATATAACACAACACTGACCAATAAACATATATAATACAACACTGACCTCCTGTAAACCTGTAAAATACAACACTGACCTCCTATATCTATATAACACAACACTGACCTCCTATACCTATATAACACAACACTGACCTATAAACCTATATAATACAACACTGACCTATAAACCTATATAATACAACACTGACCTCCTTTATCTATATAACACAACACTGACCTATAAACCTATATAACACAACACTGACCCCCTATACCTATATAACACAACACTGACCTCCTATACCTATATAACACAACACTGACCTCCTATAAACCCATATAACACAACACTGACCTATAAACCTATATAATACAACACTGACCTCCTATAAACCTATATAATACAACACTGAACTCCTATACCTATATAACACAACACTGACCTATAAACCTATATACAGTCGAAACCGCTTAAGTCGACGGCGTTGGGGTATGCAAAATGGCATCGAGATAACCGATGATCGAGTTAAAACGAAAACCAATATGGTGGCAAAATATTAACATGCGCTTGAAATTTCTTTATATACGTGTTGTTCGTTAAGTAGTGATGGGAGGAATAATCAGAATCGTATCGGAATATCGGGACCCTATTTCTCCACTCTTACTCTTTCTTAAGGTTGTTAAGACCGTTCGTTTTTAATTACCGTTGAAGTTTAAATATAACGCCGTTTTGCGGTGATTCCCAGATTGAGCGATACTGTGCCTACGAAGCCACTTGCTTGATTTTCCTTACAAGCTACACAAATAAGTAACCTACACATCCCCTAATTGTCCCCTAACCATTCTCTTCCTAATCATCTTTTTTGGGTCCGTCCCCTCAGCTTACAATGGACTTAGAATGGTCTATCGTGACCTATATATGACTCATGACAAAGCGAACTCTTCTCTATATAAACGTACACCAATAAATTAGGAACTCCTTTTGAACTTTTGAACCTTCAACTTTGACATATTTTAATTAAATCTAACCAATAGTTAAATGGCTTTTGCACACGGCCACTTCTTATGAATGAAACAATGAGAACAAAGCAGTAGTACAGTACATGTAATAGTCAAAATGAGGTTGAAGGATGAATGGTTGCCAATGACAACAAGTCTGCACACGGTACATTTTTTTATTCCATACGCATCTAAATGTTTTAGACATGCGATTCTGCGTGCATCTTTGCTATTGGAGCAATTACGTAATACTCGGCATCACTTACGCGGCCGATTGCCGAGTATCTCAGAGTATACAAAAATCGGCCGATGCCGAGTAGCTGAACCGATCGTTTCAGCCCTATCGATAAGAACATTTTCAAAAGCTGGCGATTTAAGTTAGTAACACAGCGCTGAGAGCAAGCGGACTGTGACGTCACCAGCGAGGCAGAAATTTTATGCCTTCACTTGGTTATAAAAAAATCACATCTAACATTTTCAAAAGCTGGCGATTGGTCATGGGGATCGAGATAACCAGCATTAAGTGGCAAATTTGACCCTTTTTTGTGCTCGTGTTATGAGGTTTCGGCGACTTAAAAAAATCGAATTAAACGACGAAAAAATGCTAAGACAAAGAGAGAATTTGGCGGTTCCAATAAAAACGTCGACATAATAGGGTGGTCGAGCTAACCGAGCTCGAGGTAAGTGGGTTCGACTGTAATACAACACTGACCTCCTATAAACCTGTAAAATACAACACTGACCAAACAAGCTCAATAAGCCGAATGCGATTTGCCGGATTGACTTACAAAACTGGTAGATTTGTCAATCACCTGGATCGTGTGACGGTAGCGCTTCCATATTTCACCTTGTTCTACTCAATTGACCCCTCATTCTAATACCGCACTTTAAGCTATTCACCTTGCCCGTGGTTACAGGAATCACGGTTGGTTTAGTTAAGCCTCTTAGTTGACCTAGTATCTTGTTTGTTTCCGTTAAAATGAACAAGAAGCGAATTTTGAGAGAGAGAGAGAGAGAGAGAAAGAGAGAGAGGCGAGAATGAGAGTGTGGGAGAGTGAGGAAGCGTGAGAGAGAGTGAGAGGGATTAAGAGGGAGGGAGAGGGGTGTTAGTGAGAGGGAGAAAGAGAACGAAAGAGTGGGAGGCGGTTGTTCTATGGTAGAAAGCGCCCTTACATTTCTTGTGTATAACGAAGGTAGCGGGGGGGGGAATTAACACGAGCCGTGTGATATAGGGTTTGGGATACGTTTACGATTAGTTTTCATTTCAATGTTCCCTCTACGGTTCTTTGTTCCCTCTAAGGTTCTTTGTTCCCTCCAAGGTTCTTTGTTCCCTCCAAGGTTCTTTGTTCCCTCCAAGGTTCTTTGTTCCCTCTAAGGTTCTTTGTTCCCTCTAAGGTTCTTTGTTCCCTCCAAGATTATTTGTTCCCTCTAAGGTTCTTTGTTCCCTCCAAGGTTCTTTGTTCCCTCTAAGGTTCTTTGTTCCCTCCAAGGTTCTTTGTTCCCTCTAAGGTTCTTTATTCCCTCCAAGGTTCTTTGTTCCCTCTAAGGTTCTTTGTTCCCTCTTAAGGTTCTTTGTTCCCTCCAAGGTTCTTTGTTCCCTCCAAGGTTCTTTGTTCCATCCAAGGTTCTTTGTTCCCTCTTAGGTTCTTTGTTCCCTCCAAGGTTCTTTGGTCCGGGTGCAAAAAACAAACCTTTGTGCAAAGTTGCTCAGCATCTACATTTTGTGCAAAAATTTAACTCCCCCATTAATATTTATTTTTTATAATCCTTATCGAAATTTGAAAATTTGCTGCGTGGTAATTCTAAACTGCTGCGCGGCGTCTGTCGGATAGCTTAGCGGACCGCCCCATAAAGGAACATTGGTTGGGTCATGAATTAAAATGCCCCGTGTGTGTTGTGTGTTTACGAGACGCCACAATTTCGCATAAACATTCATCAACGTTTTGATATGTAACACATTGGCACTGATAGTCAAGCAATTCTTCGCCCATAACTCAGCAACACACTCAAAACACGTAGCCCTGGAGTCAGTGGCGTAGCTAGGGTCATCTGCGCCCGGGGACATGGCACAAAATGTGCGCCCTTTCTCTGGCCGACAAATTCTGGGGGCTCACTGAGCCCCCAAGAAAATTATGAAATGTTACGGTTTATATTGTTCATTTTCAAAGCATCTGGTATTTTAATGAAATAGAAATTGTAAACAATTTATTTGAAATATATATATATATACTCTACTAATTATACATGACTGGAATAGACATAGTCTACAACAAATTGATCCTCCTTGATTGACTGTCACAAACTCGTCAATCACGTTGTCAAAATTAATATTCTCAGAGTTTCTCTTTCGATGCTAAGGAGTACAGCATCACTCAGACGATCTTATCCAATTGAAGCACGTAATTAAGACCAAAGAAGCCTAATTTTATCAGAAGGACCGCTCATAGCTTGCAATTGAAACGGCAATTCTTAGAAGTATTTGCAGTTGAATGTGCAGATTCGGAAATACGTCATCTCCATATGAAACAATAAAACCAAGAAGATCCAAAGGAGTTTCCGATAGGACTTCAGTCCGGGTACTGAGCAGTATTTTGCAGTCTCTGATTTCTGCGCACAATTCGTGATCATTGACGTCAGTATCGTAGAAATTTCCAAAATCTAAGCACTTTTGACGAAGTGTACCGACCTTTGTCTACGCGAGAACAGTTATGACGTAGAGTAAAAATCCAAATTTGGTGTTTAGGTTTCTTAGACATAAAAACCGTATGGATATCTCAGGTCGGAGTCTATCAATTACGCTGTTCATAACACGTGCAATTTCTTCTTCTGCAGAAGGTCCTGCACCTTTTGCTAATTTTCCAGGCATGCTCCGATGTCGTCTAATCCTTCCGTCAGCCTCGATTCCCCAAGTTGTGCATCTTGTTTTTCTATTGTCTACCGCAACTTGGCTCAAATTATCACGATTATTGAAAAGATCTTGCTCCAGCGGTTCAAGATTATATGCTGCTTCCTTGAAATTCATCATAGAATCCTGCAACCGTTTCTGGACACGATCAATTTCCCCAAGTATGATGCTCCAGAAATGTAACAAAACTAGGAAGTTTAAGTTTAATGTTCCTGCCGGCAAAGTTTCTGCATCACTCCTGGTGTCAGGCGTCATAGTTGCATCTTCTGATAATTTTTCCATCAGCCCTACTAGGTCATCTAGTCCTTCATAAATACTTTAACAGCTTATGATCGTGCACTCCAGCGTGTTTCAGATTCCCTTTTCATTGTGATTGGCACAAGTCTTTTTAATTCCTCCAACGAGTTGTTGAACTAGAGAAAAACAAATATATACTTTCAACTGTTCCAAAAAACGTGATAACAACAGTAACTAGATCCTGTTTAGCTGAGTGTAATCCTGGGACGTTTAAGTTGTGGTTGATTCAGTTGACGAACAATGATCTGTGATTTCTGGCACATATTCGCTGTTGAATGCCGGATATATGCCCAGTCATTACATCAGCATTGTCTGATTTGTCATACCATTGTGACCGACAGTCGGCTAGCGGTTTGTTAGCAGATTCCAGTTTCTCTACGACAATTCTTTGAAGGCTTGCTACGTCTTTGGAATGTATCTGAACAAAACCTAAAAATGATCTTTTGATGGTTACATTTTTAGTTTGAAAATCCACATCAACAAGTCTGATGACTTGAGAGAACTATTCCGGGTGTCCTATATCGGGTGTTGAGTCAAGTAAGATACCGTAGCACTTGTTTTTTTCCCCTGATTTTACTCAGCAGCTGATTCCTTACAGTCGATGTAAGTAGGTGGATTAATTCATTTGGACTTCCGATGATAAATAAGATACTGAGCCTGGATTTTCTCGGGAATTTTGTAGGTGTTTTTCTATCAGTTGATCATACTGAGCAACGAGTTTGATCACAGAGAGAAATTTTCCAACATTTTTATCCTCGTCCTTATGCAGATGTTCCTCCTGGCCACGCAGTGCCGAATTTTGTGAAACTAGAAACTTAATACAGGTAATTATTCTTTTGAAAATAACGCGCCAACGTTGTTTTTTCATTTGAATTTGAGCTTGGATCTGTGGAAGTATCATTTATTTACTAGTAGAATGGCATCACTTAATGCTCAATGGGGGCGCCAAAATCGTGCTTACCAACTGTTTTATAAAGAAGATATTTGTTGAGCTCCAAAATTCAATCTTGCAAACGTATTTAGGATACATTAGTTTACATCAAAATAAAATTAAATAATTAGTTGTAATACTCATTTTGGCGCCCCCTAACGTGGCGCCCGGGGACATATGTCCCCCTCTGCCCCCCCTCGCTACGCCACTGCCTGGAGTAGATCAAAGGAGCGTGCGACATCTGAGGCACAACATCCAATGAGAGACTCGGTGGCCTTCAGACCCGTGTGACATCTGCGGCACAACATCCAGTGAGAGACTCGGTGGCCTTCAGACCGTGTGACATCTGCGGCACAACATCCAGTGAGAGACTCGGTGGCCTTCAGACCCGTGTGACATCTGCGGCACAACATCCAGTGAGAGACTCGGTGGCCTTCAGACCGTGTGACATCTGCGGCACAATATCCAATGAGAGACTCGGTGGCCTTCAGACCGTGCGACATCTGCGGCACAACATCCAATGAGAGACTCGGTGGCCTTCAGACCCGTGTGACATCCGCCGCACAACATCCAATGAGAGACTCGGTGGCCTTCAGACCCGTGTGACACTTGGGGGTCATCTGATGTTTAATGTTTCGGAAGATGCTGAATGGCATGGGTGTCCAAACGTTTGGCAAAGAGGGCCATATGCTATGAAGTAAAACATTGCGCGGGCCGGATTAAGATAGTAAAGAAAAATTGACATTTTATGAGAATGAGTACAGGTTTTAAATCATATGATATTTTTTTATGATCTAAAAAAATTGTAGAATTTTTTAAAATAATTTTTTCGTTGGTTGAGTGGCATGCGCGCTCGGCTGGCGTACCGATGGCCACGGGTTCGAATCCTTGTGAAGGCAAGGATTTGTTCCCGGGGCCTAGGGCGTCCCTGAGTCCACCCAGCTCCGAATGGGTACCTAACATTAGTTAGGGAAATAAAGGCGGCTGGGTAATGCGTGGAACCCTTATAGCCGAGGCTTGTGAACGCTGCATGACTTGCCAACAGACCGGCATGGTCTGTGGACGCATTAATCTTCTGTATAGAAGGAGCGTCTGTATAGATAAGACAAAATATAAAATTTCTGGAGGGGGGGGCGGGGGTTGGAGTGGGACTATACTAGCGATATTAACGAGACTTTATTAATGTCTTATTCTATCATATAAAATGTGATAAATTGGGTAGATCAAGGCTAAATTGTAGTGAAGATGTTTATTTTAGACCACGTACCTTACAATTTATAAAATGTGTTGAAATTTAACTAGAGCCAAAATATGTGTGTCAAAAATTGTTATTAAAAAAAATACTTAAAACTTTAAAGCACATCGACGACCCTTTTGTTTCCTTTTCCGACCGGGGTAAAAATAATCAATATTGTGACATCAATTTTTGCTATTGGAATTTCCGACACATTACAGCACGTGATTTCATCGGCTATTTATAATCAGTATTCACGTTCATAAACAATACAACTTTATTTCATTGATTTTACCATATTTTGACATTCTCGCATTTTGACCTCAAAACATCTGATAATTTCGGTTTTTTATAAATATAAAACCGTCTTCACAGAAAACATCTTCGAGTCAGTGGTTATTTTTTTTTAATGAAAGCGCGCGGGCCTGTTAAAATTTAAGCGCGGGCCGCATTTGTCCCGTGGGCCGGACTATGGACATCCCTGCTGTATGGAATCATTCCCACTATTCGTCTTGGAAATCCTGGGTTCTCAAAAAGTGACGCGAAGGCTCTTCGTGTAACCCACTACCCACTTGAAGCCCGGAATTCATGGCATTAGCGTCCAACATCTGTAACACGCTAAAAACTGCTCGATGAACTCCCCCCCCCACACACACACAGAACAAACCTACGCATATATCACATCGCCGGAAGAGGATTCAAGTGTGACCTTCAGCAACCTACAGGACATGATGGAGCCTGACACGGTAATTAACATCAGAAAATGTCGAAAGGCCCCGTCCAGAAACAAGTTTAACAAGACCAGCTTGTAGGAAGTGAAACACTGACGCCCTGGACGGGGGCGGGTAACGTACTGGTGGGTAACGTACTGGTTGGTAACTGCTGCCGGTGGACTGCCATGGGCTGGTGGAGTCGGTGCATATACTGCCGTATACTGTTATTTCAATAAAGACGTTTTACTGCGAGCAACGCAAACAGGCGCTCGATGTGCTATGTGGGATGAGGAGTGGGATTCTCCACATTGGTAGAGTTTCATACTTTTAAAAAATAAAAATAAAAATCCATTATAAATCCATTTGGTGATACGCATTTGCTCCAGTGGCGTAACTAGCTATAGTGCCGCAACGAGGAGGGGGTGTTACAATTTCGACACCACCCTTCTTTGAAAGTTTTATCTTCCGCCTTCATCTCTGTGATCATGACACAAAACAACACGTGTCTACCCAGTGAAATGAGGAACTCATGTCGTAATTCTCCAAAACATGTGGTTTGCGTTTCTTTGAATATCCTTGGCATTAAATTTAATTTGTTTCCCTGAAAAAATTTAGTTAACCGAGAAAAAGAAGAAGAAATACACTAAAGAAAAACTTTTTTAAAAAAAACTTATTTTAAAACGAATATTTCCCAAGCCATTTGAATCAACCAGAGCGAAGATACAACATTTATCTTATAAAAAAATTAATTAGTAAATAAAAAAACTAATAAGAAATCCCAAGTGGCAATCGGTGAAGTTGGTATTGTGGGAATAATACTCGTTATACGGGAACAGTTAGTTGATTGATTCATTCAAACCATTTGAACTGGAGAATTGTATTACAGCAGCCAAATCCCATGATGAGATTTAGTGTCGTTGTTTAAGGATATCTACAGGTCTAGAGAGAGAGAGAGAGAGAGAGAGAGAGGGGGGGGGGCAGAGAGCCAGAGAGCCAGAGAGTTGGCCTTGCAGTACAGTGCATACGGTCCGTTCATTAAACAATGCTATGCTATGGCATCCGTCCATCCTCATGGGATGATGGCGTATCCTCCTGCTCCTCTGCCCCCCTTCCCCTTTCTCCTGGCCCTTTTCTCCTCGCTCCTGGCTGTAAGGGAAGCTTCCGCGACTACTAATGATCCTACATGTGGAAGAAAATCAGAAGCCCCGAGCCTAGTGCTCTTCATGGGTCTTCCTGGAAGACCCTCCCAGCTATCTGGCCCCCTCCCCCAGAAAAGGACGTTGACAGCTGGGAAAACCCCCCCCGGAGCGGTCGCTTCTGAAGCGGCCACCTGGGCATCTAAGACAGAAAGTCGAGGATGCCTCCCACTAAGTTGACCTCACAAGGAGGGGTGGAATTGCCTTACTATGACCCGCTACCACTTCGGCGCCACCCCGGCAAAGCATACGAGTCTCAATGGTTAGGATCGCCGCAATGCGGGGGATCATCAACGACCTACCTAGGGTGCAACCCCCACTGGAAGGTTTCCTCAGAGCTGGCGTCCGCTGCGTTCTTCGCGGTTCCTTTTGCTAATCCGTACTGGCGCTCCTGGCCCTAAACCGGTACCGCTCAATAGCGTTGCTAGTAAAATTGAGGGGGACGAAACGGTCGCTTAGGATTTACCCGACCCTCAACGGGTACTTTGGTTTTCATCATCGACAATGCATTTAAGATGCTTTGTCTAAGATCCGTACAGCGACTGTAATCATATGTGACTAGCACTTCCGCGACTTGAATGCCCTATTAAAAAATAACTTACTGTAAACTGGTTGATTGAAAAGCCGAAGGTCACTTGTACTTTAATTTCTAGGCCACACGAATTACTTCCGCGCCCACTTCCTCACGCACACACACACACTGTCAGGTAGACAAAATGGGGTGTTGAAGAACAGTATGACTGGGCGTTGCTACACCCTGGGTCACACATAGTAACATCATAATGTGTATGTGTGTGGGGGACTTTTCGGTTGTCTTCTAAGTTTCTTTTTTGTTTAGTGTTTTTGTGTGTGTTGTTTTTGAGTGTGTCCCATAACCGTTTTTTCGAGGTCGTAAGGGGGGGGGGTTATAATGTTTCCACTAGAACATTCTCGGGCCTAGTAGACCTTGGCGGCGCCCATCCCTCTCCAGGTCAGCGGGGGACTTTCTTAGCGTTAGTCACTCATCAACATTTTTATAGTTGCTTTAACGTGGGCTAGCTCCCACGCCCCTCAGCTTGTGAGGCGAGCGCACTATTGACTTCGCTATCCAGCCGATGTTTAGTGTTGGAGGGTATTAAAAATTCTTGTCACGACCTCGGCGGAAGTAGCTCTGGCGACACCGATTGGCAGGCACGTGAAATAAAATAATATCAAAATGGAAGGCAGGGAAGCAACCCAATTCCCCAAACTACGGAACTGTTGCCCCCTTGGTTAGGAATTAGGAACCACTCATTAAACAAAATTTCTTTTCAATACTTATAAGTCTACCTCCCCCCCCCCACCCAAACCAGAGGTGTCACTAGGGGGCTGCACCAGCTAGACCATGACAAGGGGTGACACCAAAATGTAAAATTCTGCTTTTCCCCTTTATTTGGCACTGAAAGACTCGGAGGAGGTCTATGGGGTAAGACGTTAGGGGTATGACGCCATGAGCAAATTCAACTGGGTGACACCAACCTTAGTGACGCCTCTGTCCCCCCCCCCTCCCTCGTCAATTTCGTATCTTTTGAATATTTCAGTAGGGTCATTGTTTACATTCGGGTTTTCCTTTTATAATCATATTAAAAACAAAACCAGTTACCGCGCAGTGGCTGTCAAAACACAGAGATTAATAAATGTCTGCATTGTATCAACCACACGTTTAACGGGGCGGGTGGTAGGTCGTGAGAGGAGGAGAATAAAATAAAACGGGAGAGATGCACTTTTAGTTAAAGACCTTGACCTTAGGGTTACCTCATCCGACAGCCAGGGCTGACGAGATTAAGTCTTAGCCAAACACTTGACAAAGTGGATGATAGAACGTGAACCTTGACGGACAGGTCGGTAGGTGGGAAACATGGTTGATGGACAGGTCGGTTGGTGGGAAACATGGTTGATGGACAGGTCGGTTGGTGGGAAACATGGTTGATGGACAGGTCGGTTGGTGGGAAACATGGTTGATGGACAGGTCGGTTGGTGGGAAACATGGTTGATGGGCAGGTCGGTTGGTGGGAAACTTGGTTGATGGACAGGTCGGTTGGTGGGAAACATGGTTGATGGACAGGTCGGTTGGTGGGAAACTTGGTTGATGGGCAGGTCGGTTGGTGGGAAACATGGTTGATGGGCAGGTCGGTTGGTGGGAAACTTGGTTGATGGGCAGGTCGGTTGGTGGGAAACTTGGTTGATGGACAGGTCGGTTGGTGGGAAACATGGCTGATGGACAGGTCGGTTGGTGGGAAACATGGTTGATGGACAGGTCGGTTGGTGGGAAACATGGTTGATGGACAGGTCGGTTGGTGGGAAACATGGTTGATGGACAGGTCGGTTGGTGGGAAACATGGTTGATGGACAGGTCGGTTGGTGGGAAACATGGTTGATGGACAGGTCGGTTGGTGGGAAACATGGTTGATGGACAGGTCGGTTGGTGGGAAACATGGTTGATGGACAGGTCGGTTGGTGGGAAACATGGTTGATGGACAGGTCGGTTGGTGGGAAACATGGTTGATGGACAGGTCGGTTGGTGGGAAACATGGTTGATGGACAGGTCGTTTGGTGGGAAACATGGTTGATGGACAGGTCGGTTGGTGGGAAACATGGTTGATGGACAGGTCGGTTGGTGGGAAACATGGTTGATGGACAGGTCGGTTGGTGGGAAACATGGTTGATGGACAGGTCGGTTGGTGGGAAACATGGTTGATGGACAGGTCGGTTGGTGGGAAACATGGTTGATGGACAGGTCGGTTGGTGGGAAACATGGTTGATGGACAGGTCGGTTGGTGGGAAACATGGTTGATGGACAGGTCGGTTGGTGGGAAACATGGTTGATGGACAGGTCGGTTGGTGGGAAACATGGCTGATGGACAGGTCGGTTGGTGGGAAACTTGGTTGATGGACAGGTCGGTTGGTGGGAAACTTGGTGGATGGACAGGTCGGTTGGTGGGAAACTTGGTTGATGGACAGGTCGTTTGGTGGGAAACATGGTTGATGGACAGGTCGGTTGGTGGGAAACATGGTTGATGGACAGGTCGGTTGGTGGGAAACATGGTTGATGGACAGGTCGGTTGGTGGGAAACATGGTTGATGGACAGGTCGTTTGGTGGGAAACATGGTTGATGGACAGGTCGGTTGGTGGGAAACATGGTTGATGGACAGGTCGGTTGGTGGGAAACATGGTTGATGGACAGGTCGGTTGGTGGGAAACATGGTTGATGGACAGGTCGGTTGGTGGGAAACATGGTTGATGGACAGGTCGGTTGGTGGGAAACATGGTTGATGGACAGGTCGGTTGGTGGGAAACATGGTTGATGGACAGGTCGGTTGGTGGGAAACATGGTTGATGGACAGGTCGGTTGGTGGGAAACATGGTTGATGGACAGGTCGGTTGGTGGGAAACATGGCTGATGGACAGGTCGGTTGGTGGGAAACTTGGTTGATGGACAGGTCGGTTGGTGGGAAACTTGGTGGATGGACAGGTCGGTTGGTGGGAAACTTGGTTGATGGACAGGTCGTTTGGTGGGAAACATGGTTGATGGACAGGTCGTTTGGTGGGAAACATGGTTGATGGACAGGTCGTTTGGTGGGAAACATGGTTGATGGACAGGTCGTTTGGTGGGAAACATGGTTGATTGACAGGTCGGTTGGTGGGAAACATGGTTGATGGACAGGTCGTTTGGTGGGAAACATGGTTGATGGACAGGTCGGTTGGTGGGAAACATGTTTGATGGGCAGGTCGGTTGGTGGGAAACATGGTTGATGGACAGGTCGGTTGGTGGGAAACATGTTTGATGGGCAGGTCGGTTGGTGGGAAACATGGTTGATGGACAGGTCGGTTGGTGGGAAACTTGGTTGATGGACAGGTCGGTTGGTGGGAAACATGGTTGATGGACAGGTCGGTTGGTGGGAAACTTGGTTGATGGGCAGGTCGGTTGGTGGGAAACTTGGTTGATGGACAGGTCGGTTGGTGGGAAACATGGTTGATGGACAGGTCGGTTGGTGGGAAACATGGTTGATGGACAGGTCGGTTGGTGGGAAACATGGTTGATGGACAGGTCGGTTGGTGGGAAACATGGTTGATGGACAGGTCGGTTGGTGGGAAACATGGTTGATGGGACAGGTCGGTTGGTGGGAAACATGGTTGATGGACAGGTCGGTTGGTGGGAAACATGGTTGATGGACAGGTCGGTTGGTGGGAAACATGGTTGATGGACAGGTCGGTTGGTGGGAAACATGGTTGATGGACAGGTCGGTTGGTGGGAAACATGGTTGATGGACAGGTCGGTTGGTGGGAAACATGGTTGATGGACAGGTCGGTTGGTGGGAAACATGGTTGATGGACAGGTCGGTTGGTGGGAAACATGGTTGATGGACAGGTCGGTTGGTGGGAAACATGGTTGATGGACAGGTCGGTTGGTGGGAAACATGGTTGATGGACAGGTCGGTTGGTGGGAAACATGGTTGATGGACAGGTCGGTTGGTGGGAAACATGGTTGATGGACAGGTCGGTTGGTGGGAAACATGGTTGATGGACAGGTCGGTTGGTGGGAAACATGGTTGATGGACAGGTCGGTTGGTGGGAAACATGGTTGATGGACAGGTCGGTTGGTGGGAAACATGGTTGATGGACAGGTCGGTTGGTGGGAAACATGGTTGATGGACAGGTCGGTTGGTGGGAAACATGGTTGATGGACAGGTCGGTTGGTGGGAAACATGGTTGATGGACAGGTCGGTTGGTGGGAAACATGGTTGATGGACAGGTCGGTTGGTGGGAAACATGGTTGATGGACAGGTCGGTTGGTGGGAAACATGGTTGATGGACAGGTCGGTTGGTGGGAAACATGGTTGATGGACAGGTCGGTTGGTGGGAAACATGGTTGATGGACAGGTCGGTTGGTGGGAAACATGGTTGATGGACAGGTCGGTTGGTGGGAAACATGGTTGATGGACAGGTCGGTTGGTGGGAAACATGGTTGATGGACAGGTCGGTTGGTGGGAAACATGGTTGATGGACAGGTCGGTTGGTGGGAAACATGGTTGATGGACAGGTCGGTTGGTGGGAAACATGGTTGATGGACAGGTCGGTTGGTGGGAAACATGGTTGATGGACAGGTCGGTTGGTGGGAAACATGGTTGATGGACAGGTCGGTTGGTGGGAAACATGGTTGATGGACAGGTCGGTTGGTGGGAAACATGGTTGATGGACAGGTCGGTTGGTGGGAAACATGGTTGATGGGACAGGTCGGTTGGTGGGAAACATGGTTGATGGACAGGTCGGTTGGTGGGAAACATGGCTGATGGACAGGTCGGTTGGTGGGAAACATGGCTGATGGACAGGTCGGTTTGGTGGGAAACATGGCTGATGGACAGGTCGGTTGGTGGGAAACATGGCTGATGGACAGGTCGGTTGGTGGGAAACATGGCTGATGGACAGGTCGGTTGGTGGGAAACATGGCTGATGGACAGGTCGGTTGGTGGGAAACATGGTTGATGGACAGGTCGGTTGGTGGGAAACATGGTTGATGGACAGGTCGGTTGGTGGGAAACATGGTTGATGGACAGGTCGGTTGGTGGGAAACATGGTTGATGGACAGGTCGGTTGGTGGGAAACATGGTTGATGGACAGGTCGGTTGGTGGGAAACATGGTTGATGGACAGGTCGGTTGGTGGGAAACATGGTTGATGGACAGGTCGGTTGGTGGGAAACATGGTTGATGGACAGGTCGGTTGGTGGGAAACATGGTTGATGGACAGGTCGGTTGGTGGGAAACATGGTTGATGGACAGGTCGGTTGGTGGGAAACATGGTTGATGGGACAGGTCGGTTGGTGGGAAACATGGTTGATGGACAGGTCGGTTGGTGGGAAACATGGCTGATGGACAGGTCGGTTGGTGGGAAACATGGCTGATGGACAGGTCGGTTGGTGGGAAACATGGCTGATGGACAGGTCGGTTGGTGGGAAACATGGCTGATGGACAGGTCGGTTGGTGGGAAACATGGCTGATGGACAGGTCGGTTGGTGGGAAACATGGCTGATGGACAGGTCGGTTGGTGGGAAACATGGCTGATGGACAGGTCGGTTGGTGGGAAACATGGTTGATGGACAGGTCGTTTGGTGGGAAACATGGTTGATGGACAGGTCGGTTGGTGGGAAACATGGCTGATGGACAGGTCGGTTGGTGGGAAACATGGTTGATGGACAGGTCGGTTGGTGGGAAACATGGTTGATGGACAGGTCGGTTGGTGGGAAACATGGTTGATGGACAGGTCGGTTGGTGGGAAACATGGTTGATGGACAGGTCGGTTGGTGGGAAACATGGTTGATGGACAGGTCGGTTGGTGGGAAACATGGTTGATGGACAGGTCGGTTGGTGGGAAACATGGTTGATGGACAGGTCGGTTGGTGGGAAACATGGTTGATGGACAGGTCGGTTGGTGGGAAACATGGTTGATGGACAGGTCGGTTGGTGGGAAACATGGTTGATGGACAGGTCGGTTGGTGGGAAACATGGTTGATGGGACAGGTCGGTTGGTGGGAAACATGGTTGATGGACAGGTCGGTTGGTGGGAAACATGGTTGATGGACAGGTCGGTTGGTGGGAAACATGGTTGATGGACAGGTCGGTTGGTGGGAAACATGGTTGATGGACAGGTCGGTTGGTGGGAAACATGGTTGATGGGACAGGTCGGTTGGTGGGAAACATGGTTGATGGACAGGTCGGTTGGTGGGAAACATGGTTGATGGACAGGTCGGTTGGTGGGAAACATGGTTGATGGACAGGTCGGTTGGTGGGAAACATGGTTGATGGACAGGTCGGTTGGTGGGAAACATGGTTGATGGACAGGTCGGTTGGTGGGAAACATGGTTGATGGACAGGTCGGTTGGTGGGAAACATGGTTGATGGACAGGTCGGTTGGTGGGAAACATGGTTGATGGACAGGTCGGTTGGTGGGAAACATGGTTGATGGACAGGTCGGTTGGTGGGAAACATGGTTGATGGACAGGTCGGTTGGTGGGAAACATGGTTGATGGACAGGTCGGTTGGTGGGAAACATGGTTGATGGACAGGTCGGTTGGTGGGAAACATGGTTGATGGACAGGTCGGTTGGTGGGAAACATGGTTGATGGACAGGTCGGTTGGTGGGAAACATGGTTGATGGACAGGTCGGTTGGTGGGAAACATGGTTGATGGACAGGTCGGTTGGTGGGAAACATGGTTGATGGACAGGTCGGTTGGTGGGAAACATGGTTGATGGACAGGTCGGTTGGTGGGAAACATGGTTGATGGACAGGTCGGTTGGTGGGAAACATGGTTGATGGACAGGTCGGTTGGTGGGAAACATGGTTGATGGACAGGTCGGTTGGTGGGAAACATGGTTGATGGACAGGTCGGTTGGTGGGAAACATGGTTGATGGACAGGTCGGTTGGTGGGAAACATGGTTGATGGACAGGTCGGTTGGTGGGAAACATGGTTGATGGACAGGTCGGTTGGTGGGAAACATGGTTGATGGACAGGTCGGTTGGTGGGAAACATGGTTGATGGACAGGTCGGTTGGTGGGAAACATGGTTGATGGACAGGTCGGTTGGTGGGAAACATGGTTGATGGACAGGTCGGTTGGTGGGAAACATGGTTGATGGACAGGTCGGTTGGTGGGAAACATGGTTGATGGACAGGTCGGTTGGTGGGAAACATGGTTGATGGACAGGTCGGTTGGTGGGAAACATGGTTGATGGACAGGTCGGTTGGTGGGAAACATGGTTGATGGACAGGTCGGTTGGTGGGAAACATGGTTGATGGGCAGGTCGGTTGGTGGGAAACTTGGTTGATGGACAGGTCGGTTGGTGGGAAACATGGCTGATGGACAGGTCGGTTGGTGGGAAACATGGCTGATGGACAGGTCGTTTGGTGGGAAACATGGCTGATGGACAGGTCGGTTGGTGGGAAACATGGCTGATGGACAGGTCGGTTGGTGGGAAACATGGCTGATGGACAGGTCGGTTGGTGGGAAACATGGCTGATGGACAGGTCGGTTGGTGGGAAACATGGCTGATGGACAGGTCGGTTGGTGGGAAACATGGTTGATGGACAGGTCGGTTGGTGGGAAACATGGTTGATGGACAGGTCGGTTGGTGGGAAACATGGTTGATGGACAGGTCGGTTGGTGGGAAACATGGTTGATGGACAGGTCGGTTTGGTGGGAAACATGGTTGATGGACAGGTCGGTTGGTGGGAAACATGGTTGATGGACAGGTCGGTTGGTGGGAAACATGGTTGATGGACAGGTCGGTTGGTGGGAAACATGGTTGATGGACAGGTCGGTTGGTGGGAAACATGGTTGATGGACAGGTCGGTTGGTGGGAAACATGGTTGATGGGACAGGTCGGTTGGTGGGAAACATGGTTGATGGACAGGTCGGTTGGTGGGAAACATGGCTGATGGACAGGTCGGTTGGTGGGAAACATGGCTGATGGACAGGTCGTTTGGTGGGAAACATGGCTGATGGACAGGTCGGTTGGTGGGAAACATGGCTGATGGACAGGTCGGTTGGTGGGAAACATGGCTGATGGACAGGTCGGTTGGTGGGAAACATGGCTGATGGACAGGTCGGTTGGTGGGAAACATGGCTGATGGACAGGTCGGTTGGTGGGAAACATGGTTGATGGACAGGTCGTTTGGTGGGAAACATGGTTGATGGACAGGTCGGTTGGTGGGAAACATGGCTGATGGACAGGTCGGTTGGTGGGAAACATGGCTGATGGACAGGTCGGTTGGTGGGAAACATGGTTGATGGACAGGTCGGTTGGTGGGAAACATGGTTGATGGACAGGTCGGTTGGTGGGAAACATGGTTGATGGACAGGTCGGTTGGTGGGAAACATGGTTGATGGACAGGTCGTTTGGTGGGAAACATGGTTGATGGACAGGTCGGTTGGTGGGAAACATGGTTGATGGACAGGTCGGTTGGTGGGAAACATGGTTGATGGACAGGTCGGTTGGTGGGAAACATGGTTGATGGACAGGTCGGTTGGTGGGAAACATGGTTGATGGACAGGTCGGTTGGTGGGAAACATGGTTGATGGGCAGGTCGGTTGGTGGGAAACTTGGTTGATGGACAGGTCGGTTGGTGGGAAACATGGCTGATGGACAGGTCGGTTGGTGGGAAACATGGCTGATGGACAGGTCGTTTGGTGGGAAACATGGCTGATGGACAGGTCGGTTGGTGGGAAACATGGCTGATGGACAGGTCGGTTGGTGGGAAACATGGCTGATGGACAGGTCGGTTGGTGGGAAACATGGCTGATGGACAGGTCGGTTGGTGGGAAACATGGCTGATGGACAGGTCTGTTGGTGGGAAACATGGTTGATGGACAGGTCGTTTGGTGGGAAACATGGTTGATGGACAGGTCGGTTGGTGGGAAACATGGCTGATGGACAGGTCGGTTGGTGGGAAACTTGGTTGATGGACAGGTCGGTTGGTGGGAAACTTGGTGGATGGACAGGTCGGTTGGTGGGAAACTTGGTTGATGGACAGGTCGTTTGGTGGGAAACATGGTTGATGGACAGGTCGTTTGGTGGGAAACATGGTTGATGGACAGGTCGTTTGGTGGGAAACATGGTTGATGGACAGGTCGTTTGGTGGGAAACATGGTTGATGGACAGGTCGGTTGGTGGGAAACATGGTTGATGGACAGGTCGGTTTGGTGGGAAACATGGTTGATGGACAGGTCGGTTGGTGGGAAACATGTTTGATGGGCAGGTCGGTTGGTGGGAAACATGGTTGATGGACAGGTCGGTTGGTGGGAAACATGTTTGATGGGCAGGTCGGTTGGTGGGAAACATGGTTGATGGACAGGTCGGTTGGTGGGAAACTTGGTTGATGGACAGGTCGGTTGGTGGGAAACATGGTTGATGGACAGGTCGGTTGGTGGGAAACTTGGTTGATGGGCAGGTCGGTTGGTGGGAAACTTGGTTGATGGACAGGTCGGTTGGTGGGAAACATGGCTGATGGACAGGTCGGTTGGTGGGAAACATGGCTGATGGACAGGTCGTTTGGTGGGAAACATGGCTGATGGACAGGTCGGTTGGTGGGAAACATGGCTGATGGACAGGTCGGTTGGTGGGAAACATGGCTGATGGACAGGTCGGTTGGTGGGAAACATGGTTGATGGGCAGGTCGGTTGGTGGGAAACTTGGTTGATGGACAGGTCGGTTGGTGGGAAACATGGCTGATGGACAGGTCGGTTGGTGGGAAACATGGCTGATGGACAGGTCGTTTGGTGGGAAACATGGCTGATGGACAGGTCGGTTGGTGGGAAACATGGCTGATGGACAGGTCGGTTGGTGGGAAACATGGCTGATGGACAGGTCGGTTGGTGGGAAACATGGCTGATGGACAGGTCGGTTGGTGGGAAACATGGTTGATGGACAGGTCGTTTGGTGGGAAACGTGGTTGATGGACAGGTCGGTTGGTGGGAAACTTGGTTGATGGACAGGTCGGTTGGTGGGAAACTTGGTGGATGGACAGGTCGGTTGGTGGGAAACTTGGTTGATGGACAGGTCAGTTGGTGGGAAACATGGTTGATGGACAGGTCGGTTGGTGGGAAACTTGGTTGATGGACAGGTCGGTTGGTGGGAAACTTGGTTGATAGGCAGGTCGGTTGGTGGGAAACATGGCTGATGGACAGGTCGGTTGGTGGGAAACATGGCTGATGGACAGGTCGTTTGGTGGGAAACATGGTTGATGGACAGGTCGTTTGGTGGGAAACATGGTTGATGGACAGGTCGTTTGGTGGGAAACATGGCTGATGGACAGGTCGGTTGGTGGGAAACATGGCTGATGGACAGGTCGGTTGGTGGGAAACATGGTTGATGGGCAGGTCGGTTGGTGGGAAACTTGGTTGATGGACAGGTCGGTTGGTGGGAAACATGGCTGATGGACAGGTCGGTTGGTGGGAAACATGGCTGATGGACAGGTCGTTTGGTGGGAAACATGGCTGATGGACAGGTCGGTTGGTGGGAAACATGGCTGATGGACAGGTCGGTTGGTGGGAAACATGGCTGATGGACAGGTCGGTTGGTGGGAAACATGGCTGATGGACAGGTCGGTTGGTGGGAAACATGGTTGATGGACAGGTCGTTTGGTGGGAAACGTGGTTGATGGACAGGTCGGTTGGTGGGAAACTTGGTTGATGGACAGGTCGGTTGGTGGGAAACTTGGTGGATGGACAGGTCGGTTGGTGGGAAACTTGGTTGATGGACAGGTCAGTTGGTGGGAAACATGGTTGATGGACAGGTCGGTTGGTGGGAAACTTGGTTGATGGACAGGTCGGTTGGTGGGAAACTTGGTTGATAGGCAAGTCGGTTGGTGGGAAACTTGGTTGATGGACAGGTCGGTTGGTGGGAAACTTGGTTGATGGACAGGTCGGTTGGTGGGAAACTTGGTGGATGGACAGGTCAGTTGGTGGGAAACTTGGTTGATGGACAGGTCGGTTGGTGGGAAACATGGTTGATGGACAGGTCGGTTGGTGGGAAACTTGGTTGATGGGCAGGTTGGTTGGTGGGAAACATGGTTGATGGACAGGTCGGTTGGTGGGAAACATGGTTGATGGACAGGTCGGTTGGTGGGAAACTTGGTTGATGGACAGGTCGGTTGGTGGGAAACATGGTTGATGGACAGGTCGGTTGGTGGGAAACTTGGTTGATGGGCAGGTTGGTTGGTGGGAAACATGGTTGATGGACAGGTCGGTTGGTGGGAAACATGGTTGATGGACAGGTCGGTTGGTGGGAAACTTGGTTGATGGACAGGTTGGTTGGTGGGAAACTTGGTTGATGGACAGGTCGTTTTGTGGGAAACTTGGTGGATGGACAGGTCGGTTGGTGGGAAACTTGGGGGATGGACAGGTCGGTTGGTAGGAAACTTGGTTGATGGACAGGTCGGTCGATGGGAAACTTATTTAATTGGCAGGTCATGTTTGGTAGGTCATGTCTGGTAGGTCATGTTGGGCAGTGACAAATTTTGTGAACTGTAGGAGTCATTCCGCATAGCAACACGTTTGTCATTGCGTGCCCTTGGCATCAAGTTTAGAGGAAATCTCCGACATGGACCGTCAGGCCATCAGATGCTGGATCCCATGTAGTCAAGAACAGTGCTGCACCGGCTCGAGTGGTGGAAACAACTCATGTAATCGTGCGTGTAAGTGGAGAGGCAGAAACGTGTGAGTGATGGCTGTGATGGGGGTTGGTTTCAGTTCATGGAATTCTCTCGAATATAATGAAACCTAAGGGGAGGGGGGGAATGGAGTGGCGCGAGCCGTTATCTAAGTAGAAGGTCCCCTGCGAGCCACTGATGAAACGACGACGTGTTGGTTAGTTTCCGCTTCCTACATTTTGTGTGTTTCTGTGTGTGTGTTTGTGTGTGTGAGTACATGAAGCAATATTTCCTTCTGAACACACATTGTTAATAAATTAATAAAGTCGGGACATATAGAAAAACAAAACATTTTATGAATAAACACGAAGACATCCTGCTGTAAAGCTGTCTAATATCAAGTTTTCTCACGTTCTCTGGTCACCGCAATCAATTTACAAACTGTTCACTCACGCTTCATGATCAAGTCTCAATCTTATTTTTTCTACAACACACTACACACTATATCCCCACCATTACTACACACTATATCCCCACCATTACTACACGCTATATACCCACCATTACTACACACTATATCCCCACCATTACTACACACTATATCCCCACCATTACTACACGCTATATACCCACCATTACTACACACTATATCCCCACCATTACTACACACTATATCCCCA
This sequence comes from Ampullaceana balthica, assembly GCA_944989445.1. NCBI lineage: Eukaryota > Metazoa > Mollusca > Gastropoda > Lymnaeidae > Ampullaceana > Ampullaceana balthica. The sequence goes on from CALYLW010000198.1 coordinate 906,808, forward strand.
CCATTACTACACACTATATCCCCACCATTACTACACACTATATCCCCACCATTACTACACACTATATCCCCACCATTACTACACACTATATCCCCACCATTACTACACACTATATCCCCACCATTACTACACACTATATCCCCACCATTACTACACACTATATCCCCACCATTACTACACACTATATCCCCACCATTACTACACACTATATCCCCACCATTACTACACACTATATCCCCACCATTACTACACACTATATCCCCACCATTACTACACACTATATCCCCACCATTACTACACACTATATCCCCACCATTACTACACACTATATCCCCACCATTACTACACACTATATCCCCACCATTACTACACGCTATATACCCACCATTACTACACACTATATCCCCACCATTACTACACGCTATATCCCCACCATTACTACACACTATATCCACACCATTACTACACACTATATCCCCACCATTACTACACACTATATCCACACCATTAATACACACTATATCCCCACCATTACTACACACTATATCCCCACAATTACTACACACTATATCCCCACCATTACTACACACTATATCCCCACCATTACTACACACTATATCCCCACCATTACTACACACTATATCCCCACCATTACTACACACTATATCCCCACCATTACTACACACTATATCCCCACCATTACTACACACTATATCCCCACCATTACTACACACTATATCCCCACCATTACTACACACTATATCCCCACCATTACTACACACTATATCCCCACCATTACTACACACTATATCCCCACCATTACTACACACTATATCCCCACCATTACTACACACTATATCCCCACTATTACTACACACTATATCCCCACCATTACTACACACTATATCCCCACCATTACTACACACTATATCCCCACCATTACTACACACTATATCCCCACCATTACTACACACTATATCCCCACCATTACTACACACTATATCCCCACCATTACTACACACTATATCCCCACCATTACTACACACTATATCCCCACCATTACTACACACTATATCCCCACCATTACTACACACTATATCCCCACCATTACTACACACTATATCCCCACCATTACTACACGCTATATACCCACCATTACTACACGCTATATCCCCACCATTACTAAACGCTATATCCCCACCATTACTACACGCTATATCCACACCATTACTACACGCTATATCCCCACCATTACTACACACTATATCCCCACCATTACTACACGCTATATCCCCACCATTACTACACGCTATATCCACACCATTACTACACACTATATCCCCACCATTACTACACACTATATCCACACCATTACTACACACTATATCCCCACCATTACTACACACTATATCCCCACCATTACTACAGACTATATCCCCACCATTACTACACACTATATCCCCACCATTACTACACACTATATCCCCACCATTACTACACACTATATCCCCACCATTACTACACACTATATCCCCACCATTACTACACACTATATCCCCACCATTACTACACACTATATCCCCACCATTACTACACACTATATCCCCACCATTACTACACACTATATCCCCACCATTACTACACACTATATCCCCACCATTACTACACACTATATCCCCACCATTACTACACACTATATCCCCACCATTACTACACACTATATCCCCACAATTACTACACACTATATCCCCACAATTACTACACACTATATCCCCACCATTACTACACACTATATACCCACCATTACTACACACTATATCCCCACCATTACTACACACTATATCCCCACCATTACTAGACACTATATCCCCACCATTACTACACACTATATCCCCACCATTACTACACACTATATCCCCACCATTACTACACACTATATCCCCACCATTACTACACACTATTTCCCCACCATTACTACACACTATATCACCACCATTACTACACACTATATCCCCACCATTACTACACACTATATCCCCACCATTACTACACACTATATCCCCACCATTACTACACACTATATCCCCTCCATTACTACACACTATATCCCCACCATTACTACACACTATATCCCCACCATTACTACACACTATATACCCACCATTACTACACACTATATCCCCACCATTACTACACACTATATCCCCACCATTACTACACACTATATCCCCACCATTACTACACACTATATCCCCACCATTACTACACACTATATCCCCACCATTACTACACACTATATCCCCACCATTACTACACACTATATCCCCACCATTACTACACACTATATCCCCACCATTACTATACATAATATACCCACCATTACTACACATTATATATCCCCACCATTACTACACACTATATCCCACACCACTTCAGCCCCTCCCAGCCAAGGGCGGCCCGGAGAGTGAGTAAAAAAGGGTTCACGCATGCTCAAAGTATCAACAACCCTTCACATCACACAGTATCCGATCATAACAAATGGGACTCAATTTTTTTTTCTTTCGAGATTTTGAGAAAACAGTAAAATTACAAGTATTGCTTTTGTAGAAGGCCGGGGACCTTTTGAGAGGTAAGAAAATGAAGTATTGTGATACCTAAAACTGTTTTTGATTTTATCTGTTGTCCTACTCACATGTTTTTGGGAAGTATCTGTTTTGTGAATTATCTCTTTTGTGACTTATCTATTTTGTGACTATCTATTTTGTGACTTATCTATTTTGTGACTTATCTATTTTGTGACTTATCTATTTTGTGACTTATCTATTTTGTGACTTATCTGTTTTGTGACTTATCTGTTTTGTGACTTATCTATTTTGCGAATTATCTGTTGTGTGACTGTCTGTTTTGTGACTTATCTGTTTTTTGTGACTTATCTATTTTGTGACTTATCTGTTTTGTGACTTATCTATTTTGTGACTTATCTGTTTTGTGACTTATCTATTTTGTGACTTATCTGTTTTGTGACTGATCTGTTTTGTGACTTATCTGTTTTGTGACTTATCTGTTTTGTGACTTATCTGTTTTGTGACGTATCTGTTTTGTGACTGATCTGTTTGTGAATTATCTGTTGTGTGACTTATCTGTTTTATGACTTATCTGTTTTGTGACTTATCTGTTTTGTACTTATCTGTTTTGTGACTTATCTGTTTTGCGACTCATCTGTTTTGTGACTTATCTGTTTTGTGACTTATCTGTTTTGCGACTTATCTGTTTTGTGACTTATCTGTTTTGCGACTCGTCTGTTTTGCGACTTATCTGTTTTGTGACCTTTCTGTTTTGTGATATATCTGTTTTGTGACTTATCTGTTTTGTGACTTATCTGCAGTGTAATTTCTGAAGCTCGAGGTCAATGGTACAACCAAATAAAACGTAGTGATGGAGGAAAGTGTGAGCGAAGAAACATTTCAACCGCCCTCGCCATACCCTCCAACTAATGTGTCACCTTATTCCTACCATACTCTTAAAACCAAGTGTTGTCGGCTCGTTGACAAGACCGTGGTGTAATTCCAGTGTATATATCGACATTGTCTTGCTTACCAGTTACGGTTAACTCAGTTTGGTTGTTGTTTTAAAATCTTTACTTGATATGTTTTATGATAGCAAAATGTAGACAGGCATCTTTTGAAGACAGACTCACTTTCCTATTGTCTGAGACAGAATCAGATATTTTCCTACTGCCCGAGACACCAATCGTAGACGCGCAGTGAAAAGAGTCGCGCAGCTGTGCGCACAAGTTTGCGCTGTCAACAGCAGTCTGGATGTTAATAAAAGTAAAAATAGAGGTAAAAAAAAAGATTAAAAAAAACCACGTTTTTATAAGCGGACTAAAAAGAAGAAAATAATTTAAAACTTTAAAGTTCAAGTAATTTAATTTAATATGACTAACAACGTTGGGCGGGCGTTTATGAGGTGTTTGGTATAAAAAAATTAAAGATTTCTAATTTAGAAGGCAAAAGAGAGATCTATAAGTGAGAGAATGAGTAAACCGCATATGTTAAACCTCATAAGCGCCCGCCCCAAACTCTTTAGTCATATTAGATAGAAGTACTAGAACTTATAAGTTTTAAATCATTTTCTTCTTTTTAGTCCACTTATAAAAACTTGTTTTTTTTAAATATTTTTTTTTACCTCTATTTATTTTATTCTTTTTAGTCTAAGTGTATGCCATGGGGAGTTTTGTCGCTTTCTTTTGATTATTGATTATTTAAGTAATGATTATGTTCAATATAATACGCATTATTGATTATTAAAGTATTGATTATGTTCAATATAATACGCATCGCGCGACAAAAATTAACAGAATTAAGGTGAATGAACTCTCCTTGCTGTTAAACATGGGGATGTGGTCATCGATGGCTGGGGTGAACTCCGGTGGCACGTGGATGTCAACAATAGCAGACGGATACATATGCTATCCTTATATAATAAAAGGCTAAGTTCTGTCCGGTCATCGATAGCGATTGGTCTCTCAAACACACATGACTCCTACAGCCAATCTTATCAAGTTTACGCGGACGTTCAAAACGAGTTATTTTTGGTGCAGTATTTCTTCCAAGACTTTATTTTGAGTTATGCGCGTTGGGATTTATAGTCAAAAGTTCTGTTTTTACGAGTTATTTATTTTAACTATAATGAAGAGTATTTTTGACGTGATGCACATGTATGCCGGTCGAGACGGCTGTTGGAGGGGAGTTACAACATGCCACCGAACGGTGGCGGAACGTCCTTGGACGGGCTTGGATGCTCGTATAGAGATAAACTAAAAATGCATTAATTTAATTAAGGTACATTCGATCGATCTGAAATTTTGATGCAATGTATTGTAGTCCACGATCTATCTGTGGTAAAATTTTGAGATCTCTAGGAACATCAGAAGTGGTTTAATTTTACGTTGGAAAATTTGAAATTTTGCCGACAGGAACGAAAACAATGCGGACAGGAACGAAAGCAAGTTAATAAAAACCTGATAAAATGACTTTGACTACGATCTTTCTGATTCCCTTTCATATGACTTCACACACAATTTCTTGAAAACTTATCACGTCATCAAGCTAATTTTTTTTTGTCTCCTTTGCTTCATCACGTTTCCCCCCATTGCAAGCAGTTAATGAATGCTGCGCTGCTGCACCAACTTACGGTGCGTTTATCTCACCACGAACACCCCCTCCCCAGACAACATCAACAACAGAATCCGTGCCAAGGCCTTGGGCCACATCGTGGACAAGAAGTTCTTTTCTTTATCCGGGATCTAAGGGGTTCTCAAACCCAATCAAGGTCGGTGGTGTTGGATGTGGCGCGGGGGACATAGGGACTTACTCCAAAAATAGAGTCAGACAGAACACGTGTCCGTCCACCCTCCCCAACAAACAAAACAAAAATTTAAAAAAAAATTATTAATTAATTTAATTTTTTTTAAAATTAATTTTTAAAAAATTAAAAAGTAAATAAAAATTTATAAAATTTGAGGGAAAAAAATAGGAAAAAAAATATATCTGATAAAGACTTTAGAAACATGGCCCGGTCGCCGAGGCCACAGCTACTATAAATAACCCAGGTAAAATGTCCGATGTCTGTGCCGAGTGAGATACTCAAGTACAAATTTCCAGTCAGGCCGGTTATTATTGAATTTTGATTTTCAGAGATTTTTATGTCTTAAATCTCTAATTTTAAAAATCGGTGTTAGGGCGTAATCGCCAAACGTTTCAGTCTAATGAGCCAAAAAATTCGCTTCGAAACGTTTTAAAATATTTTGAGGGCCTTGTTTCTTTTCAAGAACCCGCCAAGAGGCATGAATTTCGGGGTCGATTGAAGCCAATTAGTAAACGCTATCTGCCAATTTATGTATTAATACTATGCTTAATTACACATTAAAAATAATAGAAAAACTACACTCATTAAATGTGTACTGTGACCATGTATTATGGTCAAAACCGATTTGAAGGCAAGGGGCAAGGCCGCACTCTTGTTGCGAAAGAGCCGCATGTGTCTCGCCGACCACTGCGTTAGAATATAATTTTAGATCAGGGGATGGTAATGACTCAAACACCCCCCCCCACCCCGCCCCCAACAAAGCGATCCAAAATAATGGTCGTATTGAGTGAACTTCCGAATCCTATCTACCGTAATTCCGGCGCATAAGACGACCTTTTTAACCCTTAACAATCTTCTTAAAAAGTCCTGGGTCGTCTTATACGCCATGTAACGTCTTGTCGTTTTTGTACCTGTTCATACAGTACAGCACCAGTACCGTCATACAGTACAGCACCAGTACCGTCATACAGTACAGCACCAGTACCGTGATACAGTACAGCACCAGTACCGTCATACAGTACAGCACCAGTACCGTCATACAGTACAGCACCAGTACCGTGATACAGTACAGCACCAGTACCGTCATACAGTACAGCACCAGTACCGTCATACAGTACAGCACCAGTACCGTCATACAGTACAGCACCAGTACCGTCATACAGTACAGCACCAGTACCGTCATACAGTACAGCACCAGTACCGTCATACAGTACAGCACCAGTACCGTCATACAGTACAGCACCAGTACCGTCATACAGTACAGCACCAGTACCGTCATACAGTACAGCACCAGTACCGTCATACAGTACAGCACCAGTACCGTCATACAGTACAGCATCAGTACCGTGATACAGTACAGCACCAGTACCGTCATACAGTACAGCACCAGTACCGTCATACAGTACAGCACCAGTACCGTCATACAGTACAGCACCAGTACCGTCATACAGTACAGCACCAGTACCGTCATACAGTACAGCACCAGTACCGTCATACAGTACAGCACCAGTACCGTCATACAGTACAGCACCAGTACCGTCATACAGTACAGCACCAGTACCGTCATACAGTACAGCACCAGTACCGTCATACAGTACAGCACCAGTACCGTCATACAGTACAGCACCAGTACCGTCATACAGTACAGCACCAGTACCGTCATACAGTACAGCACCAGTACCGTCATACAGTACAGCACCAGTACCGTAATACAGTAAACTATACAAATGGCTAACAGTCAAGGCCCCATTATGTCTCCACCAGCAAGAAGAAAGAAATATGAAGCCAGTTCAAACTTAAATTGTGTTGGAAGAGGGAAAGTCTTAAATGGCGAAAATATCTTTAAATTTATATTTTAACGGGAAAAGTAGGAGGTCGTCTTATACGCCCAGTCGTCTTATACGCCGAAATATACGGTACTAATGTTCCTCGAAACCAACCATGCATTTCGTCCAAGTTGTTCACTTTATTTTCTTTTCTACGCCACCGCATACTTTTTTTTTCTTCCTTCCACGCCCCTGAACTATAATAATATTCAAACACAGCGGTCGGCAATAGACATACATACACACTATGCTAGTAAAGAATAGCCGAATAACAGATTTTGTTGAGCGGTCTCCCTATTTCTTCAACACAATGAGGCCAACAGATTATGACGTGCGACTCCACAGTGAACTCAATTCGACTGGCGAAGAGGTGGTCTCCTCAGAACTTTAGAACATTTGATCGGACACAGTTACTCAAGCGCAATCTTGTTGTTTTCTTTCTCTGCTACTACTGTGATGCAGGGCATGGGCTCCCAATTTTATACGAGTCCTGGCGTTCCGCCCCGCCCCCCCTGCATTACCTTTTTTCCCCTACTAAATTCACCGGAAGTCCAATTATAGCCACTGTATAGCATAGTTAGATAGAAAACAAAATATGAATGAAACATTCATGGTGTCACTGAGAAAACAGAACCTAGAAAAAAAGTTAAAATGGAGCTTTGGGGCATTAAGATCTGCAATCTGAGACCTTCGTCAATCAAAACGTGATTATCTTCCGTATGTGATAACAGAACATGCGTTATCTGCTAGATAACGATGAAGTTCAATACGAATATCTGTATTGAACATCTTGACATGTATTTCTGATAAGTCGGAGAATGACGTAAGAGACTCCCTCCTGCAATCCAGTACATGAGAATCGATTATCCTGATACAGAGATTAATTAAAAAAATTTTTCGAAATTCTCCCCCATATCCTCGATACGGCGAAATTCGTGTCACAAAATCTACTTCCTGGTAATACAAACAGCCCGACAATTGAATGCAGTACTAATTTTTTTTAAAAAGTAACAATAAATATTGGATGTAGTTCGTGATAAGATTAATGGGCAGGGTCCAAAGTACGCACCGTCCCCCACCCACCCACCACCCCATTCCACAGCACGGCCCTGACAGATCAAGGTCAAAAACTGAAATCAAGGCAACTGATAAAACACCATCGTGGTACGGCAGCGGTCACCGCCTTGTTACCATGTCGAGCAAGATCCTCTTGGGGCGTCTTGAGCCCGCGTTGTAATCAAAAGTGAGGACTAATATATTTGTGTGTGAGGGGGGGGGGTTTGGGGGTATTTTTGGAGGGGAGGGGGGGGTAAATTCTACTACTTACCCCATCAACCACGGTGGCCAAACGTCCATAACTTGCCTACCGTCTCTTAGTTGCCTACCGTCTATTAGTTTCCAACCGTCCAAAAGTTGACGGGCCGTCCATTAGTTTCCAACCGTACAAAAGTTGACGGGCCGTCCATTAGTTTCCAACCGTCCGTAAGTTGACAAGCCATCAATAATTTTTTCGGGTCGTCCAAAAGTTGCGACCGTCTATTAGTTTCCAACCGTTCATAGGTTGACGGGCCGTCCATAATTCCATTGAAATTGGGGAACTAAAATGTCTTGTTTTCGACTTGCCAGTTAAAAACTTTAAATAGGAATTATTAAACAAATATATTTTTACAAAATGTCCGTTAATTATATCTTTTTTTAGCTGGTAGCTCCGTTACGCACGTCTTCCCCGGCCGCATGTCAGGGTTCCCCCACTCCATAAAAATCTGGCAACCACTCGCGTGCCGTACGCTGAAACACGAAACAGGGAAATTATTTCATTCGGGAATTCCAAACTTCAATGTTTGATTTACTATTTCTATTTTGTGATTCATCCTTGAACTTCGACCTAGTAATTGACATCTGACCTTGTCGGAGTTTTTAAAATGATACTCAAATCTAAGTTAATTAATGTATTCACGGACTTACTTTTAGAAATTACGCTATGACCTGACGTGACGAGTTAATCGGCCATACAAGGACTCAGACTTCTCGGTGGTTCCCAAATTGACATCTTACACACACACACATCTCGTTTATTTTATTTTATGGCACTTAAGTCTGTCACATTTATCCTTGCATTTTGCTATTGTTAAAAGCTGTTTGAAATATCCTCATTGCAAAAGACGAATTCCCGCCCCCCCCCCACACCTTTTCTTTTTTTGCGGTGCAGGAATTTTTCCGACGACTTGAGTCATTATGTACGCCACTAACTCCAATTGCTATTTATACACCCCCTCCCTCTCATTCCTTTGCCTCCTTCCGTTTACTCTCCTCCTCACCAGACATTTAGAGTCCATATACCTGTAGGCAGAGGCGTCACTAGGGGATGCGGGGGTACACCATCACAAGGGCTTATGGAATATCCCCCTCCTCCCTCCCACAGCTTTCCTTTCTCTCAAAGGGAGGGAATCATGCGTGCCCCAGTGAGCAGCACAACTCTCGTGAGCGCCTCGGATTTTTAGCCACCGGAACACCAGATGTGCTAAAAAATAGGAACTTTGAAAGTGGGGTTGGAAAAGGAAGAAGGTCTCTAAACCAATGACAGGTTGACCTCCCCCCCTCCCTCCTCTCTGTCCCCCCAAAATTTTGTTTAAAAATAATAAATTTCGAAATTTTTTATTAATTAAAAAAATCACTAGATTTTCTGTATAGTAGCTACATTTTGTATGTGAATTGTGTTTGTTAAAAAAAATATACTTCCTTTGTAGGGGAATTTAATTTTTTAACGAAGATTTTTAACGTGCTTTTTTTTTAAAGTTTGATTTAACGCTAAACTGTGCTTCAATTCGTAGCCTACTGATTGGGTTTCTAAGAAAAACCGGGAAAACCAAATAGTTATTTTAAAACCACTCATCTCGAACTACCAGTAAGTAGAGTAGAACATCACTTGAGCGTTTGATCTGGCAAACAGACAGCCAGATATGCATGACCATGACTCGTGAGATATCATTTATTATTTCCGTCCTTCATAAGTTCAAGGTCGTCAATTCACCCCTCCCACCCCAATACTTACACACGCAGGCACAAAAACGCAACCACACAAACTTATCTTATCTATACAGACGCTCATTCTGTGCAGAAGATAATTGCGTCCACATACCATGACAGATGATCTGTTGGCAAGTGATGCAGCGCTCGCAGGCCACGGCTTTGTGGGTTCCACGCATTACCCAGACGCATAACTAGTGTTTAGTACCCATTCGGTGCTGGGTGACTCAGGGACGCCCTAGGCCCCGGGAACAAATCTTTGCCTTCACATGGATTCGAACCCGTGACCATCGGTACGCCAGTCGAGTGCGCTGCCACTCGATATCTGCAACTCTCTACACCACACGCCCATCTGATAACCTCCCAAGTGCGAACATCCTGATCTCTACAAACACGACACCACCGGTTGATCACTGCCCCCATTCCACGGTTGCATCTGGGTCTACTGATTACTTCTCCAATATCTGGCACAGGATTCTAAAACTGTTAACGACGACGCTGCAACACAGCAAATTCCTACCTTTAACCGAAGGTAACAATTTAACATAAGCCTGGTGCAAGACAACGTTCCCTCCCAGGATCGTTGGTACGTATGCAAAGTAAAAAAAAACAAACAAACAAACTCATGAGAAATGTTGCACAGAATCCATTTTTGTTCATTATTTTACAAAATTTGCTCCGCGGTAATTATAGTCTTCTGCGTGGCATCGGTCAGATATCTTCGCGGCCGCGCAGCTTAATGGGAACATTGGTGCAAGAGTCTCAAACGACAAAGACACTGTTTAGCGTGTCACGTGGTTAGAGTTATAAACGTTAATAAATTTGTGACTTGAAGTTCTACTTTATTTTTGAGGCCCCTAACTTATTAACTCGTGCACGCTTCCGGATCTGTATAATATGTCGTCAACGCTTCCGGATCTGTCGTCAACTTTTTAAAAACGCTCGTGAACACGTTTTCTGACTTGCTAGAGTGCTGAAATTTTCACAGTAGGTTTGGCTTGTGAGGAGAATTAAGCTATTAAATTTTCAGATTGATCGAATGTAACGTAATTAAATTAATGCATTTTTAGTTTATCTGTATTAGGGGACAGCCGGATATCTGGCATGCCGGATATCCGGACCATATACCGTGATTTTCTCCATTATCCTGTTTGGCAAATACTTATGGCAGATCCGGATAGTATCCGGATATCAATGAAGTAAAGAATTTTTGAAATCAACTTAAATCAATATTAATAAGTTTATAAACAAATTTATAAAAGGTAAAAAACAATAACCAGAAATCAGTACATTTTTAAAAATGTATAGTGAGAGAGTATTCAGCACAGCGGGGCAGATAAATGATGATAATCGTTCTCGCTTGTCGCCGAACAAACTTGGGATGTTATTGTTCTTGATAAAGAATTTGGGTATGATAAACACTTAATTTTTGAAACTTAAAATTGAAGAAACAAACTACAAACTTAAAGGTTACAAGTAATGCTGAGTACCCTGTTACAACTTACTAATAACTAGTAACTACCTACTAGTAACTATCTTATTTACTCATGTCATTAATTAATAATAATAATAATAATAATAATTTATAATTTAAATAGCGTAGTATCACAGAAAGGAACCGGGCTCAAAGCGCTTTACATGGAGATCATAACATACATATAATAATTAAATAATCATTCATACCATAATAACAACATACAGGACAGTACATTACACATAAGCTACGTTAATCATTAAATGTAATGTTGTTTCATTTATTTTGTAAATACATTTCTTAAGTAGGTCTTGAAGGACTTGGTAGTTTGAATACTACGGATGTGTAATGGTAGAGAATTCCATTGTTTGGCTGCACAAAAAGAAAATGACCCTTTTCATTGTAATAGCCAATTAATTAATTTTATGTTAAAAAATTATAATTTTTTGTTAAAAATAATAATTTTAAGTTTAATTTTTAACTATTAGCTTATACTATAAAATTTATAATTAAACAGGAGCCTTGGAAACTGGGACAGGCTGAATGTTGGCTTTCGTATTTAACTTTTTTGTCATTGACTTGTACGTTGACAGTAGTCAATCATTCAATACTTTGAATTCATTATGTACATTTAAACATTTTAATTATATGATATAAGTTACATCATTGTTAAAATGTATTGTTCTTCGTTGTTTTTACAATGGAACTTGAAATGGCAGCTGCAATTGTGATTAGATTTGCGAACTTAAAAATAAAAATGTTTCTTGCCTCACGTGTTATATCTTATTCAGTATTATAATTTTAAAACTATAGTCTATTGTAAATATTATAATTATACAAAATAAGTTAAGTAACAAATTAAGTTATAAATTTACTTAATAATATAGAACAAAATAAACAAATTAACAAGCGTTGATCATGAAATCATTCAAATGCATACAAAATATAGTAAAACAATCAATTTCATAAGAGAAAAAAATATTAAGTTAAGAAGTTACAAGTATAGATCTATATATTACTTTACTAAATAAGATAACAAACTAATTTTTATTATGGCTATAGATCCCGACTTCTTGTACACCACACTACACAGTCAGTACAACACTGTTCGCTTGGTACATACTACAAAGTTTTCTGAAATTCGTTCAAATTCGTTCATTCAATTCATTGTTAAATGTTCATCGTTTACGTTGACAATGTCACAGACTGTCATTGTAGATAGCAGATAGCTGTTAGATAATAAATATTTTAATAAATAGTATTAAATACTAGATATAAAGTAGTAAAGTACACCCTCTCAGCTCTTACACTTAAATGTGGAGATATCCGGATCCGGAATTCGGATCCGGCAAATATTAGGGCCAAACTATCCGGATCCGGCAAATGGTAAAAAAAACATATCCGGGTGATCCCTAATCTCTATGTAACTATATGTAGCCGCCTGCTTTTGTTGGCATTTTACGCGTCACGCTGAGTTAAATTCAGCCATCCGTGACCTGACCTTTTCCCTCCCCCCTCCGTTTTACAGCTAAGAGGAGTTAAGGCAATATCAGTCTGTAAATGTTTGTCGCTTTAAAGCATGATCAATACTTTTTAGTTATGTCTCATATATAAGGGATTTATAGTCAAAAACTTTGTTTGTACTTGGTTGTTTAAAGAGTTTAAATTTTCATGAATGAACTTAAGTTTTACAAATTTTTTGTTAACGCGTAAAAGTAGAAAATAAAAGGAACAAAAAAACTTTTTAAAAAAAGATGAGGCCCAGCTGCAGTGAGGAATGTAGAAACTCACATGAAAAAGCAGAAAATAATTTTTTAGTCACAAACTAAGTAGTCCCACAGGGGGACTGAGAACTCTATTGATATTTATTGTGATCGATTGTGGGATTTAATGTGAGATATAAAATTTGATCAACTAACACAAAAGTACTGATAGGTAAATTCTACTTTCCACTAGGTTCATTCAATCAAAAATACATGTATAATGTATAAGTAAAACCAGAATTTTTAAAGAAATAGTTTTTTTTAATGGAGAGAAAAATGACACTTGAGATTATCGACTACATAAACAATATAATAGCCCAAGTCACAGGTTGGTTGGAGTATGTATCCGTAACGCTATGACGTAATATTTTGAGCTTATATTTAAATACTATGGGTTGTAGCCCACTTGCGCTGTAGGGCGGCTACGGCGCCCACTTTATTTTTGGTAAAAAGCCCAAGTAACTTATCCTTGTTTGATAAATACGAAATATTAAACTTCCTGAAATGTGCACAAAAGTATTTTATAATTATAAATCTTCAAATCCTCTTTTTACATTGCTCTCTTTTCCAAAATTAAAATATAAGCTAAAACTATGACGTCATATAATTTTGTTTTAAGAATCTTTTAGAATTTTTAGAATTTTGCACACCTCCTGATGCGCGCCTTGTATATATCATCATATATATATTTACGCTCAATTATGTATGACTGACTAACTCACTGTGGCCAAACGCTAATTGAAAATATAGACTTGAAAATCATAATCCTTTTGGTTTCCAGATTAACATTAACCAAACAACGCACGAACCTATGACGTCAGCATTTGTGTTGTAAACAGTGCTGACTGACTCAAAGAGTTTTTTTTTGGTGCAGTAATTTGATGCGCTGCTTTCTAAAATTACTTTAAAAATCGTGTGGTGATTAGCACTGTAGAAAAAAATGATATACATACTTTGTGTACATTTCAGAAATATTTCGTATTTATCATACAAGGATAAGTTACTTGGGCTTTTGACCACCCCCCCCCCACCACCACTCTATTATAAAATTAGGGGTCTACCGATATATCGGCTGGTCGATATATCGGCACCGATATCAGGATATCGGCAATATCGGTATCGGTAGCATGTAGGCTAAAGGTCCCGATATTGACGTCACCGATATTTCATAATAAGTGATATTTTGACCCAAAAAAACAAAAACAAAAAACTACTATCATTTACATTTACAATATCTCGACAAATTAATATATCGATCCCGATGCCGGTATTGAAATAGCCAAAAGAGTCCTAGTATTAATATCTACAGCCACGATACAGTGTGCCATGTGCTATGATATTTTTTAGGTATCGGCCGATTTTCGTATGCTCGGAAATACTGTGTAAATAGTGCCGATGCCAAGTATACCGTAATTGCTCTAATAAATGGATAACATGTAAACATTATGTTCACGTAATTGCTCTAAAAGCAAAGATGCACGCAGAATCGCAGATGTCTAAAACATTTCGTTTCGTATGGAATAACAAAATGTACCGTGTGCAGACTTGTTGTCATTAGCAACCATTCATCCTTCAACCTCATTTCACTCTATTACTATTGCTTTGTTCTCATTGTTTCATTCATAAAAGGTGGCCATGTGCAAAAACCATTAAATTATTGGTTAGAATTAATAATTATGAGTCAAAAGTTGAAGTTTCAAAAGGAGTACCTAATTTTCCTTGTACATTTTCATAAAGGACGGTTCATTTTGTCATGAGTTCTATGTAGGTCATGATCTGGAACTTGTAAACACATCAGAAACTTCGTTTCGGAAAATAAATAAATAAATCGGTAATATCGGCATAACTGGATATCGGTAGAGTGTAGACCCTAAATTACAAAATATAAATAATTACGAGTGATAAATTTAAGAATGACGTCATCAAATATGACCGCTGTTGTTGTTTTTTGTCCTAACAAATACTCATATCGGAAAAAAATATCAGTAATATCGGCAAAAATGCATATCGGTAGACCCCTAAATTATAAAATATAAATAAATACGAGTGATAAATTTAAGACTGACGTCATCAAATAAGACCACTGGTTTTTGTCCAAACAAATACTCATATCGGCTTTCATATAGGAAAAAAAATATTGGTAATATCAGCAAAAATGCAGATCGGTAGTCCCCTAATATGAAAGATAAATAATTACGAGTGATAAATTTAAGAATGACGTCATCAAATATGACCGCTGGTTTTTGTCCTAACAAATACTCCTATCGGCAAAAAAAAATATCGGTAATATCGGCAAAAATGCGTATCGGTGGACCCCTATATAAAATACTTTGTGTACATTGAAGAAAGTTTAATATTACGTATTTATCATATTATCATACAAGGACAAGTTCGTTGGGTTTTTGAAAAAGGGCTAAAAAAGGGGGGGCGCCGCAGGCGCCGCAGCACAAACTAGTACTTAAATATAAGCTCAAAAATGACGTCATCGCGCTACGGATCATTCCTTAAAAACCTGTGACTTGGGCTATACTATTGTTTATATATACAAGGCGCGCATCAGGAGGTGTTCAAAATAATTTTAAAATAAAATATTCCCGCCGTAAAAAAATATTATATGACGTCATTGTTTGAGATTATATTTTAATTTTGGAAAAAAGAGAGCGATGTAAATAGAGGATTTGAGGATTTATAATTATAAAATACTTTGTGTACATTTGAGGAAGTTTAATATTTCGTATTAATCAAACAAGGATAAATCATAAGTTACTTGGGCTTTTGACAAACAAACAAAATCCCTAGTTTTAAAATATTATTCTAACAATGAATTAAATCATGTTAATTTTTAAAATAATTCTTAATATTTATTTATTAACAATAAAAGGATCAATTTTAAATCTTTAATTACGATTACGGGTACATTTGCTCTGTCACAGCAACGCACACATATTTCAATATGGTACACTAATGTTATTGAAATGATGAATCAGAGAACAAGCGAAGGTTACTTTTAACCTTTTTTTTTAAAAAAACAATCACTAAACTTTGTCAGACCAGCCTGTCACACACATATATCAATATAGTTGAGCGTTAAGTAACATATACAAAATTCTTTACGAAGCGGTCCCATGAAATGCGATGCATTTCAGTTGTAATTAATTGTCTATACTCACTATTGTTTTCTCCCTTTTGATAGCGACCTCGGTGTAATTTAGAAATAACGTTGAGATCCAGGGCGTCCCAAGATTTTTTGCTTTTCGTTATGAGGTTGGGGACAGATTTTTTTCCCTTATAAGACACACAAAAAAATGCACTGGCCTTACATTATGTGTATTTATCTGGACTAGGGGCTACTTTCATTTTCTATATTCGTGTGATGTACAATGAGAATTTCGTCTTAACACAGGAACGGCCAATAATTAGAGGCAAACGTTCAAATGTTTTGTTTTATGTTTGACAGTGGGAGAGATCATCTAAATCAGGGGTCGGTGAACTTGTTGGCCCGATACCACATAATAATATCACATTTTATGTTGACGTTACCCCCCTAAGGAGCGGACTCTGGTGGATTTTATAAGCCCTCAATGAGTCTGCATTACTCCAAAAAGTTCCCGTTTTACCCCAAATGGGGTAATTTACTCCTGTTCGCCGATCACTGATGTAAATAATACTCTCAAAGCCTGCAAACTTTAGTGAATTGGATTTGTTCAATATAATACGCACCGCGACGCTCTATCTAAAAAAATAACATGATACATAGGAATAAATAAAATAATCTAAAAAAAATCAATAATTTAATTACGGTACATGCGATCGACCTGAATTTTTGATACATAGTTTTTATCATCGGCACAAAACTGGCTGCTAAATTTCAGCTCGCTAGCTTACGAGGAAGATTGTTTAAGATCGATCCAAAGTTTTGGCGACAAGGGCGCAACCAGACACCACGAGTTAATATAAAGGATTTTTAAAAAAAAACGTATATAAAAAAAACCCCGTAAAAAACCAAGTTTTTCACTATAAATCCTTTATGTATGAGACGTAACTAAAAGAATGTTCATTATAATACGCAGCGCAAGACCATCCAAAAATACAAATTTGTAGTTGTGTCGTAAAACGTGTTTAATATAATGTGCACCGATCAGGAATATGTTTATAAAAAGTGTTGTCAATAAAATACGCACCTAATTGCATGACAGAAAGGTTGTTCAATATAATGCGCACCCTTACATTCTATCTCAAAAAATGACATGATAATAGGAATAAATAAAATAATCTTTAAAAATCAATAATTCAATTACGGTACATGTGATCGATCTGGAAATTTGATATATAGTTTTTATCATCGCCACCAAACTGCCTGCTAAATTTCAGCTCGCTAGCTTACGAGGAAGTGGGTTAAAAATCGATCCAAAGTTTTGGTGACAAGCAATCAAGCAAGCAACCAGACACCACGAGTTAATATAAAGGATTTAAAAACCAAGTTTTTCACTATAAATCCTTTATGTACTAGACGTAACTAAAAGAATGTTCATTATAATACGCAGCGCAAGACCATCCAAAAATACAAAATTGCAGTTGTGTCGTAATACATGTTTAAAAAATGCCCGCCGATCTGGAATATGTTTATAAAAAGAGTTGTCAATAAAATACGCACCTTATTGCGCGACAGAAAGGTTGTTCAATATAATACGCACCGCGACACTCTATCTCAAAAAATAACATGATACATAGGAATAAATAAAATAATCTAAAAATCAATAATTTAATTACGGTACATGCGATCGATCTGAGATTTTGACACATTGTTTTTATCATCGGTACGAAACTGCCTGCAAAATTTCAGCTCGCTAGCTTACGAGGTGCAATGATGGTAATGTAGGTTGCCGGGATGGTAATGTAGGTTGTCGGGATGGTGATGTAGGTTACCGGGATGGTGATGTAGGTTGCAATGATGGTGATGTAGTTTGCCGGAATGGTGATGTAGCTTGACGGGATGGTTATGTAGGTTGCAATGATGGTAATGTAGGTTGACGGGATCGTGATGTAGGTTGCAATGATGGTAATGTAGGTTCCCGGGATGGTGAAGTAGGTTGCCGGGATGGTGAAGTAGGTTGACGGGATGGTGATGTAGGTTCCCGGGATGGTGAAGTAGGTTGCCGGGATGGTGATGTAGTTTGACGGGTCTAGCTACTACGATAATGAGCGTGTTAATAGCACTCAAAAAGGCTATAATAACAGAAGGCAGGTAGAATGCTTGAACAACGTTTCATTTCGTAGATAAAGAGTAAATTCAAAAACAGTTTTTAAAGGAATAATTTTTAAAAGGAGAGAAAAAATGTTTGCACTCTAAAAAACTTTTTTTTAGTGATTGAATTATAAGAAAATTAGTTATTATATTTTTCAAGTATTATTTTTAACAAACCAATTTTAAAAGCATATTTATTTAAATACAATGAGATAAACTGCGTTTAAATGTGTCATATCAATGTCAATATGTTTATAGTTATTAACTGGGATTGGCGTTTGCTATGATCACAGGTCAAACAAATAAACAAACACAACTGAGGGTTGCATTCCATTTTTTAATGGTGTCGTGTGTAGATTCGTGGCGGAGGCACTAATGATTCCAGACTTCGGCCTGACACCGCGAAGTACGAGATTCGACTATATCAGTGCTTCTCAAACTTTTTAGTGTGACGTGACGAACCGGCAGGAATTATACAATTGCACCATGGACCGGTGCACTATTTTCCCTTTACTGACATGGTATTTCTAGGTTTCATTGGAGTGTTGGCACTTTGCTATAAATAAATGGATTTTGGTTGAATTTAGGGCACACGCCACCCCCCTTTCCCAGGTTCGCCACCACTGCTATGGGACATTGGGTAAAATTCTAAAACATAAATTTTTGGATTCTTTGTAAAAGAAACACAGTCATTCACATATACGAAAATCCCGGAGAGTAAAATGTGCATCAAATCGTTATACCATATAGATTATGACTTGGTGTTAAAACTCCATTGTCTGACCTCCTTATTGTTTTTTAAATTTTTTTAAGCTTTAGACTTTAGATTAACGACTTGGTGTTCAGTGTCTTGACGAATGGTAAAGATTTTGTGTGTAACTCTCCACAATAGCAATGTACATGGCAGCAGTGATCATCAATAGAAATATCCGGGTCATTCAGTTGTAGTAATGTGATCAAGTTATTAATAGATTTTCCGTTTTCAGTACATAGCTCAATCAGATTTTGTAAATGATTCCTTAATTTCTTCTGCGTTAAGAAGACCAACCTGGTGTTAAATAGACCGACCTGGTGTTAAATAGACCGACCTGGTGTTAAATAGACCGACCTGGTGTTAAATAGACCGACCTGGTGTTAAATAGACAGAACTGATGTTAAATAGACCAACCTGGTGTTAAATAGACCAACCTGGTGTTAAATAGACAGAACTGATGTTAAATAGACCGACCTGGTGTTAAATAGACAGACCTGGTGTTAAATAGACCGGCCTGGTGTTAAATAGACCGACCTGGTGTTAAATAGACAGAACTGATGTCAAATAGACCGACCTGGTGTTAAACAGACCGACCTGGTGTTAAATAGACCGACCTGGTGTTAAATAGACCAACCTGGTGTTAAATAGTCCAACCTGGTGATAAACAGACCAACCTGGTGTTAAATAGAGCCATGAGACACGATGATATAACGCAGTGCGACTCTGCAAGAGATCAGGGGCGGTAACTGCTTGCAGATTCCAATGAAACGCGAAAGACAACAACTTTGTGAGACAAACGCTAGGACGAGGATTCGAACCAATAACCTTCTGGATGAAAGCAAACCCGCTCTTACAAAAACACACGACTCCTCCCAACAATCCATTTCTTGCACTTCTCGACCCCGCCAACATCCACCTAATCCACTGCTAGTCGCGTCCTGTTTGCCAATAGTTTGTTTGCCTTCATTTATCGCCATAATGTATTTTTTGTCACCATCTTTTCTCACAATTTGCTCACTTGACACTTTAAAAAAATAGATGCTTTAAAAGAAAAAAGAGGGCAAAAAAACGGACGCAGGGTATCATGGTCGCTTGGTTTAAATTTAAAAATAAAATATAAAAAAATAACAGGATAGTTATGGAAATTAAAAACAAGTCAAAACATAAAGTATTTAAAATCGACGCACATTTTATTAAAAATATATATCAATTAGTCCTGTAGAAAAACGTTATTTAACATGTAAACCAAGAAACCCACAAGCAGAGGCGTCACTAGGGGTTGCGGGGGTGCGTACCGCACCGGGCGACACCATCACAAGGGTCGACACCAACATCTAAAAAATTCTGTACATTCCTGTTATTTGGCACTGGCAGACTCGGAGGAAGTCTACTGGGTAGGTCATGAGAGGGGTGACACCATGAGCTACCGCACTGGGTGACACCATGACCTACCGCGCTATGTAAAACAATGAGCTACCGCACTGGGTGACACCATGAGCTACCACACTGTGTAACACCATGACCTACCGCATTGTGTGACACCATGAGCTACCGCACTGGGTGACACCATGAGCTACCGCACTGGGTGACACCATGAGCTACCGCACTGGGTGACACCATGAGCTACCGCACTGGGTGACACCATGAGCTGCCGCACTGGGTGACACCATGAGCTACCGCACTGGGTGACACCATGAGCTGCCGCACTGGGTGACACCATGACCTACTGCACTGGGTGACACCATGAGCTACCGCACTGGGTGACACCATGAGCTACCGCACTGGGTGACACCATGAGCTGCCGCACTGGGTGACACCATGACCTACTGCACTGGGTGACACCATGAGCTACCGCACTGGGTGACACCATGACCTACCGCACTGGGTGACACCATGACCTACCGCACCGGTTGATACCGACCCTAATGACGCCACTGCCCACAAGTTCCTATGGAAACTGAAAATAGCGCAAAGAAAACTTTTTGAAATGCTTCTTTTCTAAAAACAAACAAAGTTAATGTAAAAAAAAACTAACATCAATAATAGTAAATGTAATCCCGTATAGTTGATACTAAAATAAAAGGCGCAATAATAAAGTTACGATTTTTAAAAATAATCCCAATAACATTCAATTGAAATATTGAGGTAAGATCAGAAGACGCACACAAAGGCTTCTCAAAATATTTTGATTTTTGGTCACCTCTTGGCCTCAAGACGACGGACCAGTCCGAACCAAATTTTTCAATTGGTTTCGTGTTAACATAAAAATCCATTTTTACTTAAACTCTCTATGCAAAAGGCATCACTGGCTGCTTCAAAAACAATACTTTAAAAATGTATTTAAAAAGTATCATCAATATTGTTACCAGCTGAATTTACGATTTGTAATGAATTTGAGTGAAAGCTGACCTGACCTTAGGTTTTTACATCGCTTAATCGAAGGACCGCTGCTCTACACAATTTAGAATCATTGACGGCGCTAATAAACGCCAGCCAATTATTTCTTTGCTTGTAAGTCACCACAAGTTTATCTTGACCCAACGGAATACGGTTTTAGGTGCGTCATCGAATCGTGTTTGTGTATGTGTGGCGCCGTGGGGGTGAGAGTACGCGTGGGTGTGTGTGTGTAGATGAACTTGAGTGTTGTTGAAGGGAGATGGGGGGAGGTTGGGATAGTGAAACTTGACTTATATTCTCCAGGACATAAATGCAAGTGTTTATTTTGACAACCTTCGAGTGGATCATGGATGGAGTATGTACCTTAAAGTGTCAAGTCACATCCTCCAGCGGTGGACTGTACAGCTTAAATAGTAAACAAACAATGTTGTACGTAAGAAGGACGCCGGTACCTTGTTGGAAGTTGTATTCAATAAGTTTAAACCAAATGAGGTGCGCTAATTTTAAACCTGACGTCAATTGACAAGTACTCATTCTAGACTGAGGAATCGCTGTCATAACCAGACGCGTCAATAATAAAGGGTTGCCGGGATGCAGGGACGCACCGGGCGACCCCATCACAATGGATGACTCCATATTGTCAATTTATGTACGTTCGGGTTATTTGGCACTGGCAGACTCGGGGGCGGCCTGTGGGGTCAGCCGTGACAGGGTGACACCATGAGTTAACTCACTGGATTACACCAACCTTAGTGACGCCTCTGCAGCTGGCTTATGTTATAATCCATATCGGCACGATCTTAGGACGACATTGTAGGTATGAAAACAGCCAGGGGTTGGGCTGACCTATAACCCTTACTGAGCATATAGAAACAACCTTGACCTTGGGCTGACCTCTAGCCCGTACTGAGCCATATAGAAACAACCACGACGTTGGTGTACAAACCCATACTGAGCCGTATAGAAACAACCTTGACCTTGGGCTGACCTATATCCCATACTGAGCCATATAGAAACAACCATGACGTTGGTGAACAAACGCGTACTCAGCCGTATAGAAACAACCATGACGTTGGTGTACAAACGCGTACTCAGCCGTATAGAAACAACCATGACGTTGGTGTACAAACGCGTACTCAGCCGTATAGAAACAACCATGACCTTGATGTACAAACGCCGAGCAAGACTTTGCTTGAATGGCCTGCCTCCATCATCGGCACACCTCTTATTGGTGTGGATTTAAAGCTGCGCTGCTTTATGGGTTAAATTCGATCAGCTGCCTATTCATTGATAAATCAAACAGCGATTAAAACTTAGAAAATCACACTTTTAATGTGGTCGTGTGGTATTAGCTACCTTAATCGACTCCGTAGATTTAGGCTCAGATCCATCAACATCAGCGACCCCCACCACTTTATATATATATATATATATATATATATATATATATATATATATATATATATACTAGAAAAATACCCGCACTTTGTAGCGGGAGTGTGCTGACCCTTTATCCAAGTATTAGTTGCTGGTTATTACAATTTTTATTTGCCAATTTAAATTTCAGATTCATCTATTTAGTTAAAATCTTATGAGAAACAGAGATATTCCATTTTACCGCGTGAGTTGTTTTGATTTAATGCAGTGCCTTTTAACATAACCTTACTATTTAAAAGATATGATTTATTAAATAATGATTCTTGCCGACCATAATAACTAAATTTACAATTTCATTCCCACTTGTACTATGTTAACATAGCTTATAGATTTTCCGAAAGAGCTCTACCCCCCCCCCTCGTCACTCAAAAATTTAATATATAATTACGAAACTGCACCGTATCACAATTGTAAGTTATATAATATTTGTAACCACGTCTATGAGATAGAGAACATGTGGCACTATCCCTTTAAAAGGCAAAAGCTAAGTGACTCATAGCGCAAATAAACATAATCTAATATATAAAGCTCAGTTGGTGTTTGTATCTTTGTATGTTTGTATGTTTCACTTTTCGAATTTCTGTTAGACAATCACGGAAAAACCAAATGACGGACGGGGACCAAATTTGGCAGGACGGTTCCTTTTACCCTGAAGGTGGTTTTAAGTTAGTTTTTGCAATTGTCCCTTTTGCCCGAATGCCGTAAATTAAATAATCAGAAAATGCAGAGACAAAGAATAAAAAAGTTAACATCATTTCTGTATTGAACAAATTTACGCGGACGTACAAATTCCGTTCAAAGCGAGTTACTTTTGGTGACGTTTTTTTTCCCCGATACTTTATTTTCAGCGGTGCGCATTCAAAAAATATTATAATGCCTAATTACGGTGCGCACATTTACGTGTACGCTTCATAATTTGAGCTGTGTAGTACAAAGAATTGTCATTTTCTTTACTGTTACGTTCTATATATTAGATAGACAAGTAAACAAATTTAATAACAACAGCCACACGATGCATTCGATTTAATTGTTTACACGTTTAAATTTAATTGCAAATTTGTTTTAATTTTTTTCTGTTCCATAACTCGACATTTAATAAAAACCTATTTATGTAATAATTGTGTTAGTATGTTTTTCAAGGCTTCATTTTTAG
The DNA here is from genome assembly GCA_944989445.1 of Ampullaceana balthica. Lineage (NCBI taxonomy): Eukaryota > Metazoa > Mollusca > Gastropoda > Lymnaeidae > Ampullaceana > Ampullaceana balthica. The sequence goes on from CALYLW010000198.1 coordinate 931,254, forward strand.
CGGTGCGCGTTCTAAAATCTTTTATCGACTGATTACTGTGCGCACATTTTCGTGTACGCATCTTAAATTAGCTGTGTCCTATTAATATAACATTTATATTTTGTTTGTCTTTTACATAAGCTATTTGTTTTTTACATAACCTTATACACTTATACTATTTAAACTTAGGCTACCAGACCTATTAACATAAGTAGATTAAACTAAATAAAGTGATCCTGAAAACGCTTAGTTATTTTGTATTGCGAATTGAATATGTTATGTTCATTCCTTTGATGATGGATTAACATTGGCCATTTTTAAAATCGATTATTGTCATGGTTTTACATGCGTTTTTAACATAAAATTGATTTGTTTTGTTTTTTTTAAAATTAGGAATATAGCCTAATTTCTTTATTTATCTTTATTATCTTTATCTCATAGACGCTGTTGCAAATATTGTATTAATTAGAATTGTGTTACGATGCAGTGTCGTAAATATATAGAGTTTTTTAGTGACGACAGTGGCAGAGATATTTTGGGAAAATGTCAACAAAGCAGTGGCCTTTTTTAATGGATACAAACAAACAAACATAAAAATATCAACTGAGCTTTATATATTATATATGCGTTTAATTTATTTTATTTCAATTATTTTCACAATGCATTGTATGAATATTTTACATGCAATGAATAAAATTGGGATTTTTAACAAATTAACTCATAACTCGACATTTAATTAAAAACCATAGATGTAGCGAGTTTATTTTATGTTGAAAGTGATGGCCTATGTCAAATAAACTTACACTTTAAAACAGTTTACTTAAGCTTTATATACACTATATACACTATTTTGTCATCCATCCCATACCAGCGGTCTACAACCCTCGGATGACTAGAGTGGTCCTCGTCGTATCGACGGACGAACGAACATTAATACACTATCTAATATATAAAGCTCAGTTGGTGTTTGTATCTTTGTATGTTACATCTTCGTGTCTGATTGCTCTATTTAACACCAGGTTGGTCTGTTTAACACCAGATTCTTCTATTTAGCACCAGATTAGTCTATTTAACACCAGGTTGGTCTATTTAACACCAGTTCTGTCTATTTAACACTAGTTTGTTCTATTTAAAACCAGGTCGGTCTGTTTAACACCAGGTCGGTCTTCTTAACGCAGAGGAAATTAAGGAAGCATTTACAAAATCTGTTTGAGCTACGTCCTCACAGAAAACGAAAAATCTATTAATAACTGGATGACTAACGCTAAGAAAGTCCTCCGCTGACCTGGAGAGGGATGGGCGCCGCCAGGGTCTACCAAGCCCGAGAATGTTCTAATGCAGGGGTGGTCAAACTTTTTGTACGGAGGACCGCATTGAAAAATTTATTGTTATAGGCGAGCCGCATATATATTTTGTCTACTTCAATTACCATTGAGGTCTAAATATGAATTAATGATAACCAAGTACTTGTCATTTTATTTCACATTCACACTCTATTACACATGTGCACTACATTTTAAAATACGAACTGAAACAGTTTCTAATTTGATAATAAAATTTTATAATCATTATTATTTCAACAAAAGTTTATTGTTACTTGTCATATTAACTATGAAGAAGTAGGAACATAATTTACATATAAGCTGACCATAGAGTACCATTATAATTAATGAGAAGTATGTAACTGTTCACAATTATGGATAATGTTCTTGAACTGTGGAACCAGTTTACTGGTTGCAGGGCCGTCTTAACGCATAGGCCCGTTGGGCATTTGCCCGGGGGCCCACAAGCATAGGGGCCCCATGGGAATATGTTTATTTATATATAATATGTATATTTATTTTTTATTCCTGTGGGGGAGGGGCTCAACACTATTTCTTTGCCCGGGGGCCCAAACTGGTGTAAAGACGGATCTGACTGGTTTTGATTCGCATGACTGCATTCAAATTGCAGTCAGTTAAACATCGACCTGTTCTTAGCCTTGTTTATTTTCATGCAAGAAAAAGCTTGCTCACAGATGTATGAGGACCCAAATAGTGACAATATATACGATTGTAAACAATTTATTTGAAAAAAAAATACTCTACTAATTATACTATTAGACATAGTCTACAAAAAATTGATTCTCCTTGATTTAATTTGATTGTCGCAAACTCGTCAATCACGTTGTCAAAATGAATATTCTCAAGTGTTTCTCTTTTGGTGCTAAGGAGTCCAAGATCACTAGGACTATCTTTTCCAATTGAAGCCCGTAAATAAGACAAAATAAGCTTCAGTTTGCTGAAGGACCGCTCACAGCTTTCAGTTGAAACAGCAATTGTTAGAAGTATTTGAAATGAAATGCGCTTGACTCAGAAATAAGTCATATCCACATGAAACAATAAAACCAAGAACATCCAAAGGATTTTCCGATAAAAATTCAGTCCGGGTGATGAGAAGCATTTTTCAGTCACTGATTTATGTGCACAAGTCATTACCATTGACGTCAGTGTCGCATAAATTAGCAAAATCTAAGCAATTTCAACGAAGTGTATCGACGTTTGTCTCAGCAAGTAGAGTTTTGACGTCTAGTAAAAATCCTAATTTGTTTGGATTTTTTTAGACGTAAAAAACGTATTGATTTCTCCTGTTGGATTCTATCAATTACGCTGTTCATATCACGTGCAATTCTTCTTCTGCAGAAAGTCCTGCATCTCTTGTTAATTCTCCAGGCATCCTCCGATGTCGTCTAATTTGTCTGTCAATCTCGATTCCCAAAGTTGTGCATCTTCCTTTCCATTATCTACCGCAACCTGGCTCAAATTATCACGAATTTTGACAATTTCTTGCTCAAGCGATTCAAGATCAGATACTGCTTCCTTGAAATTCACAGTAGGATTCTGCAACCGTTTCTGGACACGATCAATTTTCCCAAGTATGATGTTCCAGAAATTTGACAAAACTAGGAATTATAATTTAATATACCCGCCAGCAAAAATTCTGCATCACTTCTGGTGTTAGGTGTCATATTTGTATGTTTTGATAATTTTTCTAACAGCTCTACCAGTTCATCTAGTGAAATCTAGTCCTTCATAAATTGCTTTAACAACTTCTGATCGTGCACTCCAACGTGTTTCAGACTCCCTCTTCATTGTGATTGGCACAACTCTTTTTAATTCTTCCCAACGAATTGTTGAACGAGAGAAAACAAAAATTTATACTTTCAACTGTTCCAAAAACGTGATAACAACTGGATCCTGTTTGGCGTAGTGTACTCTTGATAAGTTTAAGCTGTGGTTGTCACAGTTGATGAACAATGCTCTGTGATTTCTGGCACATATTCGCTGCTGAAGGCCGGATATATGCCCAGTCATTACAGCAGCATTGTAATAACATTGTGACCGATAGTCGGCTAGAGGTATGTTATTAGATTCCAGTTTCTCTACGATAACTCTTTCAATGCTTGCTGCGTCTTTGGAATGTATCTGGATAAAACCTAAAAATGATTCTTTGGTGGTTTCTTTTTTAGTTTGAAAATCCACATCCACAAATCTGATGACTTGAGAAAGCTGTCTTAGATCGGGTGTTGAGTCAAGTAGGATACCGTAGTACTTGTTTTTTCTGATTTCACTCAACAGCTGATTCCTTACAGTCGATGAAAGTAGGTGGATAAATTCATTTTGTATTTCCTGTATAAATAAAATACTGAGCCTGGATTTTCTCGGGAATCTTGTAAGTGCTTTTCTAACAGTGGATCATAATGATCAAGTTTGATCACAGAGAGACAGGAAAGAGAGGCGGTGTTTGATGTTTCATATGAAAGGAATCCAACTTGCTTTGACATACCGACACAATCCCTTGATAGGAGAGACCTTCTGTAAGCCAGTGGTTTTCGACCTTTTGAGATTCAAGGACCACTTGAAAAATGTGTGTCTTAGCTACGGACCACTACTAAAAATTGTGCTACTGCTGAGCTGGAAAGGTTAAATATAATTATACTGTTATCTGTTGCACACGCTCCTTCTATACAGAAGATTATTGATATATATAAGTAGTATACATGTTAGTTAGTAAAACTATACTAATATGCTACGTTTTGTGTGCTCCAAAAACAATATTGTAATGGCTTTTTTTTGTAAAGAACAAATGTCATTTATATTAGTCTTACAGTCATCTTATTTAATTCGATTTTCTAACTATAAAAAACAACAACTTAAAGTCATAAACAGTAGTTTGTATTAAAAGACTGCTATATTAGTTTATTTAGTACGAATGATGTTTTGTTTTTATTGTAAGCAATGGAGAAAATCCACTTTCACAAAGTTGCAAAGGGTAAAAGTATTTTAAAAGCTATCTGATACAGCTCGGAGTACTCCAAAATTTCATTAAGCCCACTTTCTGATGCAACATATTCAAAGTGGTATTGCTAGTCAGTTCAATGAATTGGTTTAATTACGATGTTGGTAATTTTATTTGATGAGACAATGCGTGCGAGATTAGGACTGGAAACCCACTAAAAACCACTGAACGTAAAAAATCACCAAAGTAGAATTAAAATTGGGCCTGCATTGATCGAATATGACCAGAAATCAAATTTATCTACAGTTGTTTATTTATTTCAACATTTTCTGGTTAATCGGTGATTTCGTATAATTGATCAAACATCTCAAAGTTACCTTGAAATAATCTTCTTTTCCAAAGATCAAGCTTTTTTGTAAAAGCAGACACTTTGTTACTGAGAGTAATATAATGTGTCTTCTTTCCTTGCCGAGTTGAATTAAGTTTATTGAGTTCTTCAAGAGTTTCAGCCAAGTAAGCCAGAACAGCAACCATAAACTATGGTTCAAATGATCAACAAGCTTTGAGTTTTTTTCTACAAGAAACTCTCTTACGTCATCACGTAATTAAAACAGTCTTATAACCAGCGAACTTCAGTATACATCAGTAACGGTTAATGTTCAAGATTCATATTCGAACATAAGAAATCAGAGAGACGATAATTTAATGGACGAGCCTTGATAAAATTTAAAACTATTTAGGCCAGATCAGAAATACATTTTAAGTCTGCGTTAATTCTTTTACTTGTTAGTCCTTCTTGATGAATCATACAATGCGTAAATTTCATGCTTTGCTCGCGGACCACCTGGCACATCTTCGCTGACAACTAGTGGTCCACGGCACATGTTGAGAACTACTGCTTTAAGCCACTCCTTTTTCTTGTCTTGGTCATGTTGGTGGCTTTTAGTGTCTTCTCTGTCCGTTCTATTAATAGAATCGCCTTTGTCTCTTACTGCTCCCCTACTCTCTCTCGCAGTTATTTTTTAAATCGCCACTAGCAATCCTACATTGTGGATGTGTCATTTATTTAGGAGTAGAATGGCGCCCCTTAACGCTCAATGGGGGCGCCAAAATCATGCTTGCCAACTGATTTGTAATGAATATATTTTCGGAGCTCCAAAATTCAATCTTGCAAACGTATTTGGGATACATTAGTTTGCATCAAAACACAATTAAATAATACGTTTTAATACTCATTTTGGCGCCCCTTAACGTGGCACCCGGGGACATATGTCCCCCCCTGCCCCCCCCCTCACTACGCCACTGCCAGCATCTTAATATGGTCATTTTGGTAAACTTCACGATGCCTCATTCCAACCCGGAGATTTTAGGGAGTGAAGGGCAACAAGTCATTTCTTAGAAATCCCCCCGCCCATCACAGCCTTGGTTGTTGGATCCCCCCGCCCATCACAGCCTTGGTTGTTGGATCCCCCCGCCCATCACAGCCTTGGTTGTTGGATCCCCCCGCCCATCACAGCCTTGGTTGTTGGATCCCCCCGCCCATCACAGCCTTGGTTGTTGGATCCCCCCGCCCATCACAGCCTTGGTTGTTGGATCCCCCCGCCCATCACAGTTTTGGTTGTTGGGTCGCAGTATGTTTACTTTTTCCTTCAATGTTAATCTGTGACGAGGAACCCGACCATGTCGGTTCACACCAAGCGCCGAAGCACTAATCGTCTCTGAGCCGTGTCATTTCATCCAGAGGAAAAGGAATTAGGCTGTAGCAGTGTAGCAGTGTAGCAGTGTAGCAGTGTAGCAGTGTAGCAGTGTAGCAGTGTAGCAGTGTAGCAGTGTAGCAGTGTAGCAGTGTAGCAGTGTAGCAGTGTAGCAGTGTAGCAGTGTAGCAGTGTAGCAGTGTAGCAGTGTTGCTGTGCTGTATTTTTGAGTATCTACATGTACAAGTATGCCGGTGAGACATGGCGATCTCTCCCGCCGTCAAAAGCAACCCCTGAGGTCTAGCTCCACGCAAATTGAGCTATGGCTTAAAACCAAGTATACTTTTGAAACTCCCACTTGGTACACGAGAAGAAGTGACATGAGCGATTTCAGCATCTATTTCTAACATGAAGTTTTAACATATATATTATTATTTTTGTTAAAAAACTACACCAGTTTTTGTAACATGATATTTAAAATGCTACTATTAACAGCGGCTATATTTAAACAGAACATTGTAACTTCTATATATATGTAATTATATATTTTCCCAAACAGTAACACCCTAATAAGAGATGGCTAAACACTGACGTGCTGAGCTTGGATAACCCCCTTTTATATAAACCCCTAATCCCTCTTTAAATAATTACTCTCTAATCCGAGTGTTTTTTGTTTCTCGTATCTTTTCTTCTTATGTTTCGTAACATAAATCTGTCTGGGTCATTATAACTCTGTACATGAATAATGCAACCAAACACGACTGAGAAACGTAAACATTGTCTCAGGCGCTTCATACGTGAGGCGCACAAACAAATGCAACAATCGCCCAGGGGCAGTCACGGAATTAGACTTGATAAGGCCCTAAGCTATTTGAGATAAGGGACCCTTTACAAGCCCTTATATTCTATGTCAGTGCCAAATATGAAAATTGTCGATGAGCAGTGCAGCGAACCGCTAAGTTTGTGTGGCTCGGTAAATCCGCTTTGTAAAAGAAAGTAATTACTGTCAGCCTTTGCTTATGAGGAAAGAGATGCAGTGTTCACACGTTTCTATAGCAACGGCATACGAGAGGATAGTGTGGCTAGCACAATGCCCAGTACAATATATTTTATACGACATATTTTACCAGAACCGTAGTCTTTAGACGGAGGAAACACTTGACAATCGCTTAATAATATATCGCTAAAAACTAAGGGTGTACCGGATTAAAATTTTTGAAATCCTGCAGGATCCGGATTTGTAAAAATGGCCACGTTCCGGATTTTTCGGAGCCGGAGCTATGGGCCGTCCATAAAGTACGTCACGCTATTTTTGACCATTTTTAACTCCCCCTCCCCCCTGTCACAAACTGTCACACTTTCTTACACCCCATCCCCCTCTGGAGCGTGACGTACTTTATGGACGGCCCCTATTATATTTATATCTATTTTGTCGCAAAACCGGCCAGCCAGATTTGGCAAAATTTATGAATTAATATTCTGCCGGAGCCAGATTTGTAATAAAACAAACCCGTAAAAACAAAGTTTTTGACTATAAATCCCTTATATATGAGACATAACTAACAGTATTGATTATTTTCAAACATTTACAGACTGAATCTGTCTTAACTCAAGTTTGCTTCATAACCCTAGGGGGGGAGGGGTGGGTGGGAGGGGGAGAGGGGAAAAGTCTGGTCACCGATTCGCTTGACCGAGCTCAGCGTGACACGTAAAATGTAAACAAAAGCACCCCGTCGCTTCGTTGGGTCGCCTCAATGCGTCAGCTCAAACTTTCACGTGGCAAAAAAACAATAACAAACCGTGAATTTAAATTACATACCTCATATAAGGATAAACTAAAAATGCATTAATTTAAAATTTAATTACGGTACGTTCGATCGATCGGAAATTTTGATACGATGCATTGTTAGGTCAGACGGGTCAGTGTGCCAAATTTCAGCTCGATCGAATCACGGGAAGTGGGTCATTTTCTACTTTTCTTTTTCCGCCCGCCCAGCCCATGAGATGATGAGATGATGAGAATTCCGGATTTGCTGGAGCCGCAGCCGAAATCCGGTAATCCCCTACTAAAAACAACGGGAGACTACGTTCCGGGAAATAATATGAAAGTGCCTGGCTCTAATATAAAGTCGGATACTTCGGTCGGCAGTTTAAGTAGAGGAGGGTTAACGTATATAAAAGTGCTTTGGACCTAAGTATAATAAAAGTAAAGCGGTATTTCCGTCACGGTATTTAGGTTGTGCCCAAACTGTAAAATTAAATGCAACAATCTGAACCAAAGTTTGTTGTTAACAAGATGACTTCAACAAAAATCTAGAATTTATAAGCGAACAATTTTTAAAAAAAATGTAATAAGTATGTAAGGGGCCGTCCATAAAGTACGTCACGCTATTTTTGACCCTCCCTCCCCCTGTCACAAACTGTCACAAATCTCTGGACCCCCCCCTAAAGTACGTCACACTTTCGAATTTTTTTTAAATTAACACCTAATTAAAATTTTAAATTTAATACTTAAATTACACTTCACCATTAAACTGTATTAAAACATAAACTTTCCAATTAAAAGTAGGGATGTACCAGATTCAAAATTTTGAAATCCTGCCGGAGCTGAATTTGGCCGGATTTATGAAGTGAAATCCGGCTGGCGCCGAAATCAGATTTCTTAAAATGGCCGGATTCCTGATTTGCCGGAGCCATTATGAATATATATATAAATTAGGAATCTACCGGCCAGCCGAATTTATAAAGTGAAACCTGCCGGAGTCGAAGCCAGAGCCGGATTTTTTTTTAAATAGCCGGATTCCGGACTTGCCGGAGCTGGAGCCGAAATCCCGTACACCCCCACTTAAAAGAACTATCATATTATTAAAATGACTTTAATAGTAGAATAGTTAATTGGCAACAGTTGTCACAGTTATTCAATGAAATAGTAACTCAATCTAGATCAAATTTGAAAAGAAAAATTGCAAAAATTACACTTGACAATTGTATAATACACATAATTTCTCTGCTAACTTTTCATTTACAATGAGTGAGGTTAAGTTTTAGATAATCTTCCGATTATGCAATCTATTGACACAGGAAAATAAGTAGATTAGCGACACTTGACCTCACCCAGAGATTAAATAATACAAAGAAAACAAAACAATTTGACTTTTTAAAAAAAGACTAGATTAACAAATTATGTGACCAACTCTTGTGCTATATTGAATCTGTTTATTATGGTCTTATGAATTATGTTTCATGCAAAAATATTCACTGGACATCATCTTACAACGGTGAAATGAAGTTTTCATCCATAGTTACGACTGACATCATTCTTTCACCATCATCGTTTCCTGGAAGGATAATTGCAGACAGATCAACTCGTCCTCATCTAGCCACTCAACAGCCTCTGTATGTGTATTTTCTCTTCTGGCAATAACTGCCATAGGTTCTCTTTGCCTTCTAGAAGTGATTCTCAAAGGACGGATGCTTTTTATCTGAGTTGATTCTGGAACAGTTTGGGTGGGCACATTCTCCTGAGCCCGAGCTCTGTGTTGTACTGTATGTTTCTTCAAAATTATTTGTGAGGCTAAATATAAGTGACCTAATTTGCAAAGTAGATCAAATAAGCTGGTACTTTGAAAACTCCTGTTGATCTTGGCATAATGTCATCAAATTTGAGAGTTTGTGCTACAATCAAGGAAGGACATTTATGAGAATCTGCATCTTTCTGAAGCTTCGAGTCCATCAACTATTTGGTTGATTGGGATTGGAGGAGGGGAAGAATCTTGAAGGTAAAACGTTGAAATATGAGCTTCGTGCTTTGTCGCAACAGTTCATGTCCTGATATTTAAGAATTTGAGTGAAGTATTGGCTGGTTCGAACATGATTGTCAAACCATACCTCAGTGGCGTAGGTAGGGTCATGTGCGCCCGGGGACGTGACACAAAATCGGCACCCCTTGTCGGACCGAAAGATTCTGGGGGCTCACTGAGCCCCGAAGAAAAATTTGAAATTTTACGGTTTATATAGTTCATTTTCGAAGCTTATGTTATTTTAATGAAATAGAATACAGACTAAGAATTATCTATACGATTGTAAACAATTTATTTGAAGAAAAAAAACTCTACTAATTATACGATTAGTCATAGTCTACAATAAATTGATTCTCCTTGATTTAATTTGATTGTCGCAAACTCGTCAATCACGTTGTCAAAATTAATATTCTCAAGTGTTTCTCTTTTGATGCTAAGGAGTGCAAGATCACTCGGACTATCTTTTCCAATTGAAGCACGTAAATAAGACAAAATAAGCTTCAGTTTGCCGAAGGACTGCTCACAGCTTTCAGTTGAAACAGCAATTGTTAGAAGTATTTGAAGTGAAATGCGCTTGACTCAGAAATAAGTCACATCCATATGAAACAATAAAACCAAGAACATCCAAAGGAGTTTCCGATAGAAATTCAGTCCCGGTGATGAGAAGCATTTTCAGTCACTGATTTCTGTGCACAAGTCGTGACCATTGACGTCAGTGTCGTATAAATTAGCAAAATCTAAGCAATTTTAACGAAGTGTATCGAATTTTGTCTCAGCAAGACGAGTTTTGACGTCTAGTAAAAATCCAAATTTGTTTCGATTTTTTTAGACGTAAAAACCGTATTGATATCTCCTGTTGAAGTCTATCAATTACGCTGTTCATATCACGTGCAATTCTTCTTCTGCAGAAAGTCCTGCATCTCTTGTTAATTCTCCAGGCATCCTCCGATGTCGTCTAATTTTTCTGTCACCCTCGATTCCCAAAGTTGTGCATCTTCCTTTCCATTATCTACCGCAACCTGGCTCAAATTATCACGAATGTTGACAATTTCTTGCTCAAGCGATTCAAGATCAGATGCTGCTTCCTTGAAATTCATAGTAGGATTCTGCAACCGTTTCTGGACACGATCAATTTTCCCAAGTATGATGTTCCAGAAATTTAACAAAACTAGGAATTTAAAGTTTAATATACCTGCCAGCAAATTTTCCTTTATCACTTCTGGTGTCAGGCGTCATATTTGTATGTTTTGATAATTTTTCCAACAGCTCTACAAATTCATCTAGTGAAATCTAGTCCTTCATAAATTGCTTTAACAGCTTCTGATCGTGCACTCCAACGTGTTACAGACTCCCTCTTCAATGTGTTTGGCACAACTCTTTTTAATTCTTCCCAACGAATTGTTGAACGAGAGAAAACACAAATTTATACTTTCAACTGTTCCAAAAACGTGATAACAACTGGATCCTGTTTGGCTGAGTGTACTCTTGGTAAGTTTAAGCTGTGGTTGTCACAAAGATGAACAATGCTCTGTGATTTCTGGCACATATTGTCTGCTGAAGGCCGGATATATGCCCAGTCATTACAGCAGCATTGCAATAACATTGTGACCGATAGTCGGCTAGAGGTATGTTATTAGATTCCAGTTTCTCTACGATAACTCTTTCAATGCTTGCTGCGTCTTTGGAATGTATCTGGATAAAACCTAAAAATGATTCTTTGATGGTTTCTTTTTTAGTTTGAAAATCCACATCCACAAATCTGATGACTTGAGAAAGCTGTTCCCGGTGTCTTAGATCGGGTGTTGAGTCAAGTAAGATACCGTAGTACTTGTTTTTTCTGATTTCACTCAACAGCTGATTCCTTACAGTCGATGAAAGTAGGTGGATAAATTATGCATTTTGTATTTCCTGTATAAATACGATACTGAACCTGGATTTTCTCGGGAATCTTGTAAGTACTTTTCTAACAGTGGATCATACTGATCAAGTTTGATCACAGAGAGACAGGAAAGAGAGGCGGTGTTTGATGTTTTCATATAAAAGGAATCCAACTTGCTTTGACATACCGACACAATCCCTTGAGAGGAGGGACCTTCTGTAAGCCAGTGGTTCACAACCTTTTGAGATTCAAGGACCACTTGAAAAATGTGTGTCTTAGCTACGGACCACTACTAAAAATTGTGCTACTGCTGAGTGGGAAAGTTAAATATAATTATACTGTGTATATCTTATCTGTTGCACACGCTCCTTCTATACAGAAGATTATTGATATATATAAGTAGTATACATGTTAGTTAGTAAAACTATACTAATATGCTACGTTTTGCGTGCTCCAAAAACAATATTGTAATGGCTTTCTTTTGTAAAGAACAAATGTCATTTATATTAGTCTTACAGTCATCTTAATTATTTCTACTTGCTAACTATAAAAAAAACTTTAAGTCATAAACAGTAGTTTGTATTAAAAGACTGCTATATTAGTTTATTTAGTACGAATGATGTTTTGTTTTTATTGTAAGCAATGCAGAAAATCCACTTTCACAAAGTTGCAAAGGGTAAAAGTATTTTAAAAGCTATCTGAGACAGCTCGGAGTACTCCAAAATTTCATTAAGCCCACTTTCTGATGCAACATATTCAAAGTTGTATTGCTAGTCAGTTCAATGAATTGGTTTAATTACGATGTTGGTAATTTTATTTGATGAGACAATGTGTGCGAGATTAGGACTGGAAACCCACGAAAAACCACTGAACGTTAAAAATCACCAAAGTATTATTAAAATTGGGACTGCATTGATCGAATATGACCAGAAATCAAATTTATCAACAGTTGTTTATTTATGTCAACATTTTCTGGTTTCTCGGTGATTTCGTATAATTGATCAAACATCTCAAAGTTACCTTGAAATAATCTTTTTTTTTCCAAAGACCAAGCTTTTTCGTAAAAGCAGACACTTTGTTACTGAGAGTAATATAATGTGTCTGCTTTCCTTGCCGAATTAAGTTTATTGAGCTCTTCAAAAGTTTCAGCCAAGTAAGCCAGAACTGCAACCCATAAGCTATGGTGGAAATGATCAACAAGCTTTGAGTTTTTTCTACAAGAAACTCTCTTAAGTCGTCACGTAATTCAAACAGTCTGATAACCAGCGAACTTCAGTATACATCAGTAACTGTTAATGTTCAAGATTCATATTCGAACATAAGAAATCAAAGAGACGAGAATTTAATGGACGAGCCTTGATAATATTTAAAAACTATTTAGGCCACATCAAAAATATATTTTAAGTCTGCGTTAATTCTTTTACTTGTTAGTCCTTCTTGATGAATCATACAGTGCGTAAATTTCATGCTTCGCTCGCGGACCACCTGGCACATCTTCACGGACAGCTAGTGGTCCACGGACCACAGGTTGAGAACTACTGCTTTAAGCCACTCCTTTTTCTTGTCTTGGTCATGTTGGTGGCTTTTAGTGTCGTCTCTGTCTGTTCTATTAATAATATCGCCTTTGTCTCTTACTGCTCCCTTACTCTTACTCCCAGTCTCTCACATTTTTTTTTAAAAATCGCCATTAGCAATCCTACATCGAGGATGTGTCATTTATTTATGATTAGAATGGCGCCCCTTAACGCTCAATGAGGGAGCCAAAATCATGCTTGCCAACTGATTTGTAATGAATATATATCTGGAGCTCCAAAATTCAATCTTGCAAACGTTATTTGGGATACATTAGTTTACATGAAAACACAATTAAATAATGAGTTTTAATACTCATTTTGGTGCCCCCTGACGTGGCGCCAGGGGACAAAGTCCCCCCTGCCCCCCCTCGCTACGCCACTGCCATACCTGATCCTTATATTTGTAATATTAGTCCTGCTGCATCCAATTCAGATTTATGAAGAACACATTCAGGAGATACGCATTTCATGCTATTTTGACATAAAATTAATTCTAATTTTTGAACAAAAAAAAATTGAAAATTATTTTTAAAGCTATTTAAATTCTACTAATAAAATATAAATAAATTAGAAAAAAAATAATTAAAAAAATAAATGTGTGACATCACAAATGGCCTGACCCCCCCCACCCCCCTGTCACAAAGCGTCACACTTTCTTAGACCCCCTCCCCCCTCCGAGCGAGACGTACTTTATGGACAGCCCCTAAGGCAAGTCATTCTTACTCCTCAAATAGTGATAAATTCGCTGATAACACTTGGCAGTTTTATCGAATGGGAAATGTGAACCCGAGAAAACCGGGTAAATTATTTGTCTATCCATGTCTAAAACCGGAAAAACGTCATAACTCAATGAGTATGGCATCTGTCCGTCTACGAAAGACGATAGATTTATCTTTATTATCTGCAGCTCTTGGTGTGGCTGATGAGACCAATCCTTGAGTGGCAGTCTCTTCTGCATGACACACACACGAAAGCAGTGGGGCAGTGTTTCCTGGCCTTTCTCCTCGCTCTTTTCCCGACTGCTTCTGCCCTAGTTTGCTCCTCTGCTCTTAGTGATCCTTCTTTCACTATAGCCCGCCACATGGACCTATCCTCTGCCAGGTTTTCCCAGTTTTGTATATCAATGTTGGCTACTTTCATGTCTCTCTTGCATATGTCCACGTATCTGAGACATGGCCGACCAACCGACCTTTTCCCTGTCGCCAGCTCGCTGTAGAGCACATCCTTGGGTATGCGACCACTTTGCATCCTCTTGACGTGTCCAAGCCAACGGAGGCGTCTTTGGCTTAGTATTGCTGCAATACTACTCATGCTTGCTTGAGCCAGGACCTCTGTGTTGGGGACTTTCTCTTGCCATTTGATGTCTAGGATGCGGCGCAGGCATCTGAGGTGGAAGCTATTGAGCCTTCTTTCATGCCTGGTATAGGTGGTCCAAGACTCGCATCCATAGAGGAGTGTGCTCAGTACGCAGGCCTGGTATACCTGCAGCTTAGTCCTTGCTGTGAGTTTGGCATTGGACCAGACTCTTTTGTACAGTCTAGCCATAACAGTTGCTGCCTTCCCTATCCTACTACTTATCTCATCTTCCAGTGAGAGGGTGCTCGAGATGTTTGATCCCAGATAAGTAAAACTGTCAACAGCATCCAAGTTGCAGTCGTCAATGGTGATAGTCGGGAGAGAGGCAGCATCCTGTGCCATAATGTTGGTTTTCTTTATACTTATGGTCAGGCCAAACTCTTTGCAGGCAGCGGAGAAGCTGGATACAAGGTTCTGCAGGCCGTCTGCTGTGTGGGATATTAAGGCGGCATCGTCTGCAAATAAGAGCTCACGCAGCAAAATCTTCCTTATTTTGGTCTTGGCTTTAAGTCGGGCAATATTGAATAATCTCCCGTCAGCTCTGGTGTGTATGTATATCCCCTCGCTGTTGTTCTTGAAGGCATACTGGAGTAAGATGGAAAAGAATATTGCGAATAGAGTAGGTGCCAACACGCAGCCTTGCTTTACTCCACTACTTACTGGGAAAGCCTCGGAGGTGGCACCGTTATAGCACACTGTGCCCTGCATGTTTTCGTGGAATTGCTTGATGATGTTAAGCAGATGTGTAGGGCAGCCTATTTTTACTAAGATCTGGAAAAGGCCGCTTCTGCTGACAAGATCAAAAGCTTTAGTTAGGTCGACGAACGCGATGTATAGAGGCATATGTTGCTCCCTGCATTTCTCCTGCAGCTGGCGCAGAGAGAAGATCATGTCTATGGTTGATCTTCCGGCTCGAAAGCCGCACTGCGATTCTGGGAGTACACGCGATGCTAGGGTCTGCAGGCGTGTCAATGCAACTCGGGCGAAGGCCTTTCCAACTATACTGAGGAGAGAGATTCCACGATAGTTGTTGCAGTCACTCTTGTCTCCTTTATTTTTATACAGTGTAACGATGTTGGCATCTTTTAACTCCTGTGGTATCTGCCCCTGTTCCCAGCACAGAGTGAGGAGGTCATGCAAAGGTTGTAAAAGTATTTCTTTTCCACATTTGAGAACTTCTGGTGGAATTCCATCATTACCAGGGGCTTTCCCGCAGGCTAGGCAATCTATGGCTCTACTTAGCTCGACCATTGTGGGTAGGCTATCGAGCTCTTCCATGACCGGCAGGTCTGGGATATCGTCCAGGGCAGCAGTTGAGACATGGTTTATAGTTGCGTACAATTCCAGGTAGTGCTCGATCCACCGTTTGAGTTGCTTGTCCCGATCAGTGATAATTTCCCCTGCTTTTGACATTAAGGGTGCTGTCTTGGAGGTCAGAGGGCCTGTTGCTTGTTTTATATTCTCGTACATAGCCTTTGTATCGCCTCTATCAGCAGCTGACTGTATGCTGGAACTTAGATTGATCCAGTACGTGTTAGCGTAGTGGCGAGCTGCCTGCTGGGCATTTTTCTTGGCGCTCTTAAGGGAATGTAGAGTTTCTGGGCAAGGCCTGTCTTTATAGGCTAAAAGAGCCTTTCTTTTTACATCGGTGACATGCTTCATTTCCTCCCAGTGGGCCTCAAACCAGTCTGCACTTTTGCGTTCTCTCTTGCCGAATGCCGCAATAGCTGAGCCATATATGGTGTCCCGCAGATGTGACCACTTGGACTCAATAGTGTCTACTGGTGGCATTTGTACAAGAGCTTCTTTTAGTCTCTGGGTGTATTCTGCTGTTCTCTCTGGATTCTTGGTGGAGCAGATGCCTATGCGTGGTTTTCCCTTGTTTTGGTTGCGGTACAATTTCTTTGGCAGTAACCTTACCTTGCTAGCCACTAAGGAGTGATCTGTGTCGCAGTCTGCACTGTGGTAACTGCGTGTGAGGAGGACACTGGCCAGTTGTGTGCGTCTTGTGATGATGAGATCTAGTTGGTGCCAGTGTTTAGAGCGGGGATGCCTCCATGACACTTGGTGGATTGCTTTGCAGTTGAAGAAAGTATTTGTGACACATAGTCCATGTAAGCAGCACATCTCTAGTAATCTCTGCCCATTTTCATTTAGCCTGCCTCTTCCAAAATAACCGAGGCAAGTTGGCCAGGCCATGTGATCACTTCCAACTCTTGCATTGAAGTCACCAAGGATGTAGATTGCTTCATTGGTGGGTATGCTCGCTAGTGTTTGATTGAGATCATCATAGAACTGGTCTTTCGCTTCTGAGCTCGAGGATAAGGTTGGAGCATAAGCACTGATGATGTTGGCTAATCCTGAGGATGTAGATAGTCGTATTGTTAGTATCCTGTTAGTGCCCTTTGTTGGGGGTTCTATGGAGGAGCAGAGTCCATTTTTTATGGCAAAACCAACCCCATGTTGCCTTGGTGTGTCCATTGGTCCACCCTGCCAGAAGAAAGTGTAGTTGCATTCTTTTATGGTACCACTTTCTGGGAGTCTAGTCTCCTGAAGGCAGGCAATGTCGATGTTTAGTCTGGCAAGCTCCCTGTCAATGATGGCTGTCTTCCTGGCATCATCAATAAGCTGCAGGTCGGCAGTAATGCCTGGACACATAGTCCTAACGTTCCAGCTTGCTAGGCGAAGAGCTGGAGTCTTCTTATCTTTTGTTTTTTTATTTCTAGGTGCAGGATTTACTGGCCTACTTGTTGAGGAGTTCCTCTGAGCTCCACGCACCCAGTGGAGCAGGTAGGCCATGGCGGGATAGCACCTTATTGGCTGGGGGCTGCCCAGCTTGAGGCGGGCGGTAGCGATCCATTGAGACATGGTGATCTCTCCCACCGTCAGAAGCAACCCCTGGCGCCTAGCTCTACGCCAATTGAGCTATGGCTTATAACCGGTAAACTGCTGCTTCCCGTGTTGTGTTCACACCTTGCGGCGATGCTGGAGTGTCCTCTCCAGTAAAGATAAAGCCTGGGCGTGTTACTATGGAGAACCAGCTGCTGCCCAAACAGCAGATCCCCCCTCTCCACGCCAATGGTGGATCCAATGGAACGACTAATGTCGATACGGCTTGGCACCATTCGCGTCGCAGGAGCTGCCGGAATGCAATTTGTTTCAGTAGCAGACCGCCTTAGGAGCTCCACTTCCTGATTTTCTGTCGGGGTTTACTCCCCTAGCCTTTCCCATGAGGGTTTAGCCGCAAGGCAGCGGAGGTTTAGAATAAGAGTTTCCCTCTCCTAGATGAGCTACCGACCATGGTTAACGAGCCTCATCGAGTAATGTTCTATTTTTAGATTACATTTTAGCGGAATAATGTTTTGAAGCATAAATACAGTCGAATCAAGTATGTTCTCAAAATTGTTAGCATAGTAAAATTACGAAACTGGTTTTTCCTTTTTCAAGTCCAATCAGCTGTCTTAAATTAACGAAGAATTAACAAATAGCTGATAAGATTCATCCTTCTCAATGTACCTACTTTTACAAATTACATATTGACTCGTATCTTCTATTAATTTTTTATGAAATTAGTCCATATATATATATACAATACTAGCGTCTCACCCGTCAAAAATGACGGAAGTTTGCAAAATAAATACACATCAGATTAAAAAAATAACGTAATACAGAACTTTCATTTATTTTAATTATTTTTATTTGATTCATTATCAGCATATTGAACAAATTTATGCGGAACGTTCGAAAAGTGTTGATTTTGGTGCAGCACTGTAAAACAAAATCGATCGCAGCGCCACCTAACAGCATTACAAATTTGGCAGCGCCACCTACAAATTACATCCATACATACATACAACGGGAATTATGTATATTTATATATATATAGCCCAAATATTTCTATTAGTACATTTCCGCCAAATTATGACAAGGCCTATACATCCCACAATCCTCTTTCCACAAATCTGTCTAAGGAAGAGAATATAATGTCTTAAGCCATATTTATTTGTATTTGTTTTTTTCAATGCAGTGCCGTGTCAAAAGCCAAATATTTACACACAACCTCCATCTAAAACTGAGCATCTTGCGCGACAGCTGACCCGGAAATAAAAAAAAATTACTTTGAAAAATGTTTAATTTTAAAACAAGTTATCCGCCTACGGCACAAGTGTTCAAAGTCCGGCATGCGGGCCAAATGCGTCCCATGTTAAAAGTTGAACTGGGCCCCCGCTTTACCTCAAATAATTTATGGACTTGGTGGATTTTTCTTTTAACGGCGATATTGAATTATGAAAAACTGAATTTATGTGGGGTGTTTTTTTTTATCGGGTACAAAATACGATGACATTAAATGATGGCAAACATCGATGATCTTTTAATTGTTTACCAACGTGGATTTTGATTTTTAAAAGACGATACGGTCATCTGCCGTATCACAAGATTTGATGACGACATTTATCTCTTTTTTTCTAACTTGGAAAAGGAAATAAATGTGGCGTTGTTGTACTTAAAATTTTAAGACAGTTTTTACATCACAATTTTCGCACCCACCATTTTCGGCTCTAGTTATATTTCAACTAGGGCTGTTACTGATCAAAAAAGTTTTGTTCGATTAATCGAGAAAACATATGATCTATGACGCATGTATAAGTTAAGTTGCGATTCATTATTTCGCGAAATCGGTGAAGTCGCGGTAATTCCATGGCTCCCAAATTTTGTAATGTAACACAGCAAATTCTTTCTGTTAACCAAGAAACAAGGAAGAAAAACCTTTTTGTTTATGTATGCACGTCTAAATAAATAATAATAATACGAGGGAAAGTATGGAAGTAACAACAAAAATAAAAATTATTCATAAATTGGAAAAACAAATATTTTAGAAATATTTTATTAAATTTTAATCGAATTTTAATCGATCAAATGAATCTTAATTTTTAAAAAGATTAATCGATTAATTAATGTTTAATTTCCGCAGCCCTAATTTCAACACAATTTTATTTATTGTTGGGTACGTAGTTGTAGCTTTGACATTATTTATAATTTTTTTAATTAATTTCTTAATGATGGCAAAAGATGTAGTATGGCTCCTTCCCCCCCCCTCCTCACACTAAATATAACTGTTAACAGTTACATAACAAAGATCAATCATAGAATTTAAAAAAACCTATTAACTCAGTCTCAAAGTATGTCATTTTTTTCATTATCTTAATACGACTCCCAGATATTTGACCTTCGTCTGATATGGCCCTTTTTATAAAAAATTTAGACATCCCTGGCCTAAGGCGACTGGGTCTGCGCCGAAAGGAAACACAAGTGTGACGTCAGGTCACATTCCGTTCGTCTGGCGATTCCGTGATGGTCAGCGCGATCTAGCTCTCTCTCTCTCTCTCTCTCTCTCTTTCTCACACACACACTCTCTCTCTCTCTTGTGATTATCTTCAGTCAGCGCGATCTAGCTCTCTCACTCTCTCTCTCTCTCTCTCTCTCTCTCTCTCTCTCTCTTGTGATTATCTTCCAAATGTCTCCAAAATGGGCATTCCAACCATAATGCGCGTAGAGGAACGTGGTTACGCCTCTGACGGGTCAAATTTAAAAATATTTTTTCAAAGTTTGTAAGGATTAAACAAAAAAAATAAAATCTTCCGGCTGAATATCGGTTAATGACCGAGTTTCTCCCTTGGGCTTTGCCCGGTAAGCCTTTTCCTTTTGTTTAATATTGGGGATATTTTTATCTTCGCTTTTCACCTTGAGCCGACCAGGGGGTGCACGCGCTGACGTCAAACATTCAAACTCTGGAGTGTCTAAAGGGAGTGTTTGGGGGGGGGGAGGGTGGTTTTGAGAGCAAGGAAGTTGAGAAGATGTGAAATGGGTGTTTCCTTGACCCTGTCTTCACGAATATCATCAGATGGCCTTAAAAACTGGTGTCCCCCGGCACGTGTGAGAGGTCATTTCTGACCAATCACAACTGGTCGCTGTGATCACGTGATTGCTCGCATGCCGTAGATGGGGAATAAAGAAACGTGTTAAGGGTGAGAACTAGACGACAGAGGACAGGTCGTGAGAAAGTGGGTAACTAGGGATAATGTGGGTAACTAGGGATAATGTGGATAACTAGGGAGAATGTGGGTAACTACGGAGAATGTGGGAAACGAGAGAATGTGAGTAACTAGGGAGAATGTGGATAACTAGGGAGAATGTGGGTAACTAGGGAGAATGTGGATAACTACGGAGAATGTGGGTAACTAGTGATAATGTGGGTAACTAGAAAGAATGTGGGTAACTAGGGAGAATGTGGGTAACTACGGAGAATGTGGGCAACGAGAGAATGTGGGTAACTAGGGAGAATGTGAGTAACGAGAGAATGTGGTAACTAGGGAGAATGTGGATAACTAGGGAGAATGTGGGTAACTAGGGAGAATGTGGATAACTAGGGAGAATGTGGGTAACTAGTGATAATGTGGGTAACTAGGGAGAATGTGAGTAACGAGACAATGTGGTAACTAGGGAGAATGTGGATAACTAGGGAGAATGTGGGTAACTAGGGAGAATGTGGATAACTACGGAGAATGTGGGTAACTAGTGATAATGTGGGTAACTAGAAAGAATGTGGGTAACTAGGGAGAATGTGGGTAACTACGGAGAATGTGGGCAACGAGAGAATGTGGGTAACTAGGGAGAATGTGAGTAACGAGAGAATGTGGTAACTAGGGAGAATGTGGATAACTAGGGAGAATGTGGGTAACTAGGGAGAATGTGGATAACTAGGGAGAATGTGGTAACTAGGGAGAATGTGGGTAAATAGGGAGAAAGTGGGTAAATAGGGAGAATGTTGGTAACTAGGGTGAATGTGGGTAACTAGGGAGAATGTGGTAACTAGGGAGAATATGGGTAACTAGGAGAATGTGTGTAAATAGGGAGAATGTGGGAAACTACGGAGAATGTGGGAAACGAGAGAATGTGGGTAACTAGGGAGAATGTGGGTAAATAGGGAGAATGTGGGTAACTAGGGAGAATGTGGTAACTAGGGAGAATGTGAGTAACTAGGGAGAATGTAGGTAACTAGGGAGAAAGTGGGTAAATAGGGAGAATGTGATTAACTGGGGAGAATGTGGTAACTAGGGAGAATATGGGTAACATCGAGAATGTGTGTAAATAGGGAGAATGTGGGTAAATACGGAGAATGTGGGAAACGAGAGAATGTGGGTAACTAGAGAATGTGGGTAACTAGGGAGAATGTGGGTAAATAGGGGAGAATGTGAAATTAGTTAGACTGTACGCAAAAAGTAAGACTGGATTCTAATGAACGCGTGGACACAGGGCCGTCTTAACGCAAAGGCCCGTTGGGCATTTGCCCGGGGGCCCACGGGCATAGGGGCCCCATGGTAATATGTTTATTTATATATATTATGTATATTTATTTTTTATTTGCTGCGGGGGACGGGCCCAACACTATTTCTTTGCCCGGGGGCTCAAAATGGTGTAAACACGGCTCTGCGTGGACACGTTTTGAGATTGAAAAACTAGCGAGAGTGTGAGGAAGCAAGTGAGGCTGCGGGGGGAGTCGCCGACTTTGGGAAACTGGTGAGGGCATGGTTAATTCGCGAGACTTTGTGCAATTAGTGAACCTGTGTTCAACTCGTGAGAATGTGGAGAAAGCCCTGGCTGGGCTTTACAGTCAAACGATCTGTCTGCTTGGTAACGATTTGTTCGAGAGTAACCACGCGATACGATACAAAACATTTCCGATGATGACGTCAAAAAAAACTTGTTCAGAGTAACATTCTGCTCCCCCCCCTGCCCCTCATGGTTCATTAGCCCAGGGGAAAAAATGAACTAAACCCACTCCCTCCCCCATATACACTATTTTTTTTTGGAGGTGATGTTTCTTACCAGAGGTTCCGCGTTTCTCAAGTCTGTATGCTATCTTAGAAGTTTAAATGTCCCCCTTGGATTCTATCTTTAACATGAAGGACTCCCTGGCATTCTATCTGTAATTTGAAGGTCTATCTTGAATTTTATCTTTAACATGAAGGGCTCCATTTACATTATATCTGTCTCCCGTGTATACTGTCTTAAATATCAACATTTCCCCTAGAATTATTTTTTAATTTGAGATATGAAGCTCTCCCTTGCATTATATCTTTATTATGAAGGTTTCCATTGCATTCTGATTCTACATTTAATATGAAGGTGTCCCTTGCATTCTATATTTAATATGAAGGTCTACCTTGCATTCTATATTTAATATGAAGGTGTCCCTTGCATTCTATATTTAATATGAAGGTGTCCCTTGCATTCTATATTTAATATGAAGGTGTCCCTTGCATTCTATATTTAATATGAAGGTGTCCCTTGCAATATATCTTTAGTATGAATCCTTATAAGTGTCTTTCTCATTAATTAGATCCATGTTCTTACATCGCTTCTCATGTTCGGGGTTAATCTTCTTCTCACATGATGTCCATTTTAAGTCTAATATTTCTAGTGCTTAAAAACATATATATTGGCAATAGTCATATACATGTGTTATGACCTTTGTCGAAAACCTCTGTCACACACTATTTGACTTTCCAAAGTATCCCACATTATTTCTCATGCGAAATCAGGTCTCCGAAAACATAAAAAGAGCTCCGAATACATAACAAGGACTCCGAATAGATAACAAGGACTTCGAATAGATAACAAGGACTCCGAATAGATAAAAAGGACTCCGAATAGATAACAAGGACTCCGAATAGATAACAACTACTCCGAATAGATAACAAGGACTCCGCGCGCGAATAGATAACAAGGACTCCGAATAGATAACAAGGACTCCGAATACATAACTATGACACCAAATACACAACAAGGACTCCGAATACACAAGAAAGATTTCGAATACATAATAAAAGATTTCAATTTCATTACAAGAACTCCAAATACATAAAAGGAACTCCATATACGTAACACACACAAAAAAAAACTCCAAATTCATAACAAGGACTCCGAATACATAACATTGGCACACGATAAATAACTCTTGCTTTGCAATTATAACTTCTAATATACGAGTATAAAAAATATATCAATGAGAACAATACTTCCATATGGCCTACCACATTTTACAACACAAACAAACAGACAAACTAAACCCCAAACTCAGACATAAATAAACCGGCCAACAGCCGGAATTCTCCCCCTCCCCCTCCCCTCCCCCCCTCCCCTCACCCCCTCCCCCCACACCCCCTCAACCCCCCTCACCCCACTCCCCCTCAACCCCCACACCCCCTCCCCCTCAACCCCCCTTCCCCCTCAACCCCCCTCACCCCTCCCCCCTCAACCCCCCTCACCCCACTCACACCCCCTCACACCCCTCAACCCCCCTCACCCCAAACCCCCTCAACCCCTCAACCCCCACACCCCCTCCCCCTCAACCCCCCCCAACCCCCCTCACCCCTCCCCACTCACACCCCCCTCACACCCCCTCCCCCCTCAACCCCCACCCCCCTCACCCAATCTATTCTAATGGCTAACCTCTAAATAATAGAAAGACAAGATCTGAAGGGAAATAAAAATTATTCCTAACACTGACCTATATTAGCATTCATGGCCAACAGTTTGTAACGTATTCAAATAACCATTTTATTTTAAAATACCCCCCTCCCACACTGCATGGCCTCTATCAAATATCCCAACCCCCACCCCACCGGGCCGGCCCAATCTTAAATTCCTGTCAGTGTCAGCACAGCATAAGTGCAATTCTGGGGTCACCCTGACATACGAGTACCAGGGGCAGCCCCCGGAGTCAGTGAGCGATTGGTGTGGGGTCTGATCTACCGAAGAGTTCACGTCCTTGGTATTATCTACACACGAAGTGCCTGCGTATTTCTCATGCTGTCTTGAAAGTAAACCTTATTTAGTTGTTTTTTTAAATACTTTTTTTACAAATTCAAATATTAACCTTGTTGACAGCGCCAATTAAAATATTTATTGGAATATCTGAAATCGATTGGTTTACGCTTGGTATAGCGGAATTCACTTTCAAAAAAAAATAAATCATTGAATGCTACTAGTAACACAATCTTAATTTTCTGTCAACAATGTCACGAAGCCCTCTTGGACAGTTCGACTTATTACTTATAGATAGGTTTTTCCTTTAAAATCTGACAGAGGCGTTCTCTGTAATAATTTCTTGAAATGTACAACAGAACCCTTGTGGGTCAATCTTTCGATCTATGTATTTATGTATGTATTTATCTATTAATTTCTATCAAAGATAATTTTAAAATCGCTAGACTAGACAGTTAAAAAAAAATTATACCATTTTCTTTGCAAAAAATAATAATAATAATAATAATGGGCGGAAATTCAGAAAAACACTACATTTGACCTAAGGATTCGACAAAGGATTTTAAAATTTTACGAAACATAAGTTTAATATATTTTTATAAAAAAATATGGATGTTTTAAAATATAAATAATCCTCACACACTAACTTTTGAAAGTTTATATTAATCTTAAGAGATTTTAAGTTATTTTCAAAAAATTTGTGAGTTTTAAAAAAGTCTCTGTAAGAAATAATTTGCACCCTGAAAACAGGCGAATAAAAGAGAAAAAAAAATCATTGAGATGAGATCCACTGATATATTTCAGTCGAAATACAATACTATTGAAATATTCGTAGATGACTAGTTAAATTTCACAGACAAATGCATAGATCAAATAATGAAAGGAATAAACTAAAGAATGACATGAAATTGTGGATAACATAGAAGTAGAAGCCAAACAATGCACTATTTTTCGAGAAAGATATTTTCATCCGATGGCGAGCCCCCGCCAGCACACTACGATTCGGAAGCACCTCTGATAAGATCCACATCGATTTAACCGACTTTCCGCCAATGAATAGCCCAATCGGACATAATAAGTAACCCCTTCTTACCCCGAATGCTATTTTCAGATTAAAAATGGGGAATACAAAATAAATGCATGACCAAAGGTGGGCGTGTACCATGTTCTCTTAAAAAATACCACACTCCTCTCTCCCTCTATCTCTCTCTTTTCATTCTAAAACGTTCACATATATCTCCCTATTTCTTTCTCCCTTAACTCTATCCTCTATTGTTTACTTCTCTATTTTCTTCCGGTATTTTTCTTGCATTGTTCCAATCTTTCTATTTTCACTCTTTAATTTGTTAATAAAATATTAAATTATGTTTCATTGTCATTTAATTTATCTTAATCTTTTCTCTATCGATCCCCACTTTAATTTTGTTTTCCTTCTCTCTCTCTCTCTCTCTCTCTCTCTCTCTCTCTCTCTCTCTCTCTCTCTCTCTCTCTCTCTCTCTCTCTCTCTCTCTCTCTCTCTCTCTCTCTCTCTCTCCCTCTCTCTCTTCCCCTCTCTCTCTCTCTCTCTCTCTCTCTCTTCCCCTCTCTCTCTCACTCTGGTGTTTTCCTGCATTCCCCACGTCCACGTGCATTCCCCTTCTAATATTCCCATCTGCCTTCCCTCCTTGTATATCCAAACATGGTTTTTCATTCCCCGCTCACCAGTATCTGACTGACTACCCCCCCCCCGCGCCCACCTATTCCTGTTGGCAGTGGAAGTAACTAATGAACTGGCACTCGCCACAGTGTCGTACCTTTAAGTTAACAAAGGCGGCTGTAACCACGCCCACTCTATTTCAGGCTGTAAACACGTCCAGTCTATTTCAGGCTGTAACCACGTCCATTCTATTTCAGGCTGTAACCACGTCCAGTCTATTTCAGGCTGTAACCACGTCCAGTCTATTTCAGGCTGTAAACACGTCCAGTCTATTTCAGGCTGTAACCACGTCCAGTCTATTTCAGGCTGTAACCACGTCCAGTCTATTTCAGGCTGTAACCACGTCCAATATATTTCAGGCTGTAACCACGTCCAGTCTGTTTCAGGCTGTTAGAACGTCCAGTCTATTTCAGGCTGTAACCAAGTCCAGTCTATTTCAGACTGTAACCAGGTCCAGTCTATTTCAGGTTGTAAACACGTCCATTATATTTCAGGCTTTAACAACGTCCAGTCTATTTCAGGCTGTAACAACGTCCAGTCTATTTCAGGCTGTAACAACGTCCAGTCTATTTCAGGCTGTAACCACGTCCAGTCTATTTCAGGCTGTAACCACGTCCAGTCTATTTCAGGCTGTAACCACGTCCAGTCTATTTCAGGCTGTAACCAAGTCCAGTCTATTTCAGACTGTAACCAGGTCCAGTCTATTTCAGGCTGTAACCAAGTCCAGTCTATTTCAGACTGTAACCAAGTCCAGTCTATTTCAGGCAGTAACTATGTCCAGTCTATTTTAGGCTATCCGTTTCAGGAATAGAGTTGAGTCGAGTCACTGGAACATAACCTAATTAGCGCGACACCCCTCCGCCCCCCCCCCTTTTTTTAAAATGTATTTCATCCAGCACTTCTTCGACCCGTTGCAACTTGCGACGGTTCCAATCACCCACAATGATTGCAGCAATCTCTCAGCAGTGACCTGTGGTCAGACCAGGACTCTGCTCAGAAACTCATCCGAGCACAACTCCTAGCATTGGATTCAAGGACGCGTTTATAAGTATTGTTCAAAACACACCAGTTACAACTGTGTAATACAAGTTTTCCTGCTAAACTGAATAGATATTAGCATAATTACATAATACACATGTTTTTGAGATGGGGAGAAAATTATAGATGTGAGAAATCACAAAATTATCAACTATTCATCTCATTACTATTCTCCCACATCAAAATTGTCGATTCTAAAAATAATTTAAAAAACAAAAAAATCCGATAAGTTGAAATTCAGCAAATAAATGGAAGCCTATTGACAGGTAAAAGTATAAATTTTTTATAACGTTAGGTCGGTCACCAATGCAGATGTGTAGGGATGGTGCGAAGGAATGTGTGGGGGGGGGGAGGTTGTCCCCCAGAGGCGTCACTCTTCTTCTATATGTTTATGTGGTGGCATTTTGGTGGGTTCTTTTTTTTTCTTTGACGGTTATGGAGATGCATGGGGTTTGGAAGATGTGTGGTTGGTCGTAATGTGTCAAGTAGTTTTTGAGCGTGTGAGTGCTTGGATGTGTGCGTGTGAGTGTGAGAGAGGGAGCGTTTGGACGTCCGCACATTCTAAAGTGACTCCCAAACTCTTGAGCAGACTATGGCTCATCTAGTCAAAGCGCTTAAAGTGTAAGTAGAGCGCTGACACACACACACAGACAAAATAATTTTAAAAAAAAAGTCGATAGCAGACGACAGCTCAGACACTTGGTCAAGCCGTGAGTCTGACACGATGACGGCGACACTGCTAGCTCGTGGCGCCATTAAACCGATTAGGGATTACTTAAGGGAGCTAAAGGCCCCGGCGCCTTTGTTCATTAGCCATTAAACGGATTAAGGATTACTTGTCGGAGCTTAAGCTTCGGCTCGTACGGTAAAAGCGTAAGCATAAGCGAATTTGGGGTGTGGATGTGGTCAGTATCAAAATAATGGGAGTCACTAGTCACTACCAATGTTCCCTCTAGGGTTTGCTTGGTCCGTGTGCAAAGTTATAAAAAAAAACAGAACAACAGACGAACTTGTGTGCAAAGTTGCACAGCATGCATTTTTGTGTGCAATAATTTATTTAAAAATTTTGTGCGGTAATTCTAAACTGCTGCGCGGCGTCGGCCAGATATCTGCAAGTCTTAAAGGGAACATTGGTCATTTCCTCGTCAGTATCGTCATATGTTGAAGCCCGTATTTCGTCCCTGATTTTGACCTAACATGGGGCTCTGGTGCTCGGCGAGAGCGTTCAGTTCTCCTCTGTGCATGCGGTGGAAGTGTGGTGTTCGTGCTGTTTCCAAACTTCCTAGTTAGACACCTAACACGTGCACTATCGCCTGTTAGACTCGTGGCTTGACTGGATATATGGGATGGTCAGGAGAGGCGGATCTGTAATGTTGGATCGTCAGAGGCGGATCTGTAATGTTGGATCTTCAGAGGCGGATCTGTAATGTTGGATCTTTAGACGCGGATTTGTAATATTGGATCTTCAGAGGCGGATCTGTAATCTTAGATCTTCAGAGGCGAATCTGTAATGTTGGATCTGTAAAGGCGGATCGGTAATGTTGGATCTTCAGAGGCGGATCTGTAATGTTGGATCCTCAGAAGCGGATCTGTAATTTAGAATCTTCATAGGCGGATCTGTAATGTTGGATCTTCAGAGGTGGATTTTTGGGTGGGGTGGAGGCAGCCCTTAAGGGCTCGTGCGTAATAATGTCCTACAACGTTTTGAAGTAAGATATTATCAAATTATAACACCATTGCAAGAGAACACAACTCTAAGGGAACACCATTGTAAGAGAACACCATTATAATGTAACACTAATTTAATCGAAAAACTTCTTGCATGTAAATACAATCTCACCTTACTCTATTCTATGTAAACACCATCGTAATACACACCATTTTAGTAACACCTTCATTAATGGACACTCGATCTTTCCGTGTGTGTTCACTTACATTAGCTGGGGCTCAATGGTGTATTTGGATGTCGGGACGTCATCTGTCTGGTCGTCTGCTCGCATGTCTGACATACTTCACTGGACCGTACACGGAATACCATTTCATTGGTTTGATGTGCCCCCCTCACCACCATCCAGAGGCGTCACTAGGGTTGGTGTCACCCGGTGCGGTCGCTCATGGTGTCACCCCTTCACGTCTTTCTCCACAGACCTCCTCCGATTCTGTCGGTATCTAACGATGGGGACATAGATAAATGTTACACTTTGGTGGCACCCCTTGTGATGGTGGCACCTCTTGTGATGGTGTCACCCCTTGTGATGGTGTCACCCCTTGTGACGGTGTCATCCCTTGTGATGGTGTCACCCCTTGTGACGGTGTCACCCCTTGTGACGGTGTCACCCCTTGTGATGGTGTCACCCCTTGTGACGGTGTCACCCCTTGTGACGGTGTCACCCCTTGTGATGGTGTCACCCCTTGTGATGGTGTCTACCCTTGTGATGGTGTCACCCCTTGTGACGGTGTCACCCCTTGTGACGGTGTCACCCCTTGTGACGGTGTCACCCCTTGTGATGGTGTCACCCCTTGTGATGGTGTCACCCCCTGTGATGGTGTCACCCCCTGTGATGGTGTCACCCCTTGTGATGGTGTCACCCCTTGTGACGGTGTCACCCCTTGTGACGGTGTCACCCCTTGTGATGGTGTCACCCCTTGTGATGGTGTCACCCCTTGTGATGGTGTCACCCGGTGCGGTCCGCACCCCCTCCGTGTTACGCCTCTGCCACCATCCACCCTCATAAATCGACACCCTCGCCATAACCACCCCATCCCCCACGCCCACTAATTCCCACTTAAATACCAACTACATTTTGAAAATGTAAATAATTTCAAACTCAATTTGTAAGCCAATATAAAAAAAATAAATAAGTGAACTAAAACATCTAGTTACATTGCAATACAACACCATTGGATTTTGATGAAACTACTCAAATCTACTGGGATCGTAACAAGAAAAAAAAGTGCATGTGACAGAATTTTTATCAAGAAAAACTAGAAGAACTAGATCTATTTAATATGGTCTTGTGATAATTAACCGAATTATATATAGATTTTTTTAAAATTATTATTTTTAAAAATTTAATGACCTTAGAAATAAAAGAATGTAATAATAAATACTTTCACTGTTAAAAAGGATTTAAATAAATAAAAATCTTAACTGGCCTATGGAACGTCGGGACGTGACATCATCATGGCGGCATGCCAATAATAGAACAAGGGCATGACGCAGTCCTCGACCGAGTTTATTCCTGATTTCCCATTGGCTGCCCTGCGTCTCCGCTTATCAACCTGTTTCTGAGTCAATCAATGAAGGAGTTTCTGTTTTATGCCTCACCTTAATACCCCTCCCTCCCCACCCCCCGACTTCATTATTCCATGATTAATTCACTAATCTTGTCATGAGATGTAATGACAACACAGCATTGGAGTTATTAATCTATTTTTTTAAAAGGGGAACATAACAGAGGCGTTACATTGAGGTGGGCTCAAATGTAGTTCCCCGGAGCAATTTTGTTAGCATTACCCGGACCAGCGAACACGACTTTGTACGCCCTTTCTTTTGGACACAACCCCATTTTTTCTGTCTCGTTAGCTGAAAGTTCCAGCCCCCAATACAATGAAAAAGTAAAATGAGAACCCGATGTCGTATCACATTTTACCGCCCCACTTTACTGCCACAATCCATGTACGGGTAAAATGCGAATTTTCGCTGACAAGAACATTTGACAGATCTGTAGATTCGATCAGTGCATAGGGTATTATAGACGCATGTGGCTATATTGGGCAATGAACTAATGGGATTGTCCCTTTATTAGGAAATGCCCTAAAGGGGTTGTTCCTTGACTGGGAAATGCCCTAATGGGTTTGTGCCTTGATTGGGAAATGCCCTAATGGGCAGGGCTGTCTTAGCGCATAGGCCCGTTGAGCATTTGCCCGGGGGCCCACGAGCATAGGGGCCCCATGGGAATATGTTTATTTATATGTATTATGTTTTTTTATTTTTTATTCCTGCTGGGGAGGGGTCCAACACTATTTCTTTGCCCGGGGGCCCAAAATGGTGTAAAGACGGCTCTGCTAACGGGGTTGTTCATTGACTGGGAAATGCCCTAATGGGGTTGTGCCTAGATTGGGAAATGCCCTAATGGGATTGTTCCTTGACTGGGAAATGCCCTAATGGCATGGTTCCTTGACTGGGAAATGCCCTAATGGGATTGTTCCTTGACTGGGAAATGCCCTAATGGGATTGTCCCTTGACTGGGTTGTGACTTTACATAATAGGGGAAAGGGGGGATGTCTGTGATATTTTTTGTCTTCTTGCTCTTTTTTTTTAATCGGGCTGGATAAAGAAAAAAGTTAGTGAAGGGTTGAGAGCTCTTGACCAACTTTCTCTTTTGAGGATAAAGGCACTGGCGACAAAACGGACGTGACGTAAAGACTAGATCTATTTATATCACAATCTGACCTGTGACCCGCATACCAACGAGGAAGTCACGTCTCTCGCTCTGATTAAATGTCCAGTTATTGGGCAGGGATACGATTCCGGGTATTTAAAAACTTATATTTGGGCGGATCATTGCACGGGTATTTTAAAACTTATACCCGGTGTATCATTGCCCGGGTATTTCAAAACGTATACCCGGCGGATCATTGCCCGGGTATTAACCACTCAGTAACAATCTGTAGGAAACAAAAATATTTTTTCTGTTTGATCAAGAAAATATTAAACTGTAAGGACCTACTGATTGGTTTTATTATTATTTATTGAATTAAAAATGAAAGCCTTAACAATGTTGTTATCCATGTAATTGTGATTTCATTTGAAATCCCCACCCAGTTCTATTTCTATGGCAGACTTCGGGTATCCCAGACCTCTGGCGTGTAATACTCGGCACATCCGGGTATCTCAATCAGGGTCCGACAAGGGCCGTTTAGTCGATTTGAATAATGCACGGATTTGTTTTTTCCAAGTTTAGTTCCGACTGTTCAGCGCGAAGATTTCTTCCATTTTTAAATCCCTTATATTAACTTCACTGTCTTGAAATGTCTCTCTTTCTGTCGTGGTCCGCGGAAAAAACAAATGTAAACAATTACCCACCTCCCTTGATACTTTAATTTATGTCTCATATATAAAGGATTTATCATCACAAACATTTTTAACGGGTTGTTTATTAAATCACTTATTTTAACTTAACCGTCTTTTCTGCCTGTCGTAGTCCCGCGGACAAACAAAAGTAAGTTAAATAAACCGTAAAAACGAAGTTTTTGACTATAAATCCATTATATATGAGACATAACGAAAAGTATTGATTATGTTCAATATAATACGCACCGCGCGACAGACTAGCATAAACATTTACAGACTGAACGTGACTAAACACGCCATGCTGTAAAACACGGGGATGTGGCCATCGAGGACAGGGGTCAAACTCCAGTGAACCGTGGAGGTCAACTATAGCAGAGGTCAACATGCTACATATATATACATAGAGATAAACTAAAATTCATTAATTTAAATTACGGTACATTCGATCGATCTGAAATTTTGATACAATGCATTGTTAGGTGAAACAAGTCTATGTGCTAACTTTCAGCTCAATTGGATCACGGGAAAGGGGTCATTTTTTACACGCTTTTATTTAACTCACACTGTTTGTATGTTGTATCCTTCAAATTTTGTAACGTAAAATTAAACCACTTTTGATGATCCTAGAGATCTCAAAATTTTAGCACAGATAGATCTTGGATGACAATGCATTGTATCAAAATTTCAGATCAATCGAATGTACCGTAATTAAATAAATGCATTTTTAGTTTATCCTTCTATATAATCTGTATCCGTGATATTCTTGACTTTCACGTGAATGTCACCGGAGTTCACAACCAGCCATGGATGACGACATTCCATGTGTTAAACAGCTCAGTAATTCGAAACTAAATCTAAATTGACATGATAATACAAGAGGAACAACTGGTATTTGTGTAGCCTAGTTGGCCCAATTGTTAGCTTAATGGATGGTACTGTGTTCAATTTTCAGTTGGGGAAATGTTTTTTTTTAAATACATAAATTTGTAATTAATAATCTATCTTTTTACCACTATCACAATTAAGTTATAGACAACGAAGTTTGACTAATTAAATTCAATTGATTATGTCAAAAAATTGATTAAAAAAATTGTGTTACTAAAAAGTAAAAATAAAATATTTAAAAAATCTTTTTTTAAAAGGACACGCTTTTATTTACATATAGAAAGTGCACTAAAAAGAAGAAATTTAAAATTTTCAATCCGTGAACTTATCCACTGCACATAAAAGCGTGGTGCCCTCATCACAACTCGCTATCATGTACAAGGCTGCGAAACATAAATACAAATTTATATGAATATTAAAAACAGTTAAAGTTTCACAACTTTGATCATATACATGCTACTATCATATTAATTAGAAAAATGTATATATATGCAAAAGAATAGTTGCAATAAGAAATGAGTTGTGATGGGCGCCCCACGCTTTTGTGTGCAGTCGATAGGTTCACGGATTGAAAATTTTTATTTTCTTCTTTTTTGTGCACTTTCTATATGTAAATAAAAGCGTGTCCTTTAAAAAAAAGATTTTTTAAATATTTTATTTTATTTTTTGTTTTTCCGCCTGAACACGACAGACAGAGAGAGACGGTGAGAGACAAGACGGTCAAGTTAATATAAGGGATGTAATAAACAACCTTCTTATATATGAGACATAACTAAAAGTATTGATTATGTTCAATATAATACGCACCGTGCGACAGACTGGCTTAAACATTTACAGACAGGGAAAATATTATAAATGTTCAAAATAAACGCACCGCGCGACAGACTCGCATAAACAGAAACATGCTACATAGAGATACATAGAGATTATCTAAAAAGTCACTAATTTAATTACGGTACATTCGGTCAATATGAAATTTTGATACAATGCATTGGTAAGTGACAAAAGCCTATGTGCAAAGTTTCAGCTTGGTAGCATCACCGCAAGTGGGTCATTTTTTACTTCTCTTTTTCCGCGGGACCACGACAGACAGAGAGAGAGAGAGAGAGAGAGAGAGAGAGAGAGAGAGAGAGAGAGAGAGAGAGAGAGGGAGAGAGAGAGAGAGAGAGAGGGAGAGAGAGAGAGAGAGAGAGAGCGAGAGAGACAGAGAGAGAGAGACAGAGAGAGAGAGACTGAGAGAGAGAGAGAGAGACTGAGAGAGAGAGAGAGACAGAGAGAGAGACTGAGACAGAGAGACAAGACGGTGTAGTTAATTTAAGAGATTTAAAAATGAATTTTTAGATTATCTCTACGTATCTCTATGTAAATTTTAATGTTTCTGCTATTCTGTCGCGTGGTGCGTATTATAGTAAACATAAGCAATACTATTAGTTATGTCTCATATATAAGTGATTTATAGTCAAACATTTTGGTTTTACAGGTTTTAAAAAATTTCCTTTGAAATGCAGTGGGGGAAATATAAAAGGGAAATTATGTAATAACAATTACAACAACAACAACAAAATCGCTGGTATGAGAACAAATATAACACACAAAAAATATAGTTCTTCCCATCTAAAATTCATGTGCCACAATATGACAGTCTAATAAGAAAAGTACTACAACGTGACAAGTACTACTACAATGTAGCAGTTGTTTACTATTAAAAATATTGCCTCCTGAGCATCCATTTTCTCTGGTGAAGCAATAACTGTGGGGCTATGGCGGATTTTTTAAAAAGGGGGGGGGGCGGACGGGGTAAAGCCAGGGGCCGACAATGATTTAAGGGCCCCCAAACTTAGTATATTATATAATAAAGGTGGACAAATGTTTGCATGAATCCCTAAAAATATCATAAATTAAATAAATTAATAAAATTTTATCTATTAACCTGATCGCTATTCGCACTCGCTCGGCTGTATAATACAAAACGCTGATTTAATAGGCATTATAAGGAATAATATTAAAACATATTGTTTATATTCTTTGAATTAACACTTTGACATTAAGCCCTCCGGGTCCTATGGAAGTGCGTAGGTTTCTGGTGCAAGCGATGTATGGATCTATTCCCAGTGGTGGAGTTTTTTTTTCTTTTTCCTTTGTCTCTTTACACTCAATTTTAGGATACCGGCAAACGGTTATTTCTTCGTGTTCGGTTTTTTCATGAATAATCGTTTTAGCTGGGAAGGCCGATTCCGCAGTGCAGTGAAAGCATCAGCAAGGAAAAATTGGACTATTTAGTTAGTCTTACTTTAGCTGCTAGCAATCGTTTTATTTAAAAGGACGCTGGCTGGATAGGGCCAATAGTTTGAATTGCAGTCAGGTGCCCCGTGTAGTCTTAATCCGCCCCTGCCGTGAGGAATACCTGTGGGAAGAAAGGGAAAATGACTCATTCCACTTGCCAGGTGTTTGACTGAGTTCATGAACACTCGTGACTGTACTCAGTGACCTTCAGTTCCAGCCACAGCCACCCACTCACGGCTGCTGTGGGAAATATTTCGAGTCAGTCAGCGGTTAGCACAACATTACCAACAACACCAGCGTAAAACCAACAACAGCGGTAGCAACAACACCAGCAACAAAAAACCACCAACAACAGCAGCAGCAAAAATGCTAACAACAAACGCAGCAAAAAAAAATCAGCAACAACAACAGCATAAGCAACACCACCACCACCAACAACAACACCCGCAAAGACACCAACTATAACAGCAACTGCAATACCAACAACAAAACCAGCAAAAACGCCGGCTGCAATAAAAAAAATTGAATCGACAAGACAGCATATTTTAAACTGTTTGTAAATGTTATCCACTATAAGATTATCTGATAACTAGATATCAGCTCTCTGGTAATCTCATTGTTTGTGGATTAAAGAAACGAGCAAACGTTCGTATCTGTTTAATGCCCTCCTGATGACGTCACAATTATTCTACGTGTGCATGTTTACAACGATGCTGGGGACAAAAATATATTTCCGAATAAAAGATTATAATAATAATAATAATAATTGATAATTTATATAGCGCTGTATCCCAGTAAGGAACCGGGCTCACAGCGCTTTACGTGGAGATGATAACATACATATAATAATTAAATAACCATTCATACCATAATAACAACATAAAGGACAGTACATTACACATAAGCTACGCTAATCATTAAAAACAAATGTTGTTTCATTAATTTTGTAAATAAATTTTGAAAAGATGCGTCTTAAGTGCAGTCTTGAAGGACTTGGTAGTTGGAATACTACGGATGTGTAATGGTAGAGAATTCCATTGTTCGGCTGCACAAAAAGAGAATGACCTTTCGCCAAAAGTTTTAGTTCGTGTCTTAGGAACACAGAGAATACGTGTGTCTGCAGAAGAGCGAAAAGGTTGAGTTAGCTTTCGTTGATGACGTGGGTTGGCCTGTTTAAACACATGGATTGACAAAAAATTAATCTTTCAGATACTGAGTGTGTGTTTTCTTTTAAAAAACCTTTATATTAACTCAAGGCGTCTGCTTGATTGTTTGCCGAAAAAAAACTATGGATCGATTTTTAAGCCACTTCCCCGTATGACAGCGAGCTGAAATTTTGCAGGCAGACTTGTGTCGACGATAAAAATGATCGGTCAAAATGTAAGATCGATCGAATGTACTGTAATTAAATTAATGAATTTTTATATTATCTCTATGTATCTCTATGTAGCGTGTAATTTTTTGTGCTAGACTGTCGCGGTACGTATTATATTGTACAATCTTTTTAATATTTTCCTGTAATGCGGTGCGGTGCGTATTATATTGACGATACTTTAAAAAAAATATATTCCCGATCTGTAAATGTTTATGCTAGTCCGTCTCGCGGTGCGCATTAAATTAAACATGTTTTTAAATCCCTTATATTAACTTCACCGCCGTCTCTGTCGTCATCTCATGGGCGGGCGGAAAAACAAAAGTAATAAAACAAACCCGTAAAAACAAAGTTTTTGACTATAAATCCCTTATATATGAGACATAACTAACAGTAGTGATTATTTTTAAACATTTACAGACTGACACTGAGTGATGTCCCTTGTCTTTAATAAATGGGGGTGGGATGTGAGGATCATGGGAAGTGGGTCATTTTTGACTTCTGTTTTTCCGCCCGCCGAGCCCAAGACAGACAGACAGAGAGAGAGAGAGAGAGAGAGAGAGAGAGAGAGAGAGAGAGAGAGAGAGAGAGAGAGAGAGAGAGAGAGAGACGCCGGTGAAGTTAATATAAGGGATTTAAAAAATGACCCACTTCCCGTGATCTGATCGAGCTGAAATTTGGCACACGGACACGTCTTACCTAACAATGCATCGTATCAAAATTTCAGATCGATCGAACGTACCGTAATTAAATTTATGCATTTTTAGTTTATCCTTATATAACGTATGTAATTCAAATTCACTGTTTGTTATTGTTTTTTTTTCACGTGATTGTTCAGTCACGCGTTGACGCGACCCATCGACGTACCGGCGTGCTTTTGTTTACATTTTACGTGTCACGCTGAGCTCGGTCCAGCAATAGGTGACCAGATCTTTCCCCTCTCCCACCCGCCCCCAGGGGTTATAAAGCAAGGAAAGTTAAGACAGATTCAGGCTGTAAATGTTTGTCGCGTTGGAACATAATCAATACTTTCAGTTCTGTCTCATATATAAGGGATTTATAGTCAAAAACTTTGTTTTTACGGGTTTGTTTTATTATAACCCTTTTCCCGTGATGAAATCGAGCTGAAATTTAGAAGGCAGACCGTAGAAGTTTTTTTAAACTATAAATCCTTTATATATTTGAGACATAACTAAAATTTTAGATTTTTGGATTGTCGTGCGATGCGTATTATAATGAACATTCTTTTAATTATGTCTCGTATATAACGGATCTATAGTCGAAAACTTTTTAACGCGTTTTTAAAAATAAATTAGTGGATCAATTATTGTGTCTGGTTTGACTCAAGTTATTGAAATCTACTTTGAAACTTTAAAAAAATTAAATCTGAACAAAATAAATGGACGATATAAATATTGCAGGCGAAAAACACGGGTGAACGATATATTTTACCTAAAATTTGATGTACAATTATTTTGTGAGTGGCGTCCTTATAGTCATTGGCACCCTTAAGGTGAGTGGCGCACTTACAGTGATTTATAATAGTGATCAAAGGAGCTTAATGGGCAGGTCAGCATGTGAGGGGGGGGCATGAACTGGATAGTAAAAATGTGTCAACCCCCCACCACCACCCACCCCCAACTCCTTATATTTCGGTTTATGTCATTTGAAAACAATAATCCGAACCGTAACCTCTAATGTTATCGGTGCACGTATAATCATAGAATCTGAATAAAAAAATTCTTCTTGTAATAACACGACACCTCAAGGGACCATGAGCGAAGATATTTTTAACATATAAAAACAAGAAGCCTGGCACCTGAACTTACATTACCGTGACCTGGCATCCTGATGTGATCAAAATAATTGACCGGGTCTTTGAACCGGACTTTTAAAAAAAAGTTAATTATAATCTTCGATGATTTATTTCTGTTTCCTAGCAACCGCCGCCAGCCTCGGGATCGGGGAAACTTTGTAGGAATAATCTACTTATACATTAAACTCGGATCTCGTAATCTCTCGAAGGACACATGACTTGCTTTCAGTAGTACCTCGGGTTACGAACTTACATAATTCGTTCCAGAACTGGATAACCCGAAACGTTCGTAACACAAACTATTGAAAATCAATGAAACTGAGACAATCCTTTTCAAGATAAAATATTTGTTCTACTTTTAAAAAAATTAATAACATCAGGTCGTTTACCTGAACAAAACGGAAAGAATACGTGTACTTTACATATTAAATAACGAGAAAGAAAACAAACAAATAAATTGAATTCAAATTAAAAAAAGAAATTATATATATATATATATATATATATATATATATATATATATATATATATATATATATAATATATATATATATATATATATATATATATATATATATATATATATATTAGGGCTGTTAACGATTAATTTAAAATTAATCGTTAATTTCGATTAAATCCAAAAGTTAAAAGTTATGGTGTCATAAGTAACATTTATTAAACGTACTTTTTGAAAATCGAAATAACACTGGAATGTCTTCTTTATATGACATCTTTTAACCAACAACGCAAACATATAGACTAGTGTATTGACATTATTTGATTCAAGTGATGAGCGGGTCTTATTGACAATATAACCAGCCGAGCAGAACAATCGTTCACATAGCTTTAGATTGTCTCAGCTGCAGTTTCTGATACTGTAGTGACTGAATTGGATGTTTAGTTTGCAGGTGATATGTAAACGAAGTGTTAGAACCAGATATTTGATCGACGCCACGCAGGAGTTTAGAATCACCCCGCCGCAAATTTTGTAAAAATATTGCACAAAAAATGGGCGTTGTGCAACTTTGCACACGAGTTGTTTTTTATTTTCACTTTGCACACGGACCAACGAAGCTTAGACTTAGAGGGAACATTGCATGGTAGGCAAACGATTTCTCTCAATGGACACGATGACCTTTATCAACATTTTAAACATTCACGTCAGTCAATAGTTTAAAACCAAAATATTTGAGTAATCGTCCGGAAATTAGTTTATATTTATCGGGCGAAATATTTTACTTTTTGACTTCCAGTACATTTATAAGTGGTGGGTCAATTAATCGTTAAAAAAATTTTAATCGTTAAAATTTGTTTAACGATTAATCGAGAAATTAATCGTTAATTTCCGCACCCCTTATATATAATATATGTATAATAAAACAAATTTATTCCGTCTGTCTTATTACGAAAAAGATCCTGTTACAGCTATCCTATTATTATTTTTTTTCTCTCTTTCTTTTTCTATGACTGTTTCATATTCAGAGGCGTAACTAGGTTTTTGGCGCCCTTGATAAATTGACAAGTTTCAGCTTTGCGATTTTTTCATTTGTTAGAAAAAATAATTGAATTTCTCTTATTTTATGTGTGACAATAATTACGTAGCCTGACAGTGACAGTCATACATCGTGAATATAAAAAATGCATACGACAGGAACAATAACAATTTGCTGTTTATTATTTACTAAATAAAACCAAATAAATTGGTGGATAAAACGAGACATTGTTGCGTTACTATAGACTACAGCAAAACTTGAAGTATCATGTATTATAAATAAAAACAATAGTGTCAATGTGTCATACTCATTACCTCATACATAACGATAGAACCTCACAATTAAAAGTACATTTTAGTAACACTCCACCGATCCACTCCTATGTCCCATATCAAAGTTCAAAGCTTAACTTTTCTTGTTTTAATATTTGCAAAATTAGTGATTATTTCATCGAAGTTTATTTGACTGGTAAGTCCACGTTCGATGGAAAGAAGAGCTAGAGAGGATGTCGATGTGCGTTGTTGACATGAAGTCGATCTCAAGTAATTTTTGATAATTTTTAGTTTACTGACACTCCTTTCAGCAGTGACTACTGTGGTTGGCATTGTAGAAAATGTTTTCAGAGCTCGTTCGATATTCGGGTTCGATATTCGGGTTTTTTGTTTTGAAATCGTTCAATCATTTGGTGTTTAAAGCATTTTATTTCCATTATAAATCACTCTTTATTTATTTCAGTTTTCGAGTTAGGGAAACTGGCGTAATAGGCGCAGATTAATCAAGGACAATGCTGATATTGAGAGGAGGTTGGGGGGGGGGACGGGGGACAGCCATAGCTGCTTGACAGGAAAGAGAGGCGGTGTCTGATGTTAGCCTTCTAGCCGAAATAGTTGACACCAATCTGTTTTTTTCTCCTGTAGAAATTTGTCGAGCTCTCTTCACAATTCAAAAACTCTTGAGAGTTCTTTGCCTCGAGCCTCGAGACAACCAATGCACATCATCATGCAATAAGAGGTTTTTGTGTTTCGCACTCATTTCGTCACATAAGGCAGCAAATAATCTTGAAATTTAAAGCATTTGCCTTGACATGGTTCACAACTTTAACAACTTCACTGAACACTTTGTTTAGTTCTGTTGACATTTGCTTGGTGGCTAAACTTTCACGGTTAATAAAGCAGTGGGTTAACTTGCATTCTGGTGCTAATTTCTTAATCTTGTTTACAACTCCGATACGCCGCCCAGTCATGACCACTGCGCCATGCGTACACACACCAACACAATATTTAAATTCTGACATTTGCCAGCACTGTAATCGTGAATGGCCTTGACTATTTCAGAACTAGTTGTATTTGTTTGCAATGAGGTAGAAAAGAAATACCTTTTATTCCAGTCATCCTGTATTGATATCGCACATTTA
This sequence comes from Ampullaceana balthica, assembly GCA_944989445.1. Taxonomy (NCBI): domain Eukaryota; kingdom Metazoa; phylum Mollusca; class Gastropoda; family Lymnaeidae; genus Ampullaceana; species Ampullaceana balthica. The sequence goes on from CALYLW010000198.1 coordinate 972,716, forward strand.
CCATCTGAATTGCCAAATTGACTGACGGGCATCCCCTAAGAGAGCCGGCGGTGAGATCACAGTCGCTTTGATGTAACCATCAACCCACAGGGGGGGGGGTGAAAATTTGATACATTCTCTTGTTGGTTCTAAAATTTAAGGAAAACTTAAGGATCATAGTTTGATTTTTTTTTAATTTCTAGATAAGTTCCGCCGACTGGCGGCTGATGGTCCACCGACCACCAATTTGAGAAGCACTGTACTAGCCGGTATGGCTGTTCCTCCCACCCCCTCTCAATATGAACATTGTCCTTGATTAATCGGGCGCCTATTACGCCATTTTCCCTAACTCGGAAGTCGAATTTTTCTTCGGGTCCTTATGAGTTTGACTTAGAGAGGTCCGACTGTATTTATTTAAATACAAATTTAAAATTTTGAGATTTAGTGGCGCCCTTTTGAGCTGGTGCCCTTTGCAACTGCCCCGATGCCAACCCGTTGCTACGCCACTGTTCATATTATGTAAATATAATTTTACTACGTGTTAAGTGAGTTGTACTGACGAAGGCATTACCCAAAGCGTCTACTTTTGTATCATCATCAATTAATAAAGCTTTAATGTAATGTTTTGATCACATAATTTGTTTGTGGTCGTTGTGGGGGAGGGGGAGGGTGGGTGAGCACGGCATCCCGTGGTTTAGTTATTCATGATTATATCTGTGCATAGAGTCCCGTGTTAATATATTATCGTTTTCCAGAATGCTCTTAAAATTGACGAATATACAAATGTCTGGCTTGTATGCTATGGAAATATATAACATTAGCACTTGTCAAAGCTCTTTTTTTAAAAAGAAAATTATTTCACAAGTCAGGACTCAGACAAATTTCTTGCTTATACTAAGTTGTTCGTTTTTTTTTCCACCATATATATATATAAACAATGGATAAGCGTAGGGCGCAATAATGTTTTGTGTAGAAAGAGTTTCCTTAATGTATAAGATAAGATAGTATATATATATATATATATATATATTGGGTTGCCTTCATGTTGGCCGTGTGTCGACATTACAACAGTTAGTACTGTTAGGCAGCGGCGTAGCGTGGGTATGTGCCGACCTGGACTGAAACCAGCCATGCCATGCATAATAGATAAAATAGGTAAATCGTAATGTACTAATTTTTAGTCGTAAATAAATTTCCATTAACTTAATTTTAAAGAAGCTTTTCTCCCCACTGGCATTACTTATGACAGTTTAAAATATTATGCAGGGTAAATTCAATTGTAATATAAAATTGAATAAATGAAGTGGCCTTGCATTTTTTTTAACCCGTGAGGTAAAACTAAATAGCAATAGCCATTGCTTAACAATGTCATGTGGGATCATTTGAATTTAAATGCTTTAATTCAAAGGAATAATTTCAAATTATAGTGGATTAGCTGGTGTTCGAAAATAATACCTGCAATTAGAGACCCGCATATGAATTTCTACATCGACTTCATTTTATTAATACATTGTACTGCAATTTCTCAAATGTTTTTTAAAATCCTTTTTACATAACAGGGGTAAATAATTGCTTCCAATGCCTAAAATTTCCTTTCTCGCCCTTTGACTGAAAGTTTGAATTTAAATGCACAAGTTCAAGCACAATCTACAGCAGGGGCGGATTAAGACTACACGGGGCCCCTCGCTGCAATTCAAACTGGGGCCCTATCCAGCTAGCGTCCCTTTAAATAAAATGATTGTTAGCAGCTAATGTAAGATTGTAGCTTGTAACTAAATAGTCCATTGGTTCCTTTCTCATACTTTGTCTGTACTACGGGATCGGCCTTCCCAGCCAAAAAGATTATTCATGAGAAATACGAGCACGAAGAAATAACTGTTTGCCGGTATCCTAATATTGAGTGTAAAAAGACAATTCATTTAAAAAAAAATATATATTAAAAAAAGACAAATGAAAAATAAGTATTCCCCCGCAGGGTATCGATCGCGTCACCGCTTGCACCGCAAGGCTAGACACTTCCACACGACAAGGAGAGCTTGACGGAAGTTGTAAATTAAAAAAATATAAACAATATTCTTTAATATTTTATCTTCTTGAGCCTATAAATCAGGTTTTTCGATTACAAAGACTATCGGGGTCCGAATAGCGATTAGATTAATAGATAAGATTGTATTAATTAATTTAGCTAGTAGATTAATAGATACGATTTTATTAATTAATTTAATTTATGATATTTTCAGGAATTCATGCAAACATTTGTCTACTTTTATTAAAAAATATACTAAATTTGGGGGCTCCTAAATCATCGGGGCCCCTGGCTTTGGCCCGTTCAGCCCCCCCCCCTTAATCCGCCATTGCCCTTAAGATTCCATTACTTTCTCTGTTAGTAGCTCTGCAACACAATATTTTTTTTAGCGTTATAAGTTTGTAAATCATTTCTGGCGTCTTTGACTTCCTAAAGTATATTATGTTTTCATATGTCTTAAAAATTAGAAAAGAAAAAGATTTGATTGTAACTAGCAAAGCCCTGCGTCTGTTCAATGTGTTAAGCTTTCCGTCTGTCTCTGTCAGTTTTTTTTTAAAAATGTCTTTCAAATTAACCTAAAAAGGGCTCCATGAAATATTCACTACTTTCTATCATTAGTTGTGTTTAATGCATTACTTGTATCTGAAATTAGATATTTCCAACGGTGTATTGACATCGAAAAGAATGCGTAACAAAGTTCCAGTGTACCAAAAATTGTTAGTTTGTTACAGTTGGGGCAGAATATAAACAATTAGTTAAAATGACGCGTTTGAGTAAAGTCTAATATGACATTAAGATATGTGTATTTAAGTCTATTAAACTCCTGTATGCTTTCCAGCCATGAAGAAGTATCGACACACGTTGTGCCTCTGCAATCCTGTATTTTTATACCATCATTTTTAAACTTATTTAAAATCATTTCAGAAATGTCGTTAGCGGTTATTAGCGGATACATTTTTTCCGCAACTAAATATTTGTCTGATTTTTAATCCTTACGACACCGCAGCACTAGAAGTGTTTGATCCTTAAGTGAAACGTCTGGAGAGCTATCCTATACAAAGGAATAATATTTGGTATCTTGTAACCGATATATGAATTTTGGTGAATCTCCTAAAACTGCAATGAGATGATTTTGAATTTGAGGTGACAAGTTGTTTTTTTTTACCCTTTGTCACATGTGCTTTTTTAAACCCAGAATTTCCTTTTGCAAGCAGATTGCATCATTTTCAGAATATTTCCTATATTTGCACTATTTCTGTGACCGTGAAAAGCAAAATTCTATTTTGCCATGATTTAATAATAAGAACTACTTACCACTTTGTAGTTTTTAAATCCCTTATATTAACTTCACCGCCGTCTCTGTCGTTCTGTCGTCATCTCTGTCTTGGGCGGGCACCGCGGAAAAACAAAAGTAAAAAATGACCCACTTCCCGTCAAGCCATCGAGCTGAAATTTGGCACACGGACCCGTGTCACCTAACAATGCACCGTATCAAAATTTCAGATCAATCGAACGTACCGTAATTAAATTAATGCATTTTTGGTTTATCTTTATACGAGGTATGTAATTCAATTTCACGGTTTGTTATTGTTTTTTTCACGTGAAAGCTCAGTTCGCGCGTTGACGTGACCCATCGAAGTACCGGCGTGCTTTTGTTTACATTTTACGTGTCACGCTGAGCTCGGTCCAGTGATCGGAGACCAGACTTTTCCCCTCTTCCACACACAGGGTGATGAACCAGAGTTGTGTTAAGACAGATTCAGTCTGTAAATGTTTGTCGCGTTTGAAAATAATCAATACTGTTAGTTATGTCTCATATATAAGGGATTTATAGTCAAAAACTTTGTTTTTACGGGTTTTAAAAAAAATTTCTATTACATCAACATATTGTTTTTATTTTTCAACAATCTATTTTTTTTTAAATTCCGGTTTCTGATTCATTCCATTTGCAAAAAAAATAAATAAATAAAATTTAAAAAAAAATAAATTGGTTCAACACTTGATTCATGATTTATGGCTGGCTATTAATTCCATTAGATGAACAGATTTGTTCATTCTTTTTGTTTATGCTACAACACAAAAGATAATAAAAATCACAATATTGCTTCTTTGGAAGGATAATAAGGTATTTAAATACGCATACTAATGTTTTCCAGTACTTCACTTACTTTAAAATATTCTCGAGGTTTTCCTTCACGCGTATGTTTTTGGTTTAATGTTCGTAGCTAATTTGGGGAAGTTAATTTTAATACGTTGGACACTCTCAGTCTTGCTGCTCTTATTATAATCGCAAATTTCAGCTGTACGTACGAACATTTTGTTCATTTCAATTAAGTTCAAGTATGTTGTGGCAGCGCGCTCGACTGGCGTACCGATGGTCACGGGTTCGAATCCATGTGAAGGCAAGGATTTAATCCCGGGGCCTAGGGCGTCCCTGAGTCACCCAGCTCCGAATGGGTACCTAAAACCAGTTAGGCGACTGGGTAATGCGTGGAACCCACAAAGCCGTAGCCTGTAAACGCTGCAATACTTGCCAACAGATCATCTGTCATGGTCTGTGGACGCAATTATCTTCTGCATAGAAGGAGTGTCTGTATAGATAAGATAAGATAAGATAAGATAAGATGTTGTTGAAAGTCTACTGGTTGCTGGAACTTAACGAATACAGCAATTTTCGCTTATACAAGATGAGCGGCTGGAAAACTTGAATCAATTATAATTATAGGGACCAGCACATCAATGTTACATTGTTATTTTACTTCAGCATCTTGATTTTTCAGTATAGTAGCATTAATATAAAAAGATTTTATGGAGTTTAAAGTTTTAACATTTGAAACTTTCATATATTTGAAGATGAATTCTTTTAATTAATTTCAACCTTTGCTTTTCTTTTACTTGATTGAACTATATTTTAACATTTTAAAATTATTTTTAGTAGCTAATTAACAACGCGTATTTTGCCGCCCCATATAAAGCGCAAAGGTATTTGATTAACTCCTTTTTGAAATTGATAGGAAACAGTAATTTTCACATTTACAAAAGAAATGGCAAACAAATTTGAAAATTCAATTAAGTTACCAGCAGATCAGTGCTACGTTCTCATTTTGCATAAAGCCTCTTAGTTTTTCACTTCATTAGCATTCGTATCAGAAGAATATTTGTCTAATATAGAGTTTGAAGTTTTGGCATAAGCTTTATTTTATTAATTTATAATTTGATTTTTTTAAAAATGTTAAATAAAAAAACACACTCTCATTTAAATTTTTTATTCTTAGTAGTTAATTAACGACGAGGAATTAGCCGCCCCTAAAAAAGTGCCGCCTGGGGCATTTGCCCCCTTGCCCCCCCCCTCGCTACGCCACTGCTGTTAGGAGGTTGGGATGGGTAGCCGAGAGTTCTCAGAATATTTACATAGGACACCACGGGCATTGTGCTGGCCAAACATTCCCCTGCTCGTTAGTGGTGGCTAAAAACTTGTGAACGCTACATCACTTGGCCCATAGTCCGTCATGGACTGGAAAGGGGGTCATTTCATAGTCAGTTGGGAAACAACACGCCATTTATTTTAAGGAGTACGTCCACCGATTGTGTTCTCGGTGTGGGTTTGTAACAATGGAATAATAAAATAATTCATTTCAAGTAGGGCTGGTACAGATTAAATTTGTTTTTTGTTCAATTAATCGATATTTTGAGGACGCCCGGCTTTTTGGGGTCGTCTGAGGTCCTGCTATCCATGTTTTATCATTATACATGTAACTCAATTTCAAAAAATGTAACAAACTTTAAATAAAAGAAACAAGAAAAAAAATACAACAGTCACCTGCCTTTGCACATGCATACTTATTTTTTGAGAAGTGGTTCTACTGTCACTTCAATCGTGCACGCCTGGCCAACAGCTTGTCATCCATGTGTCCGTCCCGCCACGCACCACACCGTCCTAACCCGACTCGTGATTATTCTACTGTGTGATGCCTACAAGGCTGCCTTGTAATCTAAAATCCTTAGATCGATACGTAGATATCACGCCAAGGTCGGTTCATGCTCACGAGTTTCCTGTTTTCATGACGTCAACGTTGCGTTATACAACACACATTGAAGACTGCAACATTCCATCCTAACAAAAGCGCACCAACAGAACGAAAACTGCTCCGTGCGTAATACAACACAGGTCGCCCAATGTAATATCGTCTTACACGCACATCGTCTCACACAGGTTCCGGAAGACAATAATTGGCTTTGATGCAGTCTCCGTAGCGGCCGTTTGTGTTCCTTTAGTGCGCGTGTTTCCAAACTCAAACTGTTCTTGTTTGCACACCATACGACGTCGTTTTATTTGCGCAGTGCGACTTCTTTTAAAGAAAAAAATTACATTACGTTTAAACAAAAAAATTATAAAACGCATTTGATGGACACTTTTTAAAAAGTAAAGCCTAAGACAAGGGTTTCTAAGGTGCAGCCCGCAGACGGTCCGCAGACCAAATACGGCCGGCGTTTAAATTTTAACTTGCCCGCGGCCTCATCTTAAAAAATCAAATGACGTGTATATGTTTTCTGATAGGACAACATTATATTTATTTTTAAAAGTTTAATTATACGCTATTTAGAGGACAAAATATCATGACGTGTCATTATTTACCAACTGTTGGTATTCATTCCAAAAGGCCGATGTAGTTATGTTCTGTAATGCGTATGAAATTCCATAACGTCCGATATCAATAATTAATGTCATAATACTTTTTTTTATTATAGTTTATGTCAGTTGTGAAAAGGAAATTAATCTGGCTACGATATACTTTAAAATTATTCCTTTCTACTTATTTTTAAAAAAAAATTATTTTTTTTTACATTTCAATTTTTGAACCAAATATTTTCGGCTCGAGATATATTTCAACACTTTTTTTTATATTGTAAGGCACGTAATATTCAATAAACATCTTCATTCCATAAAAGCGCTATCAACCTTTTGAAGATGGGTTCAATTCCATGGAATACCTTAAGTTGATTTGTTTTTAAATCATTTATATTAACTCGTGGCGTCTGCTTGATTGCTTGATGCCTTGAATGCCGAAAAAACTTTGGATCGATTTTTAACCCGTTTCCTCGTATGCTAGCGAGCTGAAATTTTGCAGGAAGACTCGTGTCGATGATGAAAATGATCTATAAAAATTTCAGATCGATCGATTGTACTGTAATTAAATTATTGAATTTTTAGGTTATTTTATTTATCTCTATGTATCATGTTACTTTTTGTGCTAGACTGTCGCGGTGCGTATTATATTGACAATACTTTTTATAAACATATTCTCGATCTGTGCGCATTACATTAAACATGTTTTACGAGACATAACTAAAATTTTGGATTTTTGGATTGTCTTGCGCTGCGTATTATAATGAACATTCTTTTAGTTATGTCTCGTGTATAAAGGATTTATAGTCAAAAACTTTGGTTTTTTTTACTGTTTTTTTTAATTTTCGAATTAGAACCATAACTAGCGTTCGGCGTTGCATTTAAGAAGTACGGCGAAAACACCTAGCATTCATAGTTTGATTCATTGGTTTTATTATCCAACGAGTTGAATGCATACAGTGTGCTGAATAGTGAACGGTGTCTAGGGCATATTGAGGTCTCATTTACCCAATATACTAGCGTGTGTAAATATGTCTTTAGAAAACCATCTCCTAGTTTGTACTTGGTTTTGTTAGTGGTCTTTTAAAGCCGAGAGAGGAAAAGTGCACACCAACAATTGTGCGCCTCTGTCAAATGTCTGCCGCATCTCTGGCCCACATGGCACCGCCAGACGTCGTCACTATTGTATCAACGAACTGAACCCCTAGGACGTCATACGGGGCAAGAGGGGTATGGGACTGGAAGTTTTGCCTCAGAATTTTATAAGACGCACAAATATTCAATAGCAAAGGGTGGGGTGAAAAGTGGCCCGGAAAATGGTGGTGGTGGTGGGGGGGGGAAGAGAGACAAGAATCGATAAATGACCAAGGATTTCCGCAGTTATGCTTTAAAAAAAATTGCTTTAAAAATATTTTTATGACGGGATAATAAACACCAGAGAACATAAAAAGCCAACGTAATTGTTTTCAGATCTCCTACTCAACACACCCCGTGAACCGCAGTTCGGCAATTTATTTAAATGCACACTCCCTGCACCAGTTTGTATACATTCCACACTCTTGGGTCCCCCGTACCCAAAAACCTCGTCTCTGAAGTTTGTAATTCATTCCATGCCCAGCACCGGGGGGCGTGGTCTCGTACATGTGGTGTCCGCGTGCAATGCTAGAATTGCCCCCCATCTATCCTAAGTAAGTTATATTTAAATAGCTTTGATTGTATTTTTTTAAAAATTGGCATTCAATGGCGGACGTTAGAAAGGAGTGCAAAATCCCCCCCCCCAAAAAAAAACCCAAAAAAAACAAAAAAAAACACCAAATGTTCTTTTAAAATAAACTTTAAAAGAAATATTTAGAAAAATAATTTAAAAATTACTTTAATTGATTAACTGTTATATAAAAAATTGTATAGCTGAATTCGGCCACGCCACTGCCTCAACGCAGCTCCTTCAACAATTTTACTTGGCTTGAACGCGGTCCTCTCATTTACCATCGATTCGAAGAACTTCCCACAAGCCGGTAACACTTTTTGATTACCCGTGGAATAATCAACTCAATAACAGCTGAAGTTGAATTTTTTAAACTTTTTTTTTAAATTTAAAGGAAAGAAAAGGAAAGGGTTAACAAAGGGAGATCATTATTTTAAAATTGAGAAGTGGTGGTTTAAAATCAGCGACCTTATCAGGTGTTTAAAAAGAAATTTTAAAAAAAAACCTCTAAAAATAGGTTACCGCATTTTTTCCTTAAAGAAGTCGTTCAAGCTACATGATCCCTTTACTTAAAGAGGTTACGAACGACAGACATCTCTCCTGTAATGTGATACTATAATTTTTTGAATCTTTAGTTTAAACCTGGTATTGAAGCAATTTTATTTAAAATAAATTACTATAATTAATTTTTTTTAAAATTTAAATTACCATTTTAAAATCCAAATTTCATTAATTTTATTTTAGGAACTATTTAAATGTCTTGGCCAAACGTCTAGACTCTAGACCACCTTCGTTTCAGGAAGTTCTCTTGTATTTCCTTCTATACAACATGGTGATAAGGACGTGATTTAGAACCACCCCGGAGACAACCGAAAAGAAGCACCCCCCTCCCCCCCCCGACAAATCCCCGCAAAAAATGTCGTTGATAAAAAAAAGGTGTCGCCAACTGTGGTGCCCCACCTTTCCTACGCCTTTGCCATTGAGTGCGATGACGTTATTGGGTTTGAGGGCAGTACACCTGCACTGCCCCCGTGTGGTGACGTCACCCGTTATCTAACCTGCACACTTAGTCAACCGCCGCTATCTACGCTGATTCGACTGAATTATTTAAACGCATTCATGGGTATCATATTATATGTATATTAAAAGATTAGTAACAATATTTATTTTAAGATATTTAGCCATTGAATCACACGCACCAAATATTTGTAGCCGACATCTCCATACGATGTGACAAAATTTAATGCATAAAAATTCACTGCTGGCTCGTGCCATTCCAAGGTACATTTAACGAGAAGTGGTCGACACGCTGGCTCAACTGGCTGTGAACTGCTCATTTACATTCATTTCCCTGCTTTTGATATCAGGTATCAATTTGTTGCTGTTCTCTCTCCCCCCCCCCACCCTCATTTTATTTGAATACCCATTCAAGCATAGGAACAATGTTTGTAACACAAGCACTTGCTGGTCTGTTTTTATGGGACACAGGCTGAACAGAAATGAAACTGGCCCATAATTTGGTTTATGATGTTGCACAGCTGGTATTGTGGGATTGTTTGTATGTGTCCATGTGGCTGTGAACTATTGCTCCCCCCCCCCACTCTGATGTGAATATTGATATCAGCTGGTTACATTTAATTGAAAGGGTAATGTCCACAATTCCCGGATTAAGGCCTTAAATGGGATAATATCATTCATCCGATGTTACAGACCAATAATGAGATATCATTTCGTGGATTGAGTGTTAAATTGGATAACATCATTTATCCAATGTAATAGACTTACAAAGATATCCCAATTTGTGGATTGAATCTTACACTGGATATCATTTATCCATTCTTGTATACCCAGTGTAAAACCTCACTTCGCGGATTCCTGTCTCAAAATGGATAATTCTATTATTCCATTGTTACATACCGACCATGAGAGCACAATCTGTCGACGCACTCTTTAGAATGAATGAATGACGTATTGTTGTCCCCAACTGATAAATTTTTCTTGTTGTGGGGTCCGGTGGAACTAGTTTGAGCACCTTCGGCTACCAATTCCTCCAACAGTGCGAACAGTTGCAATGTCGACACGACACACGGCCAACATTAAGGCAACCGTAAATCTACACTAATAAAAACCAAAGCCCTGACTGACTCACTGACTGATCACTAATTCTCCAACTTACCATGTAGGTAGAAGCATTAAACTTTGGTAGTTGTTGAGTACACTCTCTAGACGATAATTGGTGAAAAATGATTTTAAAATTCCCACTCATGTCGGGGGCCCAAATGTAGTTTTTTCCTTATATAAACACTGACTCGTCACTTATTCTCCGACTTCCCTCGTAGGTAGAAGCATGAAACTTTGGGAAATTGTTGAGTAGTCTCTTAAGACGATAATTGGCGATAAAAGAATTTTAAAATCCCCCCTCATGGGGGTCCCTGGGCCCAAATTTAGTTTTTTTTTCCTTATATGAGCTATATAAAAACCGACTCATCACTAATTCTCCAACTTACCGTGTAAGTAGAAGCATGAAACTTTGGGAAGTTGTTGATTACACTCCCGCGATGTTACCAGGCTAAAATAAATTAAATTTATTACTAAGTGATGGCCGGGAACCCAAATGTAGGTTTTCCCCTTATATTAGCTATATAACAAGGACTCATCATTAAATCTCCAACTTCCCGTGTAGGTTGGAGAATGAAACTTTGGGAAGATGCTGAGTGCCCTCTCGCGATGGTAACAGACAAAAAAAAATCTTTGAATCATCAACTCGATAGGATCACGGGGAGTGTGTTATTTTTTACTTTTGTTTTTCCGCGGGACCACGACAGACAGACAGACAGACAGACAAGACGGTGAAGTTAATATATTTAGTATATCCGTCATGATCCAGATTGAAATCAATTGGTGCTACGCGGGTTCACAACGCTAACAGAAATCCTAATTTTCGGCTGCAAAACGCGGGTATTTTGCTAGTATATGTATATATCTAAACATTTTATCTTATACATTACGACATTACGGATCTATATACACAAGATTATTGCGTCCTACGTTTATCCAATGTTTATGTCAATGAAGAAGAAAAAAAAAGTACACTGGTAACTCTAGATACGAATGCTTTAAGTAACGAAAGATCCAAGATACGAAATGCCACTGGAAGAATTTTTTTTTCAAAGATACGAAAAAACGCAGAGCTGTCAACACTGGAAATAATGTGAAGTCATTCAACGTGTCACGAACAGTTCTGCGAACGAATATAACGAAAGAATAAAAAATATAACGAAAGAATAAAAAAACTTTGCTGCTGTGAAATCCTATTAGTCCAGTAGAGCTTTTTTATTCTTTCGTTATATTCGTTGTATGTGTTCGCTGTTGTGTTACGTCCTGTCAGGCTAACTAATGCCCTGTTTATATGTTATACATTTACTTTTTCTATAGTTTTCCATGATATGTTATTGTTTTTAGTATTGTTTCTGTGTGGCTTGGAACAGATTAGGTATTTTACATGTAAATCTTTTTTTCGAGATACGAAAGATCCAAGATACGAAAGCCACCCCGGAACGGATTAATTTCGTTAATCGAGGTGCCATTGTATAAGCAAGTAATTTATCGGAGTCCTGACCAGTGAAATAATATATTTTAAAAGGAAAAACAATTTTGACTATTTGCAAAAGCAATACATTTCCAAATGAAATACGAAATACACGAACAAATTGTGCAATGAAAACAATAATATATTTAAGCTTTATTGTTATACTAATACGACGGTAGACGTTTCGGGTACAATAACATAAAATACGTACTTACATCAGTAAAATTTGAATTTTTAAAACATTCTTTTTCCTATATCCTTTGACCTTGTTTGTTTTTGTTGTCCCTTCCTTTTTCCTTTTATTTTACCTTAATATTTATTACATAATATGTTTTAAAAATTCAAATTTTACTGATGTAAGTACGTATTTTATGTTATTGTACTGATGAAGGCATTTGCCGAAACTTCTACTGTCGTATTAGTTAAAAAATAAAGCTTAAATATTTTGTTTTCATTGCACAATTTGTTTGTGTATTTTGTATTTTATTTAAAAGCTTTATCGCAGTCCCATTCTATATAATACATTTCCAAAGCATACTAGCCAGACATTAATTTGTTATATGTCAATTTTAAGAGCATTCTGGGAAACAATAATAGATTAACACGGGACTCACTGCACAGACATTATCTTGTATAACCAAACATCAAGGGGTCTTGATCGCCCCAACCCCCCTCCCCAACTCCTAATGACCACCGTAACGATTGGGTCTTGACGGTCCTGACAAATTATTGAACAAATTTGTGTACCAACTTACTTGGCCATTTTGTGGCATGTGTGGGATAGACAAGGGGATGTGGGGGGGTTGTGCATGTGAAACGACGTAGGGTCAGAGCAATGTCTCATGGGACAATCTATAGATAGACACGTGCACTGCAGTGCATGCATACGACTGCAGGTTCGACAACAAAACATGGTGAGGTAACACAAGCTGTTGCCCGCACACTCACGCATTGATTTGAACCAGCACTTAAAAAAGAGCATTAAAATGGTGGGGGGATTTTAAAAAACTTAAGTTAAGGTCATTCAGTGTGCCACTGCTTCGTGTAATAGATACATTGACATAAAGGAGATTGTTGGTTAACTTCAGAGATTGTGTGTGTGTAAATTTATATTTAATTATCTCCCCTTGTATTCACCGTTTATGATTTCCAAGTAGCGGTGAAATTTGTGCAATTATTGTTATTTTAAAATCTGCAATTATGTCCTCTTATGGATGAAATTTAAAGTTGTGAAATTTGTATGTACATTCCCTTCCATTCATTGCATTTAGATCAGATGAATTAACTCTAACATAAATACATTCTGTCATTTTTCACTCTTCTACCCTTGCATACACATACAAATTCTTGTACTTCCCATCCGGAATTAGGACGTGGAATGGGTTACTGCTAGAAAACTAACACTATCAACATTTAAAACTCTAAATAAAAATGCAAAACTAGACATAAACCATGGATAAGTGTAGGACGCAATAATCTATGGTACCAAAGGAGCTTCTGTCACGATAAGAAGTATTTACCCTACAGACTCAGTGACTACCACACTGGTGTTAAAACACTGTGTAGCTGGTACTTGAAGTCCCTGCACACATTTGCAAACGCTTAACTAATAAGACTGCAGCCAAATGGGAGTACACACCAAACTGTTTTTTTTATGACTGCAGCCAAATAGGAGAACACCAAACTGTTTTTATGACTGCAGCCAAATGGGAGTACACACCAAACTGTTTTTTTTATGACTGCAGCCAAATAGGAGAACACCAAACTGTTTTTATGACTGCAGCCAAATGGGAGTACACACCAAACGGTTTTAATGACTTCAGCCAAACATGAGTAAACACCAAACTGTTTTTATGTTCACTAACCCAGAGCATGGCTTAAGACGACAGGGCAAATTTTTTCCTCATTATCTCAATAATAAACTTGACACGAATTAAATGTTGTGTTTAATTCTTTGCTTTTTAAAAACAAAATTGTGTGTCTCAACTTATGAATTACCAAAGTCAATCTACAATTAATAACGATGTAACGAGTGGCAACTTTTGAAGTTTGAGCTCAAGGGAAGAAAGGGCTATGTGACATTTTTGTAGTTTTTGAGGTATTCAAGATTTTATTTTCAAATTTATACAGGTTTATAGTTTATCATTTATTTAAAAAATACATTTGAATTTTTAAATAGCGCCTGAGACGTTATTTTTTCATAATACCTCATTCAGAACATTCTATTTTTGACCCTATATCAGATATAAGGGATAACTAAAAAATTCCAAGAATGCCACATAGCAGTTTCTTCTCTTGAGGTCTTTATTTGTGCTTGATGAAATCTATGCTATTTAGTTACTTATAAATAATGATCAGGACCAGGTTGTTGAATGTGAATTTAATGGACAATCAAACAGAATTTCACTTGCATATTAATTGTTGAACATTTATGCCTTTAAAAATATGCGTAACAACAACATTATTTTAATAGATACACAAGTTATAATAATACAACTTGGAGAATGTTACCATTGGGCAAACAGAATTACAACACATTTTTGGAAACATCAGCTGTGACAGTGTTACTGTGATTCTGTGTTTATAATATGACATACAGCATGGTAACTTAAATAATATTCAGTCTTGATCTGAGTGTTTAACGGACTAACTAACAAGAAGAAAAAAAATTATGGTCCAAGGGAAATAACTGCATCTTTAATGAGGCACAATTCTCTATGAGAGGATTGTATGAGTAACTCAACATTGATTCCTATCATTGTTTTAACAGGCGTTGATTTTAATTTTAAAGTCAGTTCAGAGTCTTAAAATAAATACATTTCATCAATGTTTTTTTTACAAACATAACCTCTGAGGTACCAAGTTAAGTTGGTACCAAAATGTTTCACATTCATCTCCCTTATAAAAATTGTATCTTTATTGACTGAAAAACCAACGCTATTTAAATTAACAACAAAGCACTCTCCCCCCACGTCATCACAAAGGGCGTTAACAATCCAACATCCAATCAGGATTATGATCGCATGAAGACTTGTTATGCAAACAATAACATTTATACATCATCTTTGTACACATCGTTTTCATTCTGTTTGTTTCTGAAAATTTCAAAATAAGAAACTTTACGACAAAAGTTCTTCCTAGATATTTTTTCTTTCAAAAAAAAATCTCATTGTCAAGTCATTTGTATATTTACAGCATTTTATTTATAAGTCTTTACTTGCACTCCGCATGTCAAACTAGTAATAAGTTATATATGTTTATATATATTATCTTTTCTTCTTTTTAGTCATTTATGTTATTATTTTTCCACACATTATTTTACAAAAAGAAAAAAAAGACAAACGTGTTCCTTTGCAAAGTCAAGTTATCAGAGATCGGCAGAGCTTGAGTACAGGGGGTGCTTAAACTGAAAAATTATAAATATTATAGTACAACTTTTTGTTTCATCAACTACTAAAATTTTTTTGCAGCAGCGTCTTTCAGTTTTAGTCACAAGAAATTTCTATCCAAAGAAATCGTACTTCGGATTTCTTGCGCAAAGAACTAATCTATTATTTAAACAAGGCTATGTGGTCAGATTGGGTTGATTTGCAGCCTAAGTATAATAAAAACTGACATGATCATATTATGGAATAAACATTTATGTGTCAGTTTAGAAAAAATGGGTCTAAGAAGCTTGTTAAAACAATAGATGAGAAATAATCCGCATGTCATGATTGTTGAGTAAGCAGAATACATATGGGGCCATCCTTTAAGTACGTCACGCTATTTTTGACAATTTTTAACTCCCCCTGTCTCAAATCTTGGACCCCCCCTTAAGTACGTCACACTTTGGAACAAAATTTTGGTTTTTTTAAATAATTAAAATTTAATACAAAACAGTGTGACGTCACACATGGCCGGACCCCCCCCTGTCACGCTGTCACACTTTCTTTTACCCCCTCCCCGCCTCTGGATCGTGACGTACTCTATGGTACTTCATTTTTTAAAATCTAAAAATTTGCACTTCAATTTTTTTAACTGAGACAAAAAGTACTAAAGGAGGTGCATAAATCGATTAAAAAATTTCATCCTTAAATAGGAATGCACAGATTTAGAACTGAAATATACTTACTATAACAATAGTTAAACACGGAATTTCATTTAGTGTTTCATTTCATAAGTAACTTGCAAAGTCTCCCAAAACTATATCTTTTTAAAAGAAATAATTCTTTCCATTGCTAATTTTATTTAAAAAATTATATTTCCAGTTGTTGACAAACTATTGTTCTGATGTCAATTTATTACTTAGAAAAATGTTTTTAAAAAAATTTCTTTGCCTTAAGAAAAGGAAAAAAAACCAACATGAAACCTTCGTCTGAACAAAATAATAAATATACATTGTTTGAAATAAAAATTTCAAATTAAAAATAAATAAATAAAAATTAATAAAATGATCTATGTTAGTCGGTAGCATCCACAAGCTTGCACAATCCTGAAATTATAACGAAGCTTACTGAAAATGTTATGAGTGCATTTCCATTCATATATATATATAAAAAAATTGAAATAATGCTAAAATGGGATGAAGAAAATTGTTCCCCCCAGAAATTGTTCTTAAATCAGGACTAACTGCAGGCCCGCCATTGTAGTAGATACTATTGCAATGCCCCGACAGCCTTGGCCTCCACTTTGATGTTGGGGTTGGCCATTGGATCAAAGAACGGGTCATCCTCTGTGGCTTGGCGTCCAAGCTTGGAGAATATGATGACGATGGTGATGAAACCAATGATGCCCAGGAGGAGGATCACAGCAAATCTTTTCTTCACAGCGTTTGGGTCTTTCCTCTTGTTTCCATCAACAGAGCTTCAAAAAATGGGATCAAAGATAATGTTCGGAGGCATCTTTCGAGATGTATCTATTCTAACAAGACGACACAGAATCAGCGAGCATGGACTCATTCACATTAATTATTTAAAATTATATTTCTTTAAATAGGACCAAAGACAGTAGCATGAATATTTATCACACAATTATATATATACATTTTCGATGGCTTATTAAAAATTTATTCGCTTAAACTTACTTGAACCAGCGAGCCAGCCACTGTAATGCTGGTCTTCTTTTGTACTTGTCTTCATCGTGGTCATGAGATCTTTTGATGCCACCAAAAAGTTCATCTTCTTTTGTGGTGTCAAACAATTTCCTTGGATCTGTCGTCATTGAATTATTGTGGAATAAATCTCCAAGTTTTATACATTTATAATGTTAAAGACTGATATAAAAACCATTATAATAAGATTTTTGATAAAAAATTTTTTGTGCATTACAGTAGAACCCACTTATCTCGACCATGGTTAACTTGCCAACCCTATTAAGTCGACATTTTTTAATGGAACCACCAAATTCTCTCTTTGTCTTAGCATTTTCTCATCGGTTATGTCGATGATTTTATGTGGCCGAACCCTAATACCTCGAGCACAAACTAGGGCCAAATTTGCAACTTAAAGTTGGTTAGCTTGATCCCCGTCTGTTCGCCTAGCGAAGCACCCTAGCATTTTTAGTTAAAAATAGCATCGAAATCTCACTTTCTTCGAGACTTTCGGCTATTGTTTGATCTTACGAGATTTCAATAAAAATTACCGGATGTATTTTTCTTGTTTTACTTTGATCTGTGTGTGAATTAGTTTCACAAGCATGTATTCAATTGAGGTGCTCAAAAATCGCGTTGGCGGTCTTTAATTGTCATTATATCGCAGTGCATTTGATATTATTTTAAACTTCATTCATTTTCTGATGCATTAATAATTTTATTTTTTTAAGATAAACGAATATCTTTAGAAAAGAAAATAAAGGTGGTTTTTATTTTATATTGGTAAATTTCTGCTGTTAGTTGGCGCACATATGCCTTTTGTTGTTAGCAAACATGTATGTACATTTTTAAAGCATGCCGATTGCTTCATCAAACAAATAACGGCAACACTGTTGTGTAAAAAAACCTCCAAAAACATGTGCATCTACATTCTCATTTATTAATGCTAGTGATGGGACGATACCAAAATCATAGGGTGCTTACTGTAAACAAGGCTCCCCAGATTTTAGGATAGACAGTATTGCTCAATCTGGGAATCACTGCTGTGAATGATGCTAACTCAGAAACAGTGTAACAAACATCAAGCCCCATTTAAAAAAACAACTAATGTTAAGAGAGGAAAACACGATGTCACCAACGGACGCGCACTGGCGGGGCAGAAGTAGCTGAATTCGTTATGTACTAGGGAAAAAAAACAGCGCTAGCACAACAAAGGGTTATATTTAAACGGTCCTTAAAAACGAACGGTCTTAACAACCTTAGGAAAGAGTGAAGAAATATTAGGGTCCCGATATTCCGATTAATCGTCCCATCACTAATTAACGCACATCATATACATAAAGAAATTTCAACCACATGTTAATATTTTGCCACCATATTGGTTTTTGTTTATCTCGATCATCGGTTATCTCGTCGCTTTTTGGCAAACACCTAGGCCGTCGACATAACCGGGTTCTACTGTATAATGAGATGGTCTGCATATAAACCATTTAAAACTTATTTCACAACCACAAAAGTTAAACCCGTCAAACCAAATTCTTATAAAGTGGAATAACGAGGCTCACAATTCAAGGTGAGCACTTTTAATTATGTAAATTGTAGAAAGAATCATTGCTAAATTAAAGTCACTTTTAAGCTTTCTGCAGTTTTTTTTTCAAGTGTAGGTCAGTATCCATTACTACACTTGGATGTAAGAGGCACCTACTAGAAAACAGGCCTTGCTGTCCCCTGGAACTGGTTCCTTCGTCCACACTAATGACACTGTGCTGGCCAAGGGAGGCGGGTGCTGGGGAGGTGGAGTATGGCGCCACCTGGGCACTGGGCCTGGACGCAGCACTGACAGTGCTGCTGCTAGGGGCAGGAGCCGGTGAGGCCCCCAGCCCCTGTGCATAGCCCCATTGTTGGCTGTAGGCTGAGCTACCTGGGGCAACTCCGTTGTTGCTGGCTGCTTTTGCTGCCGCTGGTTCCGCTGGCTGTGTTGGTGGTGGTTGCGGTGCTTTGGATTCTTCAATCTGTTACCACAAAAATAAAAGCAATAGAATGTATGAGTTTTATAACACTAAAAAAATGTGGGTTTTTTTTTAATAAAAAAATTAAAATTGCATCTAAAACAAATATTTTTTAAATGTGTCCAATGGCGTCTTAAATGTAAATTAATTTGTAAACAATTTAAGTTATATGCAATAGTAGGTTACATACTGAGACATGATAAAATTAAAAAATGGTTTAGTAATTTAAATGATTTGGGGGGGGAGGGGGTGGTCAATGCATGAAGACTAAATGTTGCGGGTGGCTTTAGTCAAGTTATCCTGCTTGGAAAAGTCCAGAGTATTCCATGGCCTGTGGCAACATTTGCTGAGTATGATGATAATGGGGTATCTTTACTAGTAGTAAAACATTCAAAGATTAAGGTTACAAACTTACCAGAGGAAGCCCTAGCCCTGCCCTGGCCCAGTTGACTTGTTGCAGTAGAGTTCTGACGGCATCAGCCACGGGAGATACCAGATTGGACTGAGGAAATATACAAGCGCTGCATGCTGGGCAGGTGTATCCTGCCGGGGCAGTCTGTGCCGGGAGCCGCTGGGCAAACTGGTTTAAACACCCCCAGTGGAAAACATCTTGAAAGGGATAAGAAAAGAAAATACTCTCCCCTTAATGAAACTGAAAAATGGTTATTGAATGAGGTGAAAAAAAGCAAATATTATGCCTGCTTTGATATTCAAAGGAGTTTTATTATAAAGGCTGAATTCTTGAATAAAAAATTAAATTTCTTCTAGTACATAAAGTTTAAAAAACTATTTGACTATACTAGTTAATTTTAACAATGGAACAATAAATTGTTGTCTCATCGTCTTTTCTATACAGACTCTTCTTCTATACAGAGTATTACTGCGTCCACAGACCATACCAGTTTGTTGGAAAGTTATGCAGCGTTTACAGGCCATGGCTATGAGGGTTCCACGCAATGCCCAGCCGGCTTTGTTTCCTCAACTAGTGGTAAGTACCCATGCAGAGCTGGGTGGACTCAGGGACACCCTTGGCCCCAGGAACAAATCCCTGATGTAACTGAGATTCGATCCCGTGACCATCGGTACGCCATCTGAGTCCGCATGCCACTCGACCACCGTGCCCCATAATTCTGTGTTCGTAATAGTTCTTAACAGAAAATAACAAATCAAACTTATTCCCTCAAAAAAATATTTTCATCAGCATCAACAAGAACAACTATGTAACTATATATAAGCGGCCTCTCACCATAACACGTCAGCCTGACACATTCTCCATAGTCTTCATCTGAAAGGTTTTGGTTACAGAGTGTACACAACGGGCTGTAGTCACTGTCTTGTAACCACTGAAGGTAGGATTTGACAATGCACTGAAACAGACACAATAACATGGTTACTTGCAAAAAAAAAGAGTAAATTTAAACAACCCGAAAAAACAAAGTTTTTGACTACAAATCCCTTATATATGAGACATAAATAAAAGTATTGATTATGTTCAATACAATACGCATAAATATTTACAGATCAGGAAAATATTATAAAAGTATGTTCAATATAATACGCACCGCATGGCAGGAAAATGTTAAAAAGGTTGTTCAATATAATACGCACCACACCATTCACAGACTAGCACAAACATTTACATGCTACATAGAGATAAAATAAAAATTCATTAATTTAATTATGGTACATTCGATCAACCTGAAATTTTGATACAATAAATTGTTAGATGACAAAAGTCTGTGTGCAAAATTCAGCTCGATAGGAACACAGGAAAGGGGTCATTTTTTACCTTTGTTTTTCCGCAGGCGGGACCACGATAGACAAGACGGTGAGGTTAATACAACGGATTTAAAAAAGGAAACAGTCACAACATCATGGTTACTTTCAAAAGTAATGAGTTAAAAAAAAAGGAATATGAAATAATGAGTAATGTTAAAAAAAATCATGAGGCTTTGTTCCTCAAATCTTGATATATGTAAGCAGGGGAATCAAATCTAAAAATCATATCTAAAAACAAAATTAAATATCAGTCGGCAACATTTGAGGCAGGAGCGCTTAATTTAAAAAAAATTGTTTTTTTAAAAATAAAAACAAATCTTAAAATATAATTTAAGTATATTTCAAACTTAAAACAAATTATTCTTTTGAAAATGAAACAATTTTTTATTTTATAAGTTCCAATTTTTTAAAGTAAGAATGTTATTCAAGCATATTAAAAATTGTGACCTGTTTACGTATGTAATATGCTTTAACGGTAAATTTAATACAAAATATGAAAGTTCTTTACCAGATCTAAGTACACGTACTTAAAGTTAAACGCATCTATTTTGCTTATATCCTTATAACAGTGAGAGCGAACCTTTTTGGGGCTGCGTGCCAAAAAATTCAAATCAAAATTTACTTATTTATGGAGAAGTTTCCAACACTCCAATGAAACTCAAAAATTGGGGTTTGGCATAGTCACAGCACAACGGAATTATTATTTTTAAAAATTTTGTAGACTTATATAGTGTGTACCCCAGCTTACTGCTAGGCTCACCTCAATTTCCACATAATTCCAACATAATTTTTCATAAATATACAAATGTCAAGTTCTGGGTGTATATCCATCATAGGCCAGAAGTTAGATGGAGCTCTATCTACATACCAGCCTATGGCTGATATACATACTGTTTATACTCGTTCATAAGCCGACCCTCCTCTTTTGGAAGAGAATAGCATAAAAAGTGTGTAACCCGCTCGTAAGTCGACCCCCCCCCCAAAAAAAAATAAGACAGCGTAAACAAAATGGTACATTTTTTTAAAACTACAAGCTAAATCGGTCATTATGATTGTTTACTTTTGTTTAGGTTGAAGAACAAATAGATTTGAATAACAGAGAAGATGGATGTAATTTTTTACAGCATTCGCTGGAGGCTTTTTATTGATGGATCTACAATAATACCATCAACATTCAATGCAAATGCAGAAATCACCAATGACCCGCTCGTAAGCCGACCCCCCAACCTTTTGCCCTAGATTTTTTTCAAAAAAAAGTCAGCTTAAGAACGATTATATACTAGGCACTTTGGTAAAAAAAATAAACTTTAAAAAAATTAAATACCAATGGTATGGTTAAATAGAGCTCAATTTTAAGTAAATTTTAACACCAAAATTATATTTTTAGGATTTCTAGTTTTAAAGTTATGAATTTTTAAAGTTTGGTTCAAATTGTCCCCATCCCCAATGCATTTTTCCTCCACATTTTGTGACCTCAATTCGGCTGTTCGCGTCACGCACTTTATTTCTCGTTTTAATAATTCAGGATCAATGCTATAAATAAAATAATTATTTCTTTATTTTGTTTTTAAAATATTCTTTATTAATAAATCATTTTACTTTGTATTAACAGTAAAATTTATCTTTAAACGATGTTTATGTTGTGTTTACAAGTTCCAGTTCACACAACTAACATGACCTACATATGACTAAGTGAACTGCCCTATATAAAAATGTACAATTAATATTAGGAACTCCTTTTGAACCTTCAACTTTGGCTCATGACTAATTAATTTAACAACCCTGACCAATGGCTAAATAGTTTTTGCACACGGCCACAACTAATGAATGAAACTATTGAAGACATAGTTGTAGTAGGTGTCACAATGAGGTTGAATGAATAGTAATGGTTGCCAGGGACAACAAGTCTGCACACGGTACATTATGATCTTTTATAATATCAACTCTTAAGGGTTTAGCCGTCTAAATTAAGTATATTATTGAATTAATTCCATATTAGATCATTTTTTACGTTCAATTATCAAATATTTTAATGTTAATAGGCAAAATAATTGAATATTTTATAAGCATCGGGGACTTCCGCCATTGAAAGGGGCGGTGTCACTTTGATATAAGGAAATACACCTCGTTAAACATAACTAATGGCCGCAACGTCCTAGCTACATGAGAATTGGCACACATATACATCGATAGATTGTGCAAATATATTTTTAATATGAAAGACATATTCTTTGAATTTCTTCAAAATTTTTTGGGTCAAACATGGCCTATATTAACCTTAGGATTAAAAAATACTGGTCGATTGAAAATACAAAGGAAAGCTAAAAAAATGTAGGCCAATATGTCAACCAAAGCTTTAGACCGGAAAAGGAACTCAAATATGTTTCGAAAGAACCTATTTATTAATAGTTTTACACCCTCCTCGGAAAAATTAAAAACTTGGATCTCAGGCGCCGAATTTTTTTCCTGATACAAAAAACGTAGTAGTCTCCCCTGACATACCAAAGTACCTAGTATAAGTATATACAGTAATTTACAGAAAATTATATCTGAAATTTTGATACAATTACAAATTACAATGCGTAAAAATGCATTGTCATCCAAGAATAAGGGGCAAAAAAAATTGACAAAAAAATTCATAACTCAACTTCTATTAAAGATAGAAAGGCAAAACAGGTGTTGAAAAGGTCTTAGCAAGCCCTTATAAAACTATATAATTTGCAATTGTCACGCAAGTCAGTCAGTCTGTCCTGGCGCTACTAATTTTAGAAAGCAGGGAAAACCAAATTACTGCACCAATGCATCAAAAGGTGTGCAAATTAAAGATACGCTGTAAAACATATTATATGACGTCATTGATTTAGTTCATGTAGTAATTTTGAAAAAGGGATCAATGTAAAAATAGTATTTGATGATGGTTAATTATAAATAAAAAAACAAAGGGGGCGCCTTAGTCGCCCTGCAACCCCTATTATAAAAATTAAATAGCCTACTTTGTGTACATTTCAGAAAGTTTAATATTTCGTATTTATCAAACAAGGACAAGTTAGTTGGGCTTAAAAAGTGCACTTTTTAAATAAAATAAATAGATTTCAGTTGAAAACTTCCGTCATTTTTGACGGGTGTACGCTAGTGTAGTGATATATAATTTAAGCCTATTGGACTTCATTTAATTAAATTTTCTGTCAAAGTACCTACTAAGATCTATATGTGGTAAAAATTTGAGATCTCTAGGACCATCAGAAGTTATTTAATTTTACGTTACAAGATTTGACGGATACAACATACAGACAGCGTGTAAAAATAGACTTCATATTTTTACATTTGTTATTTTTTACCTTTGCGTGGTTGGCGACAAGACAGTGTTCACACACATTTACACGATGTTCAAAACAGAAAAGATTTGTAACTTTACGCTTAGGACATTTGCAAAGTCCCATTTTGGAAAGACCTAGAAGTTTTTTTTAAAATGTCTCAATATTTTGTATTTAACACGTTGGCATGATTTACTGGTGTAAAGTTTGTCGGCATTAGTCAGTGTTATTGTCTGATATCGGCCATATTAGTTTATGCGTGGAGTTCTCGTTACTTCTCGTTCCAAAATTTTGTAAAACTGTAAACAAAAATAATAACGAAAATGTTCCATTTGGTTATATAAAATGCCTAACGGAATTACTGGCACAATAGATTGTAATTTTAATAATAATTTCATTTAAAGTATTAAAATTAAGCTAGTCAACATTGAATTGTTGCAAATATGAAATTTTGTTAGATTCAGAGGAACAATTTTAAAAAAAAAGTATTTACCATCTTTACGTTTTATAATTTTAATAATAATTTCATTTAAAGTATTAAATTTAAGCTAGTCAAAATTGAATTGTTGCAAATATGAAATTTTGTTAGATTCAGAGGAACAATTTTTTTAAAAAGTCTTTACTTTACCATTTTTACGTTTTAGCCTAATATCGAAAGTATAATATACATTATCCATGTAATGTAATTCATTTTGTCGATGATCATTAGTGTCCGGTGTGCAAAAAAAATATAAAAATCCATGATATTTCACAAAATCCATGATATTGTTTTACCAGTTACGGATGGCTGACACACACACACACATTGTTTGCTCTTTGGATGACATTTTTTTCCATCTCAGTTTGATTAGGTGTGACTTGCTGAATGCACAAGCAATTGAATTTCTTTCAAATGTTTATCAGTCAATCTCGTTCGATGTGTTTACCTCATACATAATGAAGTATAGATGTTCTTTTAAATTGTAGCGGCATCCCTATGACCTATCAACGTGACGACATTTTCAGATGATCCCAGAACAAATCAGATGCGACCAAAAGGTCAAAAGAACCACTATGAAATTAATCTTAAGGAAAGCAAAGTGTGATACTTTAATCAAGAAAGTTCTGAAGACCAATAGAAGAATGGGTCGCTTATATTTTAGGCCTGTTCGCAAGCTTCTTGCTGTACAGTTTCAGTACGTACAGGCACAGGCTAAAAGGCGTCACAATGGTGGTGCGAACAGAGCCGTCTTTACACCATTTTGGGGCCCCGGGCAAAGAAATAGTGTTGGGCACCTCCCCCACAGGAATAAAAAAAAATATACAATATATATATAAAGAAACATTCCCATGGGGCCCCTATGCTCGTGGGGCCCCTGGGCAAATGCCCAACGGGCCTATGCGTTAAGACGGCCCTGGGTGCGAACCGCACCGGGTGACACCTTCACAAGGGGTTACGCCAGTGGTTCCCAAAGTGATCCGTACGGACCCCCGGGGGTCCCCGGTACCATTCAGGGGGTCCGTGGGAAATGAAAATTGATTTGGGGGTTCCTGAACAACGTCAGGGGGTCCGCGCAAGGTTTAATATAAAATAATAAAACTGTGATCAATTTTTATTATTATGGAAATAAAAATAAATAACAATAATAAAATTGTGTCCCAATGCATTTTCTACTAATTAAATACAATCTTAGGAGCTAACATTCTTGGATACAATGTTGTTTTTTCCTAGAAAAGGTAGTAGAAAAGGTATGGTAATTTCCACAGCTTTAACCAATCAAAATACTTGGTTTGTTGAAAGGTCAAGCTCGTAAGAAATGCTGAATTCCTATAAGTAGGTCAGAAAATTAAGTTTTTAACTTAAACCTACGCGGGTTGCAAGGTTGGGTAATTTGAGATGTGTGGTGAAGCTATATTTATCTAAATTGTATCCTATCAATAAAATCATCAAATATTTTTGTACAATAGGGCTTTACTGCAGCATTGCAGGGGGGGGTATGTGGTTACTCGTGATGGGGTTACACCATGAGCTACCACACTGGGTGACACCATGAGCTACCACACTGAGTGACACCATGAGCTACCACACTGGGTGGCACCATGAGCTACCACACTGGGTGACACCATGAGCTACCACACTGGGTGACACCAACCCTAGTGACGCCACTGCTCGTGATGGGGTGACACCATGAGCTACCACACTGGGTGACACCAAGTCTAGTGACGCCACTGCGTACAGGCAAAGAAGAGAACGTCAGTCTAATCCAAGCCTGGTAGACAAAAGCTTCTGTCTAGGAACCTCATTTTTGATCTGGTCTCAGGAAATGTTGCAGTAAAATTCACTCAACCACGTTATTTTTAAAGTCCAGTCAATATATCTTAATAATCGATTTTGCCCTGAACTAAGGCCAGTTTCTGTAGCCGTATATGGTGCAGGATTTTCTCTTCCCCACCCCCACCCCCGCCAACTCTCTTTACTAAGATGCTATTTTTAGATCGTATACTTCACAAACAAGATATATTAAGTAACACATCAATGTGTTATTAAGATTTTAAAAAAAAACAATTAAAAAAAACATAAATCTTTCGGTAGTAGTTACATCAATTTTTTTTTCAAAGTTAAAATAAGACTTAAACGGGAAATAGTTAAATAAAGAAGGGATTAAGGAAATCAAAGTCTAAAATATTTTTTTAATTGTACGATACCTGCGGAGCCTGTGACCTGTTCAGCAATCAGCCTTGACAGTTCCAGTTTCGGAGTTACAGTTAGGAGTTACAGTTACAGTTAATGGTCAATGCTAAAAATAGGGCGTTAGTACGCGCTGGATCACACAGACAATCGACAGCGCCCACCTCCATGTATGGTCCGATTAACAGCTTTATTATTGCAGTCTCCCTTAAAGGAGCGGGAGACAACACAAGATAAAGAAGACAAACTTCGGCGGTGGATTTTATTGCCTGCCCTTAACAGTGTCGTAATCTCAGTATTTAGTTTCTTCGTTTCTTCTGTTGTTTTTTGTATGTTAAAAAAAAAGAAAGAAAGATTAATAATAAATTTTAATACATACATTTTACATGTATATAAATTGTATAAGAAGTGAAACCCATTTGGTTCAATTTTAAATCTTTAATATTTTTTTTTCAGAGGCGTATGATATGGACAAAAAATAAGTGTGGGTGCAAAATCTTGTTGCTAGTTTGTGGAAACAAAAAGAGCAAACCAGAATGTACGAGAAAGTTTTCTCTACTGATGTCTGGGCGCACATATTTAAACGATTTTTACAAAATGAAATGATTAAATAATGAGCTTACTAAAATCAGCAACAACAGCAACACATTTCATATATTTATATATATATATATATACTAGCGTATCACCCGTCAAAAATGACGGAAATTTACAGCTGAAATCTATTTATTTTGAAAAAATTCACTTTTTTTTAGTTCGCCTACGGCGCCGACCTTTTTCAAAAGCCCAACTAACTTGTTCTTGTTTGATAAATACGAAATATTAAACTTTCTGAAATGTACACAAAGTATTTTATAATACGGGTTGTAGGGCGCCTAAGGCACCCCCTTTGTTTTTTTATTTTATAATCAACCATCCTCAAATCCTCTTTTTACATTGTTCCCTTTTCCAAAATTAAAATATGAGCTAAAACAATGACGTCATATAATATTATTTAACAGCGCATCTTTAATTTGCACACCTTTTGATGCATTGGTGCAGTAATTTGGTGCGGTGCTTTCTAAAATTAGTAGTGTCACGGACAGACACTACAGACGTGACATTGCAAATTATATATATTTAATATATATATATATATATTTTTTTAAAATAAAAATGTTATATATATATATAACATTTTATTTTTAAAAAGTGAATTTTTGAAGCACCACCACCAAATCCACCACTTTTCTTTAGAAAATGTGCATCCCTCCCCCAATTTAATTATTGTATTTAATTTTTAAAGTTAATAGTTTACTTTCAAATAAAAATTCCATCACAATAATCAGATTTATCCCCTCTAATTTAGTTAACAAATCTTTTTATTTTCTTTTTAAAAAAATAAAAGAAACATTTAATAAAATATTAAAGAGACTATGCAAGACTATAAACAAAAGTATATTTTTTTAAATCCATTTTTATATTTGAAATTTTGTTGTATTCCTTAGAAAAACTATACCCTCCCCCAATCTGTCGTTTCTGTTTCTTTCGTTTTAATTCTAAATTTTGCAATGAATTTAATAAGTTGATAACATATCCGTATTAAAAATAAATAAAAAATAAAATATTATTATTTGAAATATAAAATTATAAAAAAACGTTACATGAATCAAGCAATAAGTTAAGGATGCACGAATTTAAATGATCGTAATTTATAAAAAATGAGTCTTTGAAGGCAAATAATATTATAATTATATATCATGAGACACTCATTAAGAGAGAAAAAAAGGCAAGTTCAGAAATTGAAATTTGGGCCCCGGATTTCCAGTCCATTTTCACACACAAGGCCATGATACACGTAATTTAAATATGGATCTTATTAACACCCGCCACACTCACGTACTGGAGAAAAGCGGGTCCATTACCATATTTGGCCAGCAGATTGGTCACCCGTTTAAAAAAAAAGGGGGGGGGGAGTTTATAGTCATCGCTTGTGTGTATATAACTGGATCCATTCACCGCAGGCCGACACAAAGCAGACGATAGAGTTGAGAGAACAAGTGAGCTATAAATCACTGCGGCTGATAATAAATACCTACAACATACAGACTGATTCGTACGGTGGCACGGGATATCTTTTAGTTTACTAGCCTGCCTACTTCTACCTACATTGGTATTTCCAGGACTGCTTACTGACTGACTACACACGGTGCCACGGCTAACTTTCGATTCGCGATTCAGATTTTAATCATAAAATAATTACCCCGCGCTCTGATTCCTTCAGCCATGTGTGACGACGAAGTGGCCGCTCTGGTGGTGGACAACGGGTCCGGCATGTGCAAGGCCGGCTTTGCTGGCGACGACGCCCCCAGGGCCGTGTTTCCTTCCCTCGTCGGGAGGCCCCGACACCAAGTAAGTTAAAAAATATAGTGATGCTTTGTTAACTATTGGAGCAATGTTTGCTTTAGAGCACTGAAGTTTTAAATTGCTGTCTTTTTATTTTAAAAATTAAAATAAACTTTTTAACCAAACGAATTATGAGAGGCAGCTTTAAAAAAAGCATTGCTTAGAAGACCAATAATTGAGTATTTGATTCATAATTTAAAAAAAAAGTAGTTAACAGATATTAGTCAAATAAATGTAAAGGGATTGAGTTGAATGACTTATTTAAAATACGACCCATACGCTATTGACTTACAGCCTCTACAAAAAAAAGTATGCGTGGTGTGCATGTGTATGTCTCTCTCTCTCTCTCTCTCTCTCTCTCTCTCTCTCTCTCTCTCTCTCTCTCTCTTTCTCTCTCTCTCTCTCTCTCTTTCTCTCTCTCTTTCTCTCTCTCTCTCTCTCTCTCTCTCTCTCTCTCTCTCTCTCTCTCTCTCTCTCTCTCTCTCTCTGTGTAATTGGGGGATACAAACGACGGGCTTGTTGAGGCCCATATCCTATTAACTCATGCACGATTCCGGATCTGTATAAGT
The DNA here is from genome assembly GCA_944989445.1 of Ampullaceana balthica. Classification (NCBI taxonomy): domain Eukaryota; kingdom Metazoa; phylum Mollusca; class Gastropoda; family Lymnaeidae; genus Ampullaceana; species Ampullaceana balthica. The sequence continues at coordinate 1,002,437 of CALYLW010000198.1, forward strand.
CGTCAAAGCTTCTGGATCTGTCGTCAACTTTTTCAAAACGCTAGTAAACAGGTTTTCTGACTTGCTAGAGACTAAAAAACTATTTTCTGCTTTTTCATGCGAGATTCTACATTCCTCACTGCAGCTGGGCCTCATCTTTAAAAAAAAGTTTTTTGTTCATTGTATTATATATATATTTAATTAGACATCAGTATAATGAATTATGTCATCCGTGCTTTAATTTATTTACTGCACGTAGAGGCTTAAATTTTCTGCGCTAAGCTCAAATAACACAAGCGAATTTCACGGGTATTTATTGTAGAGTCTTCGACTTGTTGCTTGTGTGACGTCATTACGAAAACATTAACAGAAACAGTTGTCCATAGAGTAGTATATCGGTTAATATACGTGAATAAAAATAAATGCGGCATTAGCTAACGTTCGACCAGTAACTTGCCAGTAAGAAAACTGCCAGCTCACATGTGTCCATCCATTCATCTCTCAGGTCACATATGTCCGCCCATGCAACTGCCAGTTCATATATGTCTGTCCATCTGTCCATAATCATCGTCTTGTTTGACCACAGATCCTCATGGCGGGCATGGGCAACAAAGAAAGTTACGTCGGTGACGAGGCCCAGTCCAAGCGGGGCATCCTGACCCTCAAGTACCCCATTGAGCACGGCATCGTGACCAACTGGGACGACATGGAGAAGATATGGCACCACACCTTCTACAACGAGCTCAGGGTCGCCCCAGAGGAGCACCCCGTCCTCCTAACAGAGGCGCCCCTGAACCCAAAGGCAAACAGGTGAGACGATAAACGCACCGGCTGACCGAAAGACTTTCATTCCTAGATACAGTATACTTTTGTGTGTGGTGCTGCAGATGTGGCGAAAGCTTAATCAGGGGTATAAGTATAACAACTTATCGTTTACAATCTCTATTTTATTGTCCGATCTCTCCAGGGAAAAGATGACCCAGATCATGTTTGAAACATTCAACTGTCCTGCCATGTATGTTTCCATCCAGGCCGTCCTGTCTCTCTACGCATCTGGACGAACGACAGGTAAAATACGTCAATCTATATATATATATATATAAAATCGAAGTATGTATGTATGTACGTATGTCCTTTATAGCTTACTAAACCATTCATCCGATCGCCATGAAACTTTTGGAGACTTTTGAGTACGCTCCTGGTATGGTAACTGGCAACTTTTTTTTTGCAATATTTAACACTCATGGGGTGCCGGGGGCCCGTAATATGATTTTTTTCTTATATGAGCTATATACAAAATACTTTAAGCGTTAGCTATTAGGTAAATTGATGGATCTTAACCAAACTTTGTATTTAACAACTTGGTAGCCAATATTGAAATACTATAGGGCATAGGGCACTTATTTCCTAATGTCCATTTCTACGGGGCTGGGGGCCCAAAATGTTTTTTTTCATAAACGTTTAAGATTTTATTCCCCATTCAAGTATTAAAGATCTAGATAAATATAGAGAAATATATCCGTTATGAAATTGATTGAAATAAACAGGTGTTTTGAACTTGACATCTTGCACTAAATGGGTCCTGGGGCCCTTAATGTCATTTTTTTGCTTATATGATCTATATAAAAATTAGTCTATGTGATAGCTACTGAGTAAATGAATGGATCTTAACCAAACTTTGTATATAAAAACTTGGTGGCACGTATTAAAATAACAAAGGGCACTGCACTTCTAATGTCCAATTGTTCAGGGCTGGGGGCCCCAAATGTCTTTTTTTCTTATATGTTTGTGATATTATTTGCCATTCTATTTTTAACGATCTTGAGAAATATATCCATGATGAAACTGAATTAAAATGAACAGAATGTTGAATTTTACAACTTACATCGAATGGGCCGGGGGCCCCAAATGTCTTTTATGGTATACTCTAAGATATTATTTGCCACTGAATTTTTAACAAAATATATCCACGCTGAAACTGAATTTAAATGAACAGGTTTTCAAAATGTACATCTTGAACCAAATGTACATCTTGAACCAAATGTACACCTTGAACCAAATGTACATCTTGAACCAAATGTACATCTTGAACCAAATGTACATCTTGAACCAAATGTACTTCTTGAACCAAATGTACATCTTGAACCAAATGTACACCTTGAACCAAATGTACATCTTGAACCAAATGTACATCTTGAACCAAATGTACATCTTGAACCAAATGTACATCTTGAACCAAAGGTACATCTTGAACCAAATGTACATCTTGAACCAAATGTACATCTTGAACCAAATGTACATCTTGAACCAAATGTACATCTTGAACAAAATGGGGCCGGGGGCCCCTTAATGTAGTTTTTTCTTATATTAGCCAAATAAAAATTAGTTTAGTTGTTAGATAATGAGAAAATAACAGGATTTTTACCAAGCTACGTTTTTAAAAACTTAAGAGCCTATATTAAATTATTATAGGGAACTGAACTCCTAATGTCCATTTCCTCGGGGCTGGGGGCCCTAAATGTGTTTTTATTAAACTTTTAGTATATTGTATTGCCCGTTCAATTGTACACGATATTGAGCAATATAGATACATATATTTATAGGGTTGTCATATATTAAACTGATGGGCCCGGTGCCCCTTAAAGTAATTTCTTTTTTTAAAAATCTATATATGTATTCCTTTTTACTGAGATCGTTGCAACGCACGACGGGTCTGCTAGTACTTAATAAAGTGTGTCACCAGTAAGGATAATAATACTAGTAATTAACAGGCAAATTAAAATTTAAAAAAAACTAAAATAAATCAACAATGCACGGTGTGTATTGAGATTTATAGGCATTAAATTTTCTTATTGCGGGCAGTATATAGCCAAGACAGCAGCTGCCACATAACCTCAAAAGAAAATAATAGCGTCCCCATTCTGTGAATAAGTATTTTTAAAAAAATGAACCCTGAAAGTTATTTTTCTGAAACATGAATTTTTAATTTAGTTTTTAGATATGTATGCAAGTAACATATTATTATTATAATAATTATTTGTTTCATTTTTTAATATTTGTAGACCTTTTTTTTTGGTGTTATCATTATTGTTGTCCTTTTTATTATTATTAGACATATTATTATTTATTATTATATTTATTATTATCATCATTTTTATTATTAGGTATTTTTATCATTATTGTTATTATTTCTATATTATTTTTTAAAAGGAGTGGTAATGGATTCAGGCGATGGGGTCACCCACTGTGTTCCCATCTACGAAGGCTACGCCCTCCCGCACGCCATCATGAGGCAGGACCTGGCCGGCCGTGACCTCACGGACTACATGATCAAAATCCTCACGGAGCGGGGCTACAGCTTCACCACCACGGCCGAGCGGGAGATCGTCCGGGACCTGAAGGAAAAGCTCTGCTACGTGGCGCTGGACTTTGAGCAGGAGATGAAGTCTGCGTCCTCGTCGTCTTCGGTCGAGAAGAGCTACGAGCTTCCGGACGGCCAGGTGGTTACCATTGGCAACGAGCGCTTCAGGGGACCGGAAGCCCTATTCCAGCCGAGCTTCCTGGGGCTGGAGCTGCCTGGAATTCCCGAAGCGACGTACAACTGCATCATGAAGTGCGACGTCGACATCCGGAAGGACTTGTACGCCAACACTGTCATGTCAGGGGGCACAACAATGTTCCCAGGGATCGCGGACCGCATGCAGAAGGAGCTTACCTCCCTTGCCCCGAGCACCATGAAGATCAAGATCATTGCTCCCCCTGAGCGGAAGTACTCCGTGTGGATCGGTGGCTCCATCCTCGGCTCGCTGTCCACCTTCCAGCAGATGTGGATCTCCAAACAGGAGTACGATGAGTCTGGTCCTTCGATTGTGCACAGAAAATGCTTCTAAAACACAAAACCTCTCTACTCCAACAGTTTGGTCAAAACTTTCATATCAACGGTTTCTAGAAACTTCTCTTACTCAAAGTCCTAAAGAGCCCCCCACCCCCCACCCCCCCAAACCGACAATTAACTGGCATATACGGTTAAAGTGATAGGAGGGTAAAAAATTGTTTATAAAAATTGATTCGTTTCTTTTTTGGGATATAAATTTGTGATACAGAGGATAATAATTTAATCACTTATGATGTGATAAATGTGATAATTTAAAGATGTGGCCAAGTATTGTTGAGGAAATGATTTTAACAAAATATAAAATAAATAGATTTTTAAAAAGCAACTAAAGAAACAACAACAAATGTAATAATGTATTAGTAGTGAAAATGTGTAAAAAAAAACCAAACAAAACAACAACTAAAAAAAACAAAACAAAAAAAAACATTAAAAGACCTTTCCATTAAGACTTAATGACATCATTATTTAAAGTATAAATGTGGTGGCAATGCTTAAAAAGAATGATCGTTGTAAAGTTTTTAAAAAAACAGACCAAAATTTTAAATTATCAACAGTGTATTTTTAAAATTGTCACCTGGTGCGTGACCTTTCCCGAAATTCACCCTCGTAGTTCCAGATACAAGGTTACCGTTAAGAGTTACAGTTAGACTTAGACAATGCTATAAACATGGCGGCAGCACAAACAAGGCTCAAACCAGAGTGTATCATATAACAATAAATACCCGTCTGTGTGTCGGCAAGTGCCCGATCTGTTTTACTGATATAAACGTTAAAGAGTTGGGAAAAGTTTTTTTTTAAAAAAAGAAAAAAAAAGTAAATAAAAGAATAAGAACATTAATTTGTTACAATTATTTTTCAGAACCTTTGGTTACAGCCTTATCCATAAAAGATAACACGACATTTTTTGGTCGCTATTTTATTGTCCCAAGTAATTCTGCAATTGCAGTTACATCCCATAAAATCCTAAATAACACGTGAATTACCCTCCTTGATGACACTTTCTTGTGTGTGTTGAATGATAAATTATGAAACGGATTAAATTAAATTATTTAAGTTTTTTTTTAAAAATAGTTTTCTGCACAAAAGTAATTACTACATGGTTTTTGTACGATAATTTTTTGTTATGAGTGTAACATTAAAATGGGTAAAGATTAGATGGATGAAAGAATGCGACTTGAAGGAATATTAAAATTACAATGTACTTTATTTGTTTTTAAAAAATTCTTCTTTGTAAATTACAAATTCGCATACAATGTATATAATTCAGTCATGAAAATCTTTTTCTCTCTCTTCTTTTGTATGTGTTCCTCTCGTGAGTCTTTAAGTTGAAATGAGATTTTTAAAATTTATGCATAATAAAAAAATAATGATATTAACATTAAAATTTGTATTAAAACAGCTTTTGATTTTGGTTATTGAATATGATCACTTGTACCCCGTGAACATATGGCAGGAATGTTTCCTCTAAGTTTCGTTGGTCTATGTGCAAATGTTTAACAGTTCATCTTCAAAGTTTCAATGCATATTTTTTGGTGCAATATTTACTGCGAGGTAATTTTAAACTTCTACGGGCGTTGGTCAGATGTAAAGGGAATATTGATTGGGGATATATGCCTTTTTCCCAGAGCCGTCTTTACACCATTTTGGGCCCCCGGGCAAAGAACTAGTGTTGGGCACCAGGGCAAAGAAAGAGTGCACCCCCCCCAGGAAAAAAATATATGTCCCATGGGGCCCCTATGCTCGAGGGCCCCCGGGAAAATGCCCAACGGGCCTATGCGCCAAGACGGCCCTGCTTTTTCGTTCAAAACGTGTCTGTACATTGTTAGGCAACAAACATGTAGACATTTAAGGGGAAGCAACGAGGAAGAGATTTGCAAGAGATAACTATTAAAAATATATAATACAACTATATAAATATGAATAGCTTCCCTTAAAAAAACTTCCGACTTATCGTGTAAGAGACAAGATTTCATTATATATATATATATATATATATATATATATATATATAATATATATATATATATATATATATATATATTATATATATATATATATATATATATATATATATATATAATTATATATTAAGTAAAGGTACACATTAGAGTAGTGGTATATTCAGCTCCATGTATTGAAACTAACCTCTCTTGTAACTGTCCACTGTGTGTTTAAATTCACGTCAGCTAACCTTTTCTCAACATCATTTTATTACATTCATGTTACTACGTTAAATAAGGCGACGATACTTGTAACAAGTGATTTTTGGCTCAGGGGCCCGAGCCCACACCATTAGGCTCTGACGTCTGTTCTCACTGGGAATTCTAATATTCACTCCTGCAACATGTGTGCTACCCCCACGCAGAGGCGTCACTGGGGTTGGTGTCACCAAGTTCGGTAGCTCATAGTGGCACCCGCTCACGACCTACCCTATAGGTCTCCTCCGAATCTGCCATTTGCAAATAACGGGAAAATGCAGACATTTACACTTTAGTGTGCCCCCTTGTGATGGTGTCACCCGGTGTGATCCCCACCACCCGAACCCCCTAGTTGCGCCACTGCCCCCACCACCGACCCCCCACCACACCACCTTATGTTCCCCATCGATCTGTCAACTGGGGAGCCAATTTAAGTGACATGGGTGACTCTGTTAGTGTATCGGTTCTAAGTTCTATCTGAATTTTACGAAATTGCGTACAATTCTAAAAAAAAATCATGACGAAAATGCTCCATTTGGTTATATTAAATGTTTGACGGAATTACTGACACAATAAATCATAATTTTAATAATAGTTTCATTTACAGTATTAAATTTAAAGCTATTAAATATTGAATTTCCGTACACTTTAAATTTCGTTAGTTTATACAGAGAAATAAAAAAAAATCCATAACTATCTTAAAGTTATAGAAATATCGAAGGTTTATAATACGTTTTGTCACTGATCAATGGTTCCCGGTGTGAATACATTTTAAAAGCCATGATATTCTATTGGCGAAACTCTTTGTGTGTGTGTGTGTGTGTGTGTGTGTGTGTGTGTGTGTGTGTGTGTGTGTGTGTGTGTGTGTGTGTGTGTGTGTGTGTGTGTGTGTGTGTGTGTGTGTGTGTGTGTGTGTGTGTGTGTGCCTGCCTGTTACGAAGGGATCACCATTCAAAAAATCAGTTCGCATTATTGACATTTTTATATTACATACAGCTTGTAACATCATCTGGCTTGGTTACATACAGCTTGTAACATCATCTGGCTTGGTTACATACAGCTTGTAACATCATCTGGCTTGGTTACATACAGCTTGTAACATCATCTGGCTTGGTTACATACAGCTTGTAACATCATCTGGCTTGGTTACATACAGCTTGTAACATCATCTGGCTTGGTTACATACATCTTGTAACATCATCTGGCTTGGTTACATACAGCTTGTAACATCATCTGGCTTGGTTACATACAGCTTGTAACATCATCTGGCTTGGTTACATACAGCTTGTAACATCATCTGGCTTGGTTACATACATCTTGTAACATCATCTGGCTTGGTTACATACATCTTGTAACATCATCTGGCTTGGTTACATACAGCTTGTAACATCATCTGGCTTGGTTAGGATTCCCATTTATTATCAGGCACTATTACACCGGGAACTGCAACGTTATTCTACAGTGGGCTCCATGAATGAAAAAAAAATGACCATGTAAACGCGATCCTAAAAATCATTCTGTGTGACACTTGCAAGACAGAACGAAAAAAACAACAAACAAACAACAAAACACACACGCTTATATCTATACACAACACACAAACAGAATGCACATCAGACTCATAAATATGTGCACATATGCGAGTCTCACAAACATGGCAGTCAAACCGGTTAGTGGGAATTGTGAAACTGACTTTTGGCTTTTCAAGAAATTATAGTGTTATTAGGAGTGACTTGTTGCATGTAATCTAGAGAGAATTTCTTTCAAATGTTTATCAGTCAATCTCGCTCGATGTGTTTACCTCATACAACGGTGGCCAAATAGCGGCTCGCGAGCCGCATGCGGCTCCTCTGTGTTTACATTGCGGCTCGCGAACAATTTATGAAAATAAAAATTTTCGATTAAACAATATATCACATAAAAAATGTACGAACTTTTTTTTAAAAAAAATAATGTCCGAAACAAAGGGTTGAAAATAATTTAGGCTAGATCTAAAGAAAGAAAAAGCCAAGCAGTTGGCTGAGTTAAGGTCCTAAATGCAAAAAAGCAAAAGAGCTGTTCCTTGGAATATTTATCACGCTAAGGAACCTTATTCTGAAAGAACCGCGCCACAGCTACCAGCTACCCTACCAGGCTTAAAGAAACTTGTGATTTCAACGGCTTCTTAGCAGAATCATAACAATCAATTTTGACTATACTTATGAGTGTGTTTGTATTCATAATTTTTACATATATAATATAACTAGGGCAGGGGCGGATTAAGACTGCCCGGGGCCCCTGGCTACAATTCAAACTGGGGCCCTATCCAGCCAGTGTACCTTTAGATAAAATGATTGCTAGCAGTTAATATAAGACTGTAACTTGTAAATATTCATCCAAAATGATTATTCATGAAAAAACCGAATTCGAAGAAATAACTTTTTGCCGGTATCCTAAAATTGAGTGTAAAAGACAATTTATAAAATTAAAAAACCACATGAAAATAACATTCACACCCCACCCGGGGATCGAACCCGCCACCGCTAGCACCATAAGCCTTAATACTTCACATTCGGCCACGAGAGCTCATTTACGGTTATCAATTTAAAATATATATATAATATTCTTTCATAATTTCTGTTATTGAGCCTATCAAATCAGATTTTTTGACTGCTAAGACTATCGTGTGGGAAAAAGAGATCATTTTAGTTTTAGTAGATAAGATTTTTTTAACTTATCATATTTTCAGCAATTCATGTATACATTTGTCCACATTTATTATAAAATATGCTAAGTTTTGGGGCCCTAAATCATGGGGGGCCCCTGGCTTTAGCCCGTTCAGCCCCCCCCTTAATCCGCCATAGAACTAGGGGTTTTAGGGCGCCTACGGCGCCCACTTTTTTTTGGGGGGGGGTATAAAGCCCAAGTAACTTATCCGTGTTTGATAAATACGAAATATTAAACTTCCTGAAATGTACACAAAGTATTTTATAATTATAAATCCTCAAATCCTCTTTTTACATCGCTCTCTTTTCTAAAATTAAAATATAAGCTAAAATTATGACGTAATATAATTTTTTACAAACTCTTTTAGAATTTTTAGAATTTTGCACACCTCCTGATGCGCACTTTGTACTTGTATATATATTTAAATATAAGCTCAAAAATGACGTCATAGCGCTACTTATATTTATTATAGTATAATCCGAGTCCGAGTCAATGCTGGTTCACTGGATAGAAGTGGAACGCTGAGGAACGATGTACAACAGTCTATAGCAGTTAAAAAATCGTGTAGTGATTAGCACTGTAAAAAAAAATTGTATGACGACATTGTTTGATCTTAAATTTCATAAAGTTGTGCATCGGGTGGTGCGCAAAATGCACCGGGTGGTGCGCAAAATAATTTTAAATTAAAGTCTCGCAGTAAAAGAAAAAAAATATGATGTCATTGTTTTAGCTCATATTTTAATTTTGGAAAAGGGAACAATGTAAAAAGAGGATTAGATAATGGTTAATATAAAATACTTTGTGTACATTCCAGGAAGTTTAATATTTCGTTTTTTATCAAACAAGGATAAGTTACTTGGGGTTTTGACAAAAAAACATAGGCGCCGTAGGCGCCATACAACCACTTTTATAAAAATACTTTGTGTACATTTCAGAAAGTTTAATATTTCGCATTTATCAAACAAGGAGAAGTTAGTTAGGCTTTTTTAAAAAATGGGTGCCATAGGCGCCACGGCACCACAGCACCTTCTAGTTTGAAATATTTTTAAATTGTGAAACTGTAACGCATATACCTCTTTAACAAGATGTTAGCGTTACAACAATTGAAAAGTTTAAATACAGTTCTCAAAAAAATATTTTATTGTTAAAATGGCTCTCAATTACTACATGCCTAGCCACCCCTGACCTCATATATAATGAAGTATAGATGTTCTTTTAAATTGTCACGGCATCCCTGTGACCTATGACCTATCACCGTGACGTCATTTTCAGACGAGCCCAAAACAAACCAGACGCGTCGTTACCAAAAGATCAAAAGAACCTCCATGAAATATTAAGGAAAGCAACGTAGATCAAGAACGTTCTGAAGACCTATAGAAAAATCTGGTCGCTTGTAGGGCACGGTGGTCGAGTGACATGCGCACACGGCTGGCGTGCCGATGGTCACGGGTTCGAGTCCATGTGAAGGCAGGGATTTGTTCCCGGGGCCAAGGGTGTCCCTGGCACTAGTGAGGGAAACAAAAAGCAGCTGGGAATAGCGTGTTCCCTCAAAGCCGGGCCCTGCGAACGGTGCGTCAGTTGCCAATACGCTCTTACTAATGCCACTTGACTTGTCAGTGAATTGAAGTAATTGACTTTTGGACATTTTAGCAATATGTTTTGGCTTATATTTAAATTGAGCCGAAATATCAATGTTTTAGGACATTCCTTTAAATTAAAAAATGACCAGTAAAAACAAAGTTTTTGACTATAAATTCCTTTTTTATGAGACATGAAATGAAGTTATTGTATTATACGCACCGCGCGACAGACCCTTGTGACGTCGAGGGCTGGAGTGAACCTCCAGTGACCCTTGGAAGTCAACTAAAGCAGACGACTATACATGCTACATAGAGATAAACTAAAAATTCATTAATTTAATTACGTTACATTCGATCCATCTAAAATTTTGATACTGCACATTGTTAGGTGACAGAAGTCTATGTGCAAAATTTCAGCTCGATAGGATTACAGGAAGAAAGTCATTTTTTACTTTTGTTTTTTCCGCGGGCGTGCGGGACCACGACAAGGCGGTGAAGTTAGTATAAGGTATTTAAAATATTTAAAAAACGTTAAAAAACAAAGTTTTTGACTGTAAATCTTTTATTTACGAGACATAATTAAAAGTATGTTTATTATAATATGCATCTCGAAACAATCGAAAAATCAAAATTTTATTTATGTCTCGTAATTAAAGGATTTAGAGTTTTAAAAAAACTACCACAGTCTACCTGCTAAATGTCAGCACGATTTGATCACGGGAAAAAGGTTATAAAAACATGTTCAATATAATGCGCACCGTGCGACAGATTAGCATAAACATTTAAAGATCGGGATTATATTTTAAAAAGTATCGTCAATATAATACGCACCGCTACACTCTACCCTAAAATTTAACATGCCACATACAGATACATATAGATACCCTAAAAAATAATTATTTTAATTAAGGTACATTCAATCTGAAATTTTGAGAGATGATCTTTATCGCCGTCAGGAATCTGCCTGCAAAATTTAAGCTCGTTAGCATACGGGGAAGTGGGTTTAAAATCGATCAAAATGTTTTTTCGGCATTTGAGGCATCAAGCAGATGTCACGAGTTAATATAAAGGATTTTTAAAAAGGGCCAGGGTGTCCCAGAGTCCACCTAGCTCCAAATGGGTACCTTACCCTAGTTAGTGAAGTAAAGGCGGCTGGTTAATGCGTGGAACCCTCATAACCGTGGCATGTGAAGGCTGCGTCACTTGTCTGTGGACGATATAATCTTCTGTATAGAAGGAGCCTCGTGACCAACTGGGACGACATGGAGAAGATCTGGTGCCATATACTTCTACAACGAGCTCAGGGTCGCCCCAGAGGAGCACCCTGTCCTCCTCGCAGAGGCGCCCGTGAACCCAAAGGAAAACAGGTGAGATGATAACCACACAGACTGATAGAGAGAATTCGTTCCCGGGTCCCGTGTACGTGTCTGCTGATAAACAAACCACCTGATAAAGAGCCTTCAGTTGTATGAGTACGATCTGTATTTTATTGTCCGATATCTCCCGGCAAAAGATGACCCAGTCGATGTTTAAAACATTCAAGAGAAAGGGGTCGCTGGGGGATGGGGGTGCGAAGGGTGCGGACATCACCGGGTGACACCATCGCAAGGGGAGACGATCAATGCAGAGGGCCTGTGACCCATTCGGCAATCAGCTGGAATTAGTCATAATAAAACAAAGCCGTAAAAACAAAGTTTTTGACTATAAATCCATTATATATGAGTCATAACTAACAGTATTGATTATTTTCAAACGCGACAAGCATTTACAGACTGAATCTGTCTTAACTCAACTTTGCTTCATAACCCTGATCGAGCTCAGCATGACACGTAAAATGTAAACAAAAGCACGCCGGTACTTCGATGGGTCGACGTCAAAGCGTCAACTCAAACTCTCACGTGGCAAAAAAAACAATAACAAACCTTGAATTTGAATTGCATACCTCATATAAGGATAAACTAAAAATGAATTAATTTAATTACGGTACGTTCGATCGATCTGAAATTTTGATACGATGCATTGTTAGGTGAGACGGGTCCGTGTGCCAAATTTCAGCTCGATCGGATCACGGGAAATGGGTCATTTTTTACTTTTGTTTTTCCGCCCACCCAAGACAGAGATGACGACAGACGGAGAGAGAAGGCGGTGAAGTTAATATAAGGGATTTGAAAATTTAAAAAACCATAAAAACAAAGTTTTTGACTATAAATCCCTTATATATGAGTCATAACTAACAGAATTGATTATTTTCAAACGCGACAAGCATTTACATACTGAATCTGTCCTAACTCAACTTTGCTTCATAACCCTAAGGGGGGGGGCGAGTTCAGCATGACACGTAAAATGTAATCAAAAGCATGCCGGTACTTCGATGTGTCGACGTCAAAGCGTCAACTCAAACTCTCACGTGGGAAAAAAAAACAAACCGTGAATTTGAATTACATACGTTATATAAGGATAAACTAAAAATGCATTAATTTATTTACGGTACTTTCGATCGATCTGAAATTTTGATACGATGCTTTGTTAGGTGAGACGGGTCCGTGTGCCAAATTTCAGCTCGATCGGATCACGGGAAATGTGTCATTTTTTACTTTTGTTTTTCCACCCGCCCAAGACAGAGATGACGACAGACAGAGAAAGACGGCGGTGAAGTTAATATAAGGGATTTAAAAACATAAGGTTGGGTTTCGCTTAAATTCTAGTGTAATGAATTAAATGTGTTGTTGTTGACCTGTCCAGATTAAAAATAACAATAATATAAAATATTACAATATAAAGAGAATTTGAAAAATAAATAATCAAACAAAACGTTACTGATGCAAATATTTAAAAATAATCATATTTTTAAAAAAATTTAAAAAAAACATTAAGACTTTGAAGGCAACTAATATGATAATTACATTTTATGACGCACTCTTGTAAAAAAAAGGACAAGTTCAGAAAATGGAAGTTAAAGGCCTAGATTTCCAGTCCATTTTCTCAAACAAGTCCATGATACTCAAAATTTAAATATGGATCTTAATCACCCCTCACACCTACGTCCTGGAGAGCGTCAGTTCTAAAATCATATATGTCTTATCTGTTTACAGACGCTCCTTCTATACAGAAGGATTGGTCAACCGTTAAAAAAAAGTATTTTTGTTATCAGCTAGTGTGTATATAACCCGGACCCAGTCATCACCGGCCGACACAAAACAAACGACAGTGTTGAGAGATTATGTTGGAGGCGAATCCGCGGAGCTGACAATAACACACACAACCAACAAACACACCGTACTGTGTAACAGGATATATTTACGTTTACTCGCCTGCCTGGATTCTCTTACACAAGGGCTGCTTGCTTCTCACGTAGCCACGGCTAACTTTCGATTCGAGAATCAGATATTAATTTTTGAAAAAATAATTTCCCGCGCTTTGATTCCTTCCGTAGATGGATAACATGCAAACAGGGTATGTATCTATAAGCCTGATTGCAGTATCACCCACATATTGATGTCTTCAGCCATGTGTGACGACGAGGTGGCCGTCCTGGTGGTGGACAACGGGTCCTGCATGTGCAAGGCCGGCTTCGCTGGTGACGACGCCCCCAGGGCCGTTTTCCCTTCCATCGTCGGGTGGCCAAAACAGGTAAGCTAAAATCTTGTGATGCTATGCGGAGGCGTCACTAGGGTTGATCTCCCCCCTTGTGATGGTGTCAACCGGTGCGTTCCGCACCACCCCACCCCCTAGTGACGCCTCTGATGCTGTTTTCTATTGGAGCAATGTTTGTTTTTCGAGCGCTGGAGATTGCAGTGCAGGCAATTTAAAAATAAAATATCTAAACTAAACGAATTATCAGAAGCAGCTTTAAAAAAATCATACGCACTAAAGACCAATAATTAAGTATCTTATTAAAATTTAAATAATAATTACAAGATATTAGTCGAACAAATGTTCAGGGATGGAGTTGGGTTTCATATTTAAAATACGACCCATACGCTTTTGGCTTACATCCCTGTACAAAAAAGTGTTAGCGTGTGTGCGTGTGATGTGTATAAGTGTTGTGTGGTTTGTGTGATGTGTGTGTTGTTTGTGTGTGTGTTTGTGTGTGTGTTTGGGGTAAACACACGACGGGCTTTATATTAAAACAAAAATAGACTTCAGTATGATGAATTATGTAAATTATGTAATCCGTAGTCTTAAATGCTCTGCACCTATGATGATAGCTGAAATGACACGAGCTAATTTCACAGGTACTTCATTGTAGTGCCTTCGAATTGTTGGTTGTAAAAGGTTATTGTGAAAAATAAACAAAAACAATTATTGTTCTTAAAGTAAAATTTCATTTGATACCGCAATACGTGAATAAAAATATTATTTTAGATAACATTCTACCAGAGAGAAAATTTTCAGTTCACATTTGTCCTCCCATTTATCTGTCGATTGACATAATGTGTCCACCCATTCATCTGTCAGTTCACATATGTCCACCCAATCTTCTGTCAGTTCACATATGTCCACCCATTCATCTGTCTGCTCACATATGTCCATCCATTCATCTGTCAGTTCACATTTGTCCACCCATTCATCTGTCAGTTTACATTTGTCCACCCATTCATCTGTCAGTTCACATTTGTCCACCCATTCATCCATCAGCTCACATTTGTCCACCCAATCATCCGTCAGCTCACATATGTCCACCCAATCATCCGTCAGCTCACATATGTCCATCCACCTGTCATAAATCGTCGTCTTGTTTGACCACAGACCTCCACGGGGTGCATGGGCCTCAAAGACTGGTACGCCGGGGACGAGGCCCAGTCCAAGAGGGGCGACCTGACCCTCAAGCACCCCATCGAGGCTGGCCTCGTGACCGACTGGGACGACATGGAGAGAATATGGCACCACACCTTCTACAACGAGCTCAGGGTCGCCCCAGAGGAGCACCCCGTCCTCCTCACAGAGGCGCCCGTGAACCCAAAGGCAAACAGGTGAGATGATGAAACAAACGGGCTGAGAGAGAGAATTGGTTCCCGGGTACAGTGTAGGTGTGTGCTGATCCTACACGTGGAAGAAAATCAGAAGCCCCGAGCCTAGTGCTCTTCATGGGTCTTCCTGGAAAATCCTCCCAGCTATCTGGCCCCCTCCCCCAGAAAGGACGTGACAGCTGGGACCCTCCCCCCCCCCGTAGCGGTCGCTTCTGAAGCGGCCACCTGGGCATCCAGGACAGAAAGTCGAAGCTGCCTCCCACTAAGTTGGCCTCACAAGGAGGGGTGGAAATTTCCTACTATGACCCGCTACCACTTTGGCACCACCCCGGCAAAGCATACGAGTCTCAATGGTTAGGACCGCCGCTATGCGTCCGCTGCATTCTTCGCGGTTCCTTTTGTGGTGTACTGATAAACAAATCAGCTGATAAAGATCCTTCAGGAGTATGTTTACGATATGTATTTTTATTGTCCGATATCTCCAGGGAAAAGATGACCCAGATCATGTTTGAAACATTCGACTGTCCTGCCATGTATGTTTGCAACCAGACCGTCCTGTCTCTCTACGCATCTGGAAGAATAACAGGTAAATTACGTCAAGACGTAATAAAGTGTTCCACTAGTAATAAACATAGTACTATTAATTTACTCTCAAGCATAATAATATTGTCCCCCTTTTTAAGATAACATTTTAACTATTTTAAAGCGAAGCCTCAAAGTGATTTTTCTTGAACGTGGATTTTTTTATTTAAGCAAAATAGAAATAAACATAACAGATTATTCAAATTATTATTACGCCGCAGACCAACCATAGGCAGAAAAAAGAAGGGAGGGTTTGCCTGTGTCTTGCTTGCTCTGTCGTATTCTATATATAGACTGTGTCTTGCTTGCTCTGTCGTATTCTATTGACTGACTGCGTTGGCAAGCGAGGAAGGTGCAGCGGGGAGGGATGGTAGCTCAATCGCAGAGCGCATTTCTTGAGACCAACGTTTGGAAGCAGACGGAAAAAAAGGGGGGGGGGTGGTGCCTGCGTCTTGCTAGCTGTGGCGTATTTTATATATAGACTTCGTCTTGCTTGCTCTGGTGCATTATATATAAAGAGAGAGATTATTGTTATTATTTCTTTATTATTTTTTTAAAAAGGAATCGTGCTGGATTCAGGAGACGTCGTCACCCACTGGGTGCCCATCTTCGAAGGCTACGCCCTGCCGCACGCCATCATGAGGCAGTACCTGGCCGGCCGTGACCTCACGGACTACATGATCAAGATCCTCTCGGAGCGGGGCTACAGCTTCACCACCACGGCCGAGCGGGAGATAGTCCGGGACCTGAAGGAAAAGCTCTGCTATGTGGCGCTGGACTTTGAGCAGGAGATGAAGTCGGCGTCCTCATCGTCTTCGGTCGAGAAGAGCTACGAGCTTCCTGACGGCCAGGTGGTTACCATTGGCAACGAGCGCTTCAGGGGACCGGAAGCCCTGTTTCGGTCGAGCCTCTTGGGGTGGGAGCTGCCGGTAATTCCCGAAATGACGTACAACTGCATCATGAATTGTGAAGTCGACATCCGGAGGGACTTGTTCTTCAACACTGTCATGTCAGGGGGCACCACCATGTTCCCCGGGATCGCGGACCGCATGCAGAAGGAGCTTACCACCCTTGCCGCGTGCGCCACGAGGATCAAGATCATTGCTCCGCCCGAGAGGAAGGACTCCGTGTGGATCGGTGGCTCCATCCTCGGCTCGCTGTCCACCTTCCAGCAGATGTGGATCTCGAAACAGGAGTACGATGAGTCTGGTCCCTCCATTGTGCACAGAAAATGCTTCTAAAAGAAGACACCAAAAACTTTCAAACCAAACAGTTTTGTTAAAAGTTTCATATCAATGGTTTCTAGAAACTTCTCTAACTCAAATTCCAAAAGATGGTTTCCCTTGACAGATAACTGGTACATATTTTTAAGTACTGAGAGGGTAATAATTGTAAATAATAATAATAATCATAATAATAATAAATATGGATTAATTTCTTTTTGGTATATAACTTTGTGATATATTAGAGAATAATTTAATCACTTATGATGTGATAAATGTGATAATTTAAAAATGTGGCCAAGTATTTTTGGGGAAATGATTTTAACAAAAAAAAATAGATAAAAAAATAATAATAAATAGATACATGAAATAAAAATTAAAGAAACAACAACAAAGGGGCCGTCCATAAAGTACGTCACGCTCCAGAAGTGGTGTAAGATAGAGTGACAGTTTGTGACAAGGTTAGGGGGGTCTGGCCATGTGTGACGTCAAGGTGTTTTATATTAAATTTTAATCATTTTGTTATTTTTAAAAATTGTTTGAAGTGTCACGTACTTTAGTCCAAGATTTGTGACAGTTTGTGACAGAGGGGAGCGGGGTACAATTGTTAAAAAAGTAAAAAGAAGCTGGCAGTTAATAAATCAAATGATTGATATAAAGTTAAAACAACAGACCAAAATCTAAGCAGTTATTTTAAAAAAAAAGAGTATTAATTAGCTGTATGTTTAAATTATCGGCCGTGTATTTTAAAATTGTCACCTGGCGCGTGACCTTTCCCGAAATCCACCCTCGCAGTTCCAGTTACAAAGTTACCTTTAAGCGCTACAGTTACACGATACTAAAAAAATGGCGAAAGCACATTCATATAAGCTCATACTACAGTGTATCATATAAGAATAAATCTCCGGCTTTGTTTCAGCGTCAGACTTCCGTAATTAATATAATAAAAGTTACAGAGTAGATAAAATAATTTTTAAATATTAAAGAAATATTAAAAAGTAATTAATAAAAAAATTAGAAAATTAATTTGTTATAATTATTTTTAAAAAATCCTTTTGTTACAGCCTACTCAAAAACGATAACGCGCCATTTTAAAAAAAAATTTTTGGTGCTATTTTTAAAAAAAATTGTTCCACGTAATTCTGAAACTCTAGTTACATCACATAGCATCCTAAATAATCTGCGAGTTCTTCCCCTTGGTGTCACCTATCTATGACATTTATAATTAATAAACCATGAGGCGGATTAATAAAAATTATTTAAAATTAAAATAGTTTCATTTACTGCACACATGTAATTATATTTCTTCATGTATCTTGTACGATAATTTTTAAATAAGTGTAACATTAAAATGGGTAAAGATGGACGAATCAATGCTACTTGAAAGAATTTTAAAAAATTACCGTGTGCTTGTTTTTGTTAAAAGATACACCTTAATTGTACAATTAAACACTTTAAATAAATTTATATAATTCAATCTTGATAAGCTCTTTCAACCTTCTTTTTGTGTGTTCCTGCTATGAGTCTTTTGTTTGTGTTAAATTAGTAAAGTTGAAATAAGAATGTTTTTAATTAATGCTTAATAAACAACAATGATATTAACAATAAAATTTGAATTTAAAAAAAACCTTTGATTTTAATTGTCGAATATGATTAATTTTATCCCGTAGACTCATGACGTCATTTTTTCCTCTAAGTTTCGTTGGTCTGTGTGCAAAGCAAAAAAAATTCTGGTTCACAGTTGCACAGCATATTATTAGTGCAATAAACAACAAAATATACTGCGAGGTAATTTTAAATTGCTGCGCGGCGTTGGTCTGCTAAAAGGGGAACATTGGTTGATATATAACTTGCAGTCTGATTTTATTAGTGAAAGTTCGCTTATTTTTGCTTTTTGCTATATCCTGTGTCCATGTTTGTTTTTGTTTTTCCTTTCTTTTTATTTAACATAAATATTTTAAAATAAAATATGTTGTAAGAATATTATTATTACTTATGTAAGTATTGTAAGAATGTATTTTATGTTGTACTGATGAAGGCATTAGCCGAAACGTTTACTGTCGTATCAGTCTAAAAATAAAGCTCAAATTTATTGTTTTCATTGCACAATTTGTTTGTGTATTTTGTATTTTATTTTTGCTGACAGCCACTCTAAAGATTAAATAAATTTTCAACTGATCTTGTTTAAATATTTAATTTCATTTCATAACTTTTCGTTCAAAACTTATGTGTGCATTGTTTTACAACAATCGTGTGGACATGGAAGGGGAAGCAACGAGAAAAGGTTTGGAGGAGATAACGCTTTTAAAAATATATAATATTTTAGAAAGATGGATACCTTCCCTTACAAAACATTTCGACTTGAAAGAGACAACATATTTAATATAATATTTTAGGGCTGGAACTGATTTAAAAAAGTGTGTTCGATTAATCGGGAAAAAAATTAACAGATTAATTCTATGGCTCACAAATTTTGTGACGTAACACAGCAAATTCGTTCTGCTATGCATGAAATAAGGAAGAAAAACTTTTTTGTTTACGTATGCATGCCTAATTGCACAATATTAATACGAGTGAAAAGTATAAGTAACAAAAAAATTTAATTACTAATAAATTGGAAAACAAATATTAGAAACAGTGCTGCCAGCGCT
Organism: Ampullaceana balthica; assembly: GCA_944989445.1. Lineage (NCBI taxonomy): Eukaryota > Metazoa > Mollusca > Gastropoda > Lymnaeidae > Ampullaceana > Ampullaceana balthica. Next base: position 1,022,221 of record CALYLW010000198.1, read on the forward strand.
AGGTTTTTTAACCTAGATCTAGGTTTTTTTTTACCTTGTCTAGGTTTCTAGGTTTTTTCTTTCTAAAATAGCCATAATCTAGGTTTTTTCTTTTAAAAAGTAAATAAACGTTATTTAAGTACAATAATTAATAAATATGTGCAAATAATATCCCAAATAAACTCGATTTTTCAAAAATAAAATTAATCATTAGGTGGCAACAGTTTTTTCGCCCTCTCTGTCATGTTATATTATGATATACTAGTAACAAAGCCCGCCCAAAGACGGGAATAAGTGTAGGGTGACCTGTGAAGTTCATGGACGCTATGTTTTGGTAGTTGTTATGCTGAAGCGTTTGAAGGACATTGTCGTCGCAGGGCAAGGGATGTGGACAACAACAACAACAAAAACAGCAAAAACAACAAAAACAACAACAGCAACAACAACAGCAACAACAACAGCAACAACAAACAACAAAAACAACAACAACAGTAACAAAAACAAAACAACAACAACAAAACAAAACAAAAACAGCAGCAAAACAACAACAACAAAACAACAACAGCAACAACAACAAAACAAAAACAACAAAACAACAACTACAACAACAGCAACAACAACAAAGCAACAACAACAAAACAACAACAACAAAACAACAACAACAAAACAACAACAACAAAACAACAACAACAAAACAACAACAACAAAACAACAACAAAAACAACAAAACAACTACAACAATAACAGCAACAAAAAACAAACAACACTTAAAACTCTTGCCACTAACCCCCCAGGACCATCAAGGAAAAAGCATTTAACAGAATTGTCATTGGAATAAGCGGCAGGCATAGTGGGAACAAAATAATGAATTATGACAAAAAAACTGCACCAAAAATAACTCGTTTTGAACCTCCACGTAATATGTAAATTTTTCTCCGCTAGTGATTGGCTGTAGGAGTCATATGTGTTTGAGGGACCAATCGCTATAGATGACGGGACAGAAAGGACAGAAAGGACAGAAAGGACAGAAACTTGCCTTTTATTATATAAGGATATAGCTCTACCCCACTGAATTCGAAAGATGGTGCTGCTGCGGTGCCATCAGTCTAAAGAAATCAGGTACAAGGTAAAACAGCTTGAATTAGACAAAATATTCAATTTGATTAGACCTCATCACAAGCTTAACAGCCCTACCGTTTTCTTCTGTCTGCGTTGAGAGAATATTCTCTCAAGTATTCATGGTATAAACCAAAGATAATCTAATACAACCCTCAGATAGACATAGCTAGAAAAACACGTTTCCTATTCCGCATGCAACAACAAACATAAAAATTATCGTCCTTTCCGTCCGGGATTCAGAAGTGGAATTTCACACTTTAGTGAGATGTGTGACAAGGGGAGGGAGGTGTTTAAGAACTGTGACGTCACATCAAAAATGCACAACTTTAAATGAAAGCTTCACTTAAATATTTGAATGTTTACAATAAATTTATTTAATGACGTTTTAAATTAAATGTATCTGCGCGAGTTACGATATTAAAATGCAGTCTAACACTAAATACATACTTAAATAACGTAAAATTGATTTTAAACATGCTAGATTGTAAGTAGCAAAGCAGCTTTTTTTTGAGGGGGCCTTTGTGACGTCATGTTTGTTTTATTTTTAGCGTGTCTAGGTTTTTTTCTTTCGGATCTAGGTTTTTTTTGACATGTTGGCTAGGTTTTTCCCAAAATTTTCACTGGCAGCACTGATTAGAAATATTTTATTAAATTTTAATAGAATTTTAATAGATTAAATTAATTGTAATCGACCAAAATATTCAACGATTAATCAATTAATTAATCGTTTATTTTCGCAGCCTAATATACACATAAATAAATTTAAATTACAGCGTTATTAGCAATCCAAGCTTTATTCTCATGAGCTTGTCACTGAACACATTTCAAAAAGAATGTTAAAAAGGGTAAGTACGGTAACTGCAGATTATAAAATCTCATTTTTCGGCCTCCCTTGGTTGAACGAACTGACCTCAATATAAAAATAAATAAATAAGTAAAATATATTTTTTTAAAATATGTAGGCTTATTAATTTTTATTCCCAGGACAACTAATAATTTAAAACAAGATGCTTAGATATGTTTAAAAATCCTTTATTTTAAGTCGTTGCGTCTGCTTGATTGATGCCTTGCTTGATTGTTTGTTTGCCGAAAAATCTTTGGATCGATTTCTAACCCACTTCATCGTATGCTAGCGAGATAATGATCTATCAAAATTTCAGATCGATCGTATGTACTGTAATTAAATTAATTAAATTTTAGATTATCTCTATTTATCTCTATGTAGCATGTTAATTTTTGTTCTAGAGTGTCGCGGTGCGAATTATATTGAACAACCTTTTTAATATTTTTCTGTTGCACGGTGTGGTGCGTATTTTATTGACGATATTTAAAAAAGTATATTCGCGATCTGTAAATGAAAATGATAGTAATTGCTAGTCTGTCTCGCGTGGCGCACTATATTAAACATGTTTTTATAACCCTTTTCCCGTTATCAAATCGAGCTGAAATTTAGCATGCAGTCTGTAATCGTTTTTTCTACAATAAATCCTTTATATATGAGACATAACTACAATTTTGGATTTTTGGATTGTAGTGTGAATCGTATTGTAATGAACATACTTTTATTTATGTAATTAATTAATTTTTTGAAAATCCTCTTTTAAAAAAATTATGTGAAGGACAAAAAATGTAGCATTTATTTAAATTATTCAGGTAGAAGTGAAAATGATGCCCTAAATCAGGGGTCGGGAAACTTTTTGTCTTAAAGAGCCATAAACACCAATTGTTTTGAAATGTAATTCGTTGAGAGCCATAAATTATGTTTAAAACTAAAAATTTAAGTAAATGTGTGCATTTTGTGTAATTTTAATACTATAGGTACAATAATTCTCTGAATGCTTTTTAATAACATTGTTATGCTGTTTTCATATGCAATTAATATGTAGATCAAAGGAGTCTGAAATAAGGTTGGGTTTTTTGTGTGTTTAAAAAAAAATTAATCGAGCATTTTTCTGGGAACCAGATGCACCCATCAACAGAGCCATATCTGGCTGCGAGCCATGGTTTCCCCACGCCTGCCCTAAATCATATTCCATGGGTATGTTAATATTACATAGAAGGTCTTCCTTTTATTGGACTAAATGATTTAAAATGGGAAATGATTTCGAAAAGAAATAACATTGAATCCTATATAATAAAAGGCTATGTTCCGTGCGATCATCGATAGCGATTGGTCCCTCAAACACATATGACTCCTACAGCCAATCATATTGAACACGTTTGCGCTGACGTTCAAAACGAGTTATTATTGGTGCAATATTTCTTCCAAGACTTTATTTTGAGTTATGCGCTTTGGGATTTATATTCAAAAGCTCTGTTTTTACGAGTTATTTATTTTATGAAATAGTATTTTTGACGTGATGCACATGTATGCCGGTCGAGACGGCTGTGGGAGGGAAGTTACTACATGCCACTGAACGGTGGCGGAACGTCCTTGGACGGGCTTCGCTGCTAGTATATAAATGAGATACAGATACTTTAAATACAAAAGTGCTCACTTAATCTCTATGAAATAATTTGTTGTTGACGGTGTTTCATCCGGGCAATTAAAATGAAATATTTTAATGTATTGTAATTGATTATTTAACAACGGAGTGAAATACATGTTAATATAGTTTCAAAAATGGGTTGCTATTATTTTAAATTTCAGAATAACGTTATTTATAATAATAAAAAATTGATTTAGTCTATGTTTTATTTATGGTTTGGGGGCCGTCCATAAAGTACGTCACGCTATTTTTTTACCATTTGTAACTCCCCCCTCCCAACTGTCACAAATCTAGAACCCCCTCCCCCCCCCTAAAGTCGTCACACTTTCTAACAAAAATTATTATTTTTATTAACAAAAAATAAAAATTTACTATAAAAAACCGTGACGTCACACATGCCGGACACCCCCTCCCCCCTGTCACAAACTGTCACACTTTCTTACACCCCCACCCCCCCCCTGGAGCGTAACGTACTCTATGGACGGCTATTTATAGTTTAAAGTATTAATGTAATTTTTTTTTCTTCTCAAAATGGAAAACTAAGGGGATGGAATCAATCAGGACTACTATTTTTTGTGATTTTCTCCCCTAGACCTCCCATTTCTAGTTACGTTGGCGTTTAACTATTTTGAAACAGGGGCCGTCCATAAATGACGTCACGCGATTTTCGACGATTTTTACATCACTACCTCGTCACACTTCGTCACAAAAACTTAGACACCCCCTCCAGTATGACGTCACAGAGCTTCGTACCACCCCCCCCCCTAAAAGCTGTATTTTCTAATTGAAAATGATTATGCTACAAATCACTTTTTTGTCATTTAAGTATGTATTTAGCGTAAGGCCCTAAGTCTGCAATCTAATATTCTAACACAAGCGAAGCCATGCAAAGCGTCGCTAAATAAATTGGAAGCAATCAAATATTTATTTAAGTGGAACTTTTATTTAAAACTGCACGTTTTTTATTTGAGTCACAATTCTTAACCAACGCAGGGTCACACATAGTCTCAATGCTTGATCCCCTCCCCTAAGGAAATGTTGTCGCGAAAATTTATTACAAATCATGTGTCCCCATTTAAAATATGTTTAAAAATTTTTTTTTAAATTTTTAAATGCACAATAGATATTATTTAAATTTAAATATCAAAATTTATTGCGTGTAGATGGAATATGTATATGTAAATGTGGCAGCGTATTTTATTATGATTTTATTCATCATCATCATTTGTCCTTTGAGTTCCTTGTGGAACATAGGTCCTCTGTCAAAGCTCGCCACTCTACACGGTCCCTTGCCAGTCGCTTCAGTTCTTCCCAGCTCTTCCCAGTCCTTCCAGCCTCGTCCAACATGCTCCGTCTCCATGTACGCTTGGGTCTTCCTCGTTGTCGCTTGCCCTGGGGGTTCCAATCTAAGGCCTGCCTAGCCCTGCTGTTATCTTTCCTGAGGGTGTGTCCAATCCATCTCCACTTTCTTTCCATGATTTGTTGTTCTACTGTTCTTTGTCCACACCTCTCCCACAGCTTGGAGTTTTCGACCTTATCGAACCATTTTATTTTCAGAATATTTCTGAGGCATCTGTTAACAAAGGTCTGGAGTCTATTTTTTGTTGTCTCTGTCGTCCGCCATGTTTCGGATCCATAAAGTAGGACCGTTTTAACATTGGTGTTAAAGATCCTTACTTTTGTTTTGACAGAGATGTGTGTAGATCTCCAGACCTGTTTCAGATTGGCAAAAGCCTGTCGCGCCAAATTTATTCTTCGTTCGATGTCCTCATCTGTTCCCCCTGCTACACTGACCACACTCCCAAGGTATACAAAGTTGTTAACTTGCTCCAGGTTGCGGTTTTCTACTTGGATGACTCCATCTTGTAGGAAGTTTATTTTCAAAAATTTTGTTTTTTGAATGTTTATCTTGAGTCCTACTCTTTTCCCAGTCTCGCTCAAGGCTGTGACTTTTGTCTTTCATGTCTTGAAGTCTGTGGGACAGAATCGCCAAGTCATCCGCAAACTCCAAATCTTCTAGTTTTTGCATTAGGTTCCACTGGATTCCTTTTCCTGAGCTTGAATAAGCTTCTTTTGTGACCCAGTCTAACACAAGAAGGAACAGAAGTGGCGAAAGGAGGCATCCTTGTTTGACTCCAGTTGTGACATGGAATTCATCTGTTAGTCTACCATTATGTACTACTTGGCAGGTGAAATTTTCGTACAGATTTCGGATGATGTTAGTTATTTTATTTGGTAATCCATAGTGCCTCATTATTGACCATATAGTTTCTCTATTTATGCTATCAAAGGCCTTTTCAAAGTCCACAAATGTGGCATAGAGTGGAGATTGCCATTCAATAGATTGTTCTATAATTATCCGGAAAATTTATTACAAATCATTTGTCCCAATTTAAAATATGTAAAAAAAAATATTTAAATTTTTTTTAAAATGCACAATAGATAGTATTTAAATTTAAATATCCAAATTTATTGCGTGTAGAGTGTAGATGGAATATGTATATGTAAATGTGGCAGCGTATTTTATTATAATTTTATTACCGTTGTCTAATTTCTTTTTAAAATCCCTTATATTAACTTCACCGCCGTCTATGTCTCTCTGTCTCGCTCTCTCTCTGTCTGTCTGTTGTTCGTCGTCGGGCGGTCGGAAAAACAAAAGTAAAAAATGATCCACTTCCCGTAATGCCATCAAGCTGAAATTTGGCACATGGACTCGTGTCACCTAACAATGCATCGTATCACAATTTCAGATCGATCGAACGTACCGTAATTAAATTAATGCATTTTTAGTTTATCTATATAAAACTATATGTAGAAGTCGCTATTGTTAACATTTTACGGGTCACTTGACTTCACGCCAGCCATCGGTGAACACATCTCGTGTTTAAACCAGGTGGAATTGACTCAGTTTCAGGCTGTACATGTTTCTCGCGTTGGAACATAATCAATACGTTAAGTTCTGACTCATATATAAGGGATGTATAGTCAAAAACGTGGTTTTTAAATCCCTTATATTAACTTCACCGCCGTCTCTCTTTGTCTCTCTGTCTGTCGTTCGTCGTCGGGCGGGTGGAAAAGAAAAGTAAAAAATGACCCACTTCCCGTAATGCCATTGAGCTGAAAATTGGCACATAGACGTGTGTCACTTACCAATGCATCGTATCAAAATTTCAGATCGATCGAACGTACCGTAATTAAATTAATGCATTTTTAGTTTATCTCTATACAACGTATGTAATTCAATTTCACTGTTTGTTATTGTGTTTTTTTACGTGACAGTTCAGTTCGCGCGTTGACGCGATGTACCGGTGTGCTTTTGTTTTACATTTTACGTTTCACTCTGAGCTCGGTCCAGCGATCGGTGACCAGACCTTTCCCCTCTACCCCCCCCCCGGGTTATAAAGTAAAGGGGACAGATAAAAGTTAAGACAGATTCAGTCTGAAAATGTTTGTCGCGTTTGAACATAATCAATACTTTTAGTTATGTCTCATATATAAGGGATTTATAGTCAAAAACTTTGTTTTTACGGGTTTGTTTAAAAATTTTAAAATTTTAAAAATTAAATGTTCAACCTCGTTTTCACGACTGTAATATGATCGTCCTGTGCCTGCATTATCATTGTATTTCAAAGTATTGTCCTCCCCAGATATAAGCAGAGATTTGTTTTGGACACATAGCCCTATAAAATACGAAAGCAGGTAATATGCAGGTCGTGAAATTGTTGGCGTATAATTAATGTTCTATGCCACTTATTCATTCATTCAGTGAAAACCACGTTACGAAAGAGCGGCACTTCACTTCGTTTCAAATTGCCTGTAATATTAATTCAATTGAGAAATGAATGAATCTTCATTACGTATTTTCTTCTAAGCTAATAACTTTTAAGTTCCAAAACCCTCTTAAGATATTCCATTGTGAATAAGGATGAATGGATTCGAAATTTCTCGAAAAAAAATTACGTAAGAAATCACACAAATATGTAGATGCGGTTACCGGCACTTGACTTAGCCGCCATGCTGGATCAAGGGAAGACACCCGGGTATGGCACGACCTTCAGTTACGTCGAGAGTATTGTCTTCGTGCGCTGTGAATTAATTTTTGCGCCACAACAGCGCATCACCCCCTCCCCCAACACCTCTTACTTCATACCCGATGACGTGCCCCGGCAGCTCAACAAGCGAAGGGATGAGGCGAGTGACGTCATCGAGAGATCTCCACCCGCTCGTGATCTATGGGCTGCCAAGGTGGTTTCGAGAGTTACCTTCCCGTGGATGACCACCGGTCGCCAAGTGCCAGCAGCGAGGTGTGACCCAAGCGCCATACCACCCGAGGCCTGTTCGAGGGGGATGTCTGCTACCGTCGAGGGCCGGGTGCCAAGAGGTGAGGTTGGGGAGGTGGGTCTCTTGATAATCAAATGTAGTTATTCTGACCAATAACGTCTGATGCGTGAATGCATTTTTTTCCCCCTTGACTCTTGAGACGTAGACACAGATCTGTTTCAAAATTTATAGGATTTAATACTAAGTTTCCAAACTGTTTTAAATTCTTGACTCAAATTGATGCAACTAACAATGCAACAACTAATACAGAAGCTAATACATAATCATTCAGTTTGTAAAAAAAAACAACATATCTTACAAAGTTGTGTATACTTTTTAGTTCGGTTATTTTGAAAAAGTGATGTCACCCAAACCATTTATATAATATAATAAAAGTCCAAGTCACTGGATCCGTAACGCCGAGGGACATAGTACAACAGTCCATAGCAGTTAAAAAATAAAGTATAAAGGTATCATTTTGGTTTCGAGATTAACAGAGCATGTGGTGTTTCTCGCCGTAAAATATTATATGACGCCAATTACTCAAACAATTATAAAATACTTTGTGTCCATTTCGGGAAGTTTAATATTTCGTATTTATCAAACAAGGATAAGTTACTTGGGCTTTTGAAAAAAATGAGCGCCGTAGGCGACCTACAACCCCTAGCTCTTGAAATAAAATGTGATGCATTGATGAGACCATTGATGTGGGTTCACCGACAAAACGGCCCCAGACAAAACGGCCCCGACAAGTGGGCTCCAACAAAACGGCCCTGGTCAAAACGGCCCTGGACTAATAGATGGACTAATAGATGGACTAATAGATGGACTAATAGATGGACTAATAGATGGACTAATAGATGGACTAATAGATGGACTAATAGTCAAAAATACAATCAAATATTATATTAGTATTTTTACTCACTGATTCAGTGTCAGGTTTAATTCACAAGAAATAACAATAATGACATCACAAGAAAGAATTTAATAACAGTTACTGGATATGGCACTAAGTCAAGGTTGTTTCTTGAGAAGAAATAATATAATAACATCACAGGAAATAATTTTACAATTAGACCACTTTTTTAAAGGGTGAAACAGTTGGGGAAAAAAAAAGCTTATAATGCCAAAAAGAAAGTAAATTTTTTGTTTAAAAATGTTAACATTGTGTCTTGGGCCGTTTTGACGGGTCACGCATTGGTGTGACCATCAGTGTGACCATTGATAATTCGAAAACGTAACATTTTATGTATTTACGTCTTATATAATTACTCAACAATCATGTAGTGCCGCCTATGGGGACACATGCCATTAACAGTTACACTTCTAAATTACTCAACAATCATGTAGTGCCGCCTATGGGGGCATATGCCATTAGCAGTTTCACTTCTAAATTACTCAACAATCATGTAGTGCCGCCTATGGGGACATATGCCATTAACAGTTACACTTCTACCAATTGACGTATATTGCCGATCAACCTTGTTTGCACCCCCCCCCCTCCATGAGAATGGTCACCTAACTAAGATATCCATGGCCAACACACGAACACTGTTTAGTCGAAAGATTCCTATTATTCTCTGTTAAACCATGGCGGAAATATATTAATATAATTATTAAGGGATATTAATATTTAAGTTGGACAAATTTCGTTAAGATATCAAAATAACGTCCGGGTAATCCGAGGAGACGTCTCTACAAATATCTGCAAATGCATATTTCTTCAGTGGTTTTCTCAAAGTTGTTTACAACTTAATTATGTAAGAAAAGAAAAAATGTAAACTCGTTGTTACTCCTGTATAGGCTTTGTCATTTCTACAACCGGAAAATGTCATAGCTCAATGAGTAGTGTTCTATTTTTAGATTACATTTTAGCGGAACAATGTTTTGAAGCATAAATACAGTCGAATGACTATGTTCTCAAAATTGTTAACATAGTAAAATTACGAAACTGGTTTTTTCCTTTTTCAAGTCCAATAAGCTGTCTTAAATTAACGAAGAATTAACAAATAACCGATAAGATACTTCCTTCTCAATATACCTACATTAACATATTGACTCGTATCTTTTATTAAATTTTTTTGAAATTTGTCCTCAAAAAAAGATATATATAGTTATATAGCCCCAATACTTCTATAGTTATATAGCCCCAATACTTCTATTATTTAGACTTCCTGTTAATTATGACAAAGCCTATTTATGCCGAGAAACATCCTTTTACGAAAACTTTGTCTAGAGTCAAAAAGAGATATATTTAGTAACTTATCGCATTGTGATATGACGTTTTCCAATCTGAACAGTAATCAACAAAAATAAACAGCTATTTAGTTTGTTATTACCGCGCAGCAAATTTGGTAAAAGATTGCAAACTATTTTTTTTAAATGGATACTGTGCAACTTTGCACACGAAATTTTTGTTTTACCTTGCACGCTGATCAACGAACCCAAGACGGAACATGGGTGCACTGCAGCAGTCGACATTTTAATTGTATTTACCAACAAATTTTCCGAGCCGAAGTTTGCCTAAAACTGTATAAATTACTCGTGGGCCAAGAGATTGTTTGTTTAATCGGGCTGACGAGCGTTTAAGTTTAAAATTAAATAGATGACCATATCTCCCGAAGGTTTTATTGAGGGTACTGGAGATGATCACGTCACGTGTCAGTCCACCGATGGGAAATTTCATAACTACGTATCAGCTGCTCATGTCCTGTGACATGTCCTTGTTGTCGGCTGACCCCACGAGAGGTGGCAAGAAGCTCGATTAGTCGCGTGATGTGGCACTCGATACAACATATGGCACTGTATACAACATATGGCACGCGATACAACATATGGCACTGTATACAACATATGGCACTCGATACAACACCCCGCCACTGACATCCAGTAGCAGACAGGTGAGATCCCTGGGTTGCGGTGGACATACCGGAAATCAACTCACACCTTTCTGGTGAAATGGGTCGTCCTAACTGACCAGGTACAAAAAAAAACAAGTCTTCCTCATCTCTCCCCACTCTCGCCTCTCGAATACCCTTTCCAGCCTCATTTGCCCCCCCCCCTACGTTTTCCAGTATTTCTCCTAACTAATAGTCTCACTTACCACCCCCTCCCAGTGTCTCACCCCCCCCCCTCTTTTTCTTTCTCCTTTACTCTGAACACCTGTTAGCTAGATACCCTAGGGTTGAATTCTATCTGTCATCAGGAGGGCTCTACACTACACATTTACACGACCATGAGAGAGTGGGGGGGGGGAATCATGGCACCATATGACAGGCATCGCTGACAAGATGTCATATAGATCACTGACAGGATGTCATATAGATCACTGACAGGATGTCATATAGATCACTGACAGGATGTCATATAGATCACTGACAGGTTGTCATATAGAAGATCACTGGCATGATGTCATATAGATCACTGACAGGATGTCATATAGATCACTGACTGACTTGAACACACAATAATTCTCTACCAGACTAATGAAATACGTAACAAGTCAAAAAAATCTTCAGCAATGAATCAGTCGCTTCCGAAAAACTAATGTTCCCTTTAAACAGCGAGGCTGCTTTGCCGCAAAGATTATCGCCGCGCAGCATTTTAGAATTATCGCTCGGCGAATTTTGTAAAATATTGCACAAAAATGGAGGCTGTGCATCTTTGCACATCAGTAGTTTTTTTGTTGTTGTGTTTTTTTTGTTGTTGTTTTTTTTGTTGTTTTTTTTTGTTGTTGCTTTGCACACGGATCAACGAACCTTAGAGCACCGCACCGCACCGCACCCTTCCACCAAGCATGGTGTAGTGCCACACAATCCCGCAATAAACGTTGCCTGTGAACGCTGCGTCACTTTCCAAAGACCAGCATGGTCTTGAAGTTTTTATAAGAATTTAGGACAGGACGCAATTATCTTCTGTAATGTTAAAAAAAATCTAAAAAATTGTTCACTATTAATTTTTAAAGCCAAACTTCCAGATCTCACAATTCCTTCTCCTCGATATACCTTCTCCTCATTCGTGCTTCTTACAATACTTTCTCCTCGATATACCTTCTCTTCATTCATGCTGTTCACAATACCTTCACCTCGCTATACCTTCTCCTCATTCGGTCTCCTGACTATACCTTCTCCTCTATATACCTTTTTCATTGGTGCTCGTTACGATACCTTTTCCTCGTCATACTTCCTTGTATATTATTGTCTCGAGAAAGGAGAAAGCTCTTTTGCTGAAACAACGCCTTCTTACCAAGTCTGCGCTCTGTCACCGGGTGGTTCTTCAAACTCACACTCTCTGTTAGATGACTCGAGTCAGACGTATTGCAACACGAGCTTACTCACACGATCGTCACAGATAGAATACCGCTTAGCCCCCCCCCCAACCCCGGTCTCACAAACACACACAAAACCCGTTTCCATCTGGATGTGATGGGATTGTTTATATTTTTTTACTGCTTAAATCGATGGAAAATTCATTATATTGATCACGGTATATAAATAAATAAATAAAATTAAATATATGTATATAAGGGGAATGATCTGGCTGAAGCCCTTTGTTCCATAAAAAAATAAATAAAAAAAAACCTAAAAAAGTTTCAATGCTGAAGTGTATATATGGAGATATTAAACGTTTTAATATACTCTGATTTGTTTGGGTGGGGGAGGGGGCGGGGGACACGTAAAAGGGTTTAGAAACAATGTTCAGTATAGTTTTGTTTTTATTGAATAAATCCACTTAATTCCCCTCTTTTGCTCCCCCCCCCCAATCAATGTCCACGGCGCATGTTCCGCAGATCTGTGAGACTTATGTTTCGAGTGGGTGGCCGCAGATACCGGCCCGGCACTCGAAGTTTTCCCTTCATGTCGGTGTTACGTCGTCCTCACCATCCAACACAAGTCTCCTCAATGGCACTCGAAATTTACCTTTTAAATTTTCAATGATAAAATCTGCCATCTGCCTTTCAGTCAGGTCTTTAGATCTCTCCCCCCCTTTCCCTCCGCTCTCCTAACCTCTCCCTCCCCTCTCTCTCCCATCTCCTCCATCCGCCCATAATCAGAAGGATCCCCCCACTGCCCAATCCGCCGCATAATTCAATCCGTGATCAAGTGGACGTGATCGGTAATCTTCCAAACATCTTTGTATCTCTTAGCACAACCACCACCATCACCACCACCAGCACCACAACCAACAACACCACTACCACCACCACCACAACCACCAATACCACCACCAGCACCACCACCACCACAACCAACAACACCACCACCACAACCAACAACCAACCCGTTCTCACACATGCACGGTGATCTATATATATATATACTTATCATACGACTAGAGTAGAATGAGTGGGGGTAAAGGGGTTGGTGGGGGGGGGGTCTTCACCCCCCGAAAGAAACTGAAAATTAAAAAAAAATTGTTTCAGTGCAGAGGCGAATGCAGTGTTGTTACAGTTCATAGGTGGGAGGTGGCTGCCCTTTTATCTGTCCCACTCACCCTTACACAATACATAATACTACGTGCTCGAAATTTCAAACCCTAATTATGAGGGGGTGAGGGGTTCTCGCCGCCTTGGGCGCTGTGCTCCTCCAATCTGAAGGTAAATCCGCCTCTGTAGGTCCGCCTCTGAGTGTGAGTGCGGCACTGTTGAGATTCACTCGAACGACTCCGACGAGTATGTTTTAATGTAATCTCGTAATGGTGACCCTTGAACATAAGCGTTCGCTTGTTAGTACGAGGGGGCATTACTCCGATCGGAGGTACTGACTTACAAGCAACTCTTACCAGGTGGTTCAATACCTGTGAGACTTCAGATCGGTGTCTTCTTGCCCTGATCGGTCTGCAATACGGTGTTTGCCCAAGATTCATTCAACATGTTGGTAGTATTCCATAATTTGCACTATTTTGTTTTTGCTCTTGGGCGTTGTTCTTTAAGTCTTGGGGTTTTAGTACGTGTGTGTTGAGCTTAGAATTCGGGGTTTATGCATGGTAGTTATAGTTTGAGTTATGTGAATTTGGGATAATGAATTTGTGATGTGGGATTTAGGTTTTCGATTTTTTTTTGCATTGATATTGGGTTTTGGGATATAGTGTTTTTGGATTTGGGGCTTTGGGATATGGGGTTCGGGATTATAGTGTGAGGCTTTTTGGTTTTAAGATATTCGGTTATGGAGTTTCGAATTTCGGCTTTGGGTATATTGTTTTTTGGGACTTTGTGTTTATGCTTTCGCGGGGTTTCTGTATTATGTTTTTTTAGCTTTGAGGTGAGGGTTGGGTTTAGCCATATCGTCCTCTTGACAAGAACAGTGGTTGACTTGACAACGACAGTGTTGACTTGACCACGACAGTGGTTGAATTGACCACGACAGTTGTTGACTTGACCACGACAGTGGTTGACTTGACCACGACTGTGGTTGACTTGACCATGACAGTGGTTGACTTGACCACGACAGTGGTTGACTTGACCACGACAGTGGTTGACTTGACCACGGCAGTTGTTGACTTGACCACGACAGTTGTTGACTTGACCACGACAGTTGTTGACTTGACCACGGCAGTTGTTGACTTGACCACGACAGTTGTTGACTTGACCACGACAGTTGTTGACTTGCGAGTCATTGTCGTCAGCTTTATTGATGGCGCATCAAATGATGGAGTATCAGTAGAGCTCACTTTATGCATTTTTATTATTTTTTATTTATTATTTTTACATGTCATGTTCAAAGTTGTAAACGGGGAAACTATATTTAAGGCCATCTTCATAATAATTCGTAGTTTCTGATTTACGTAGGAAGAAAACTCAGAAGGATATTAACGAATGGCGTCGAGATGAATTCAGTTCAAGCACGCTCCCTTACCCTCCAATGTTCCCTTTAAGCTGGGCGGGTGCGCGGCCGCGAAGAGATTTGACCAACACCGCGCATCAGTTTAGAATTACGGCGCAGCAAATTTTATAAAATATTGCACACAAAAATGGATGCTGGGCAACTTTGCACACGAATTTTATTACCTTGCACAGGGACAAACGAACCTTAGAGAGAACATTGCTCCCCACCCTTTATCATCCGCCCCCCCCCCAACTGCACTATTTGTGTTCCAATTGTGTTTGGTCGTTTTTCGGACCAGACAACTTGATGCGCCATTTTGTAATGTTACTATGTTTAAAGCAACGTTTTCGAAATAGTTTTTAAAAAAAAATTATGTTAATTTTTGTTTAACAGTTACTTGAATACGAAAGTAACAGTACGGTTACAAAAAACGTTGGTATAATTGGGTTATAAACAAACTTTTTTGGTCTTATAGAGCAGTCCACTATGCTAAGTCAAATTGAGGAAGAATTTTTTAAAAATAATATACATAGACTAAGTCCTTAAAGAATACCCGGATATAATAATAATAATAATTGATAATTTATATAGCGCTGTATCCCAGTAAGGAACCGGGCTCACAGCTCTTTACATAGAGATCATAACATACATATAATAATTCAATAACCATTCATACCATAATAACAACATATAGGACAGTATATTACACATAAGCTACGCTAATCATTAAAATAAGTCTTTCATTAATTTTGTACATTTTGATCAATGTCATAATAATAAAATAATTGGTTTAACTGCAATGCCCCGCATATTTCTATTAATATATTTCCGCCATGAAATGACAACGCCTTTTCTTACTTGTCGTACAAAATGAGTTTGTATATTTCTTTGTAAACTTTAGTATACAATGGATTTTAAAATATTTCTTTTAGTGTATAACGCGGAAGCCGATCGTCTGAAAGCCGTCTGACGCTAGTAAACTATTAATATACATAATTCCCGTTGTCTGTATGAATGGATGTAACTAGGTGGCGCTTCGAAATTTGTAATGCTGTTAGGTGGCGCTGCGATCGATTTTGTTTTATAGTGCTGCACCAAAAATAACACTTTTCGAACATTCTGCATAAAATTGTTCAATATGATAATAAACGAATCAAATAAAAATAAATGAAAGTTCTGTATTTCGTTATTTTTTAATCTGACTTGTATTTATTTTGAAAACTTCCGTCATTTTTTGACGGGTGATACACTAGTTTAACAAATAGTTCTTAAAACGTTCTTTTTTTCCCCAAAGAAATTTATACAGGTTAATAAAGTTGATAAATCTTATTTTATCTGAGGTAAAAAAAAGCCCGTTAGAGTTGGATTAACTAAAATTCTGTAAATGTGTTTTTTCCCATACAGAGCAAAAGAGTTGAGGCTATTGGCTCTGGGTTTGTGAAGCTAAAATTAAAAAAAGTAGTAATAATAGTAATAATAGTAATAATAGTAATAATAGTAATAAAAGTAATAATAGTAATAATAGTAATAATGGTAATAATGGTAATAATGGTAATAATGGTAATAATGGTAATAATGGTAATAATGGTAATAATGGTAATAATGGTAATAATAGTAATAATAGTAATAATAGTCATAATAGTCATAATAGTCATAATAGTAATAATAGTAATAATAGTAATAATAGTAATAATAGTAATAAAAGTAATAATGGTAATAATGGTAATAATGGTAATAATGGTAATAATGGTAATAATGGTAATAATGGTAATAATGGTAATAATAGTCATAATAGTCATAATAGTCATAATAGTCATAATAGTAATAATAGTAATAATAGTGGGGTGGCGTGACTGTTTTACCCACACAACAGACTTAGTGAGTCTAGTGTGTGGGGCGGTGCAAGGGAGGGGGTGGGGTGGCGTGACTGTTTTACCCACACAACAGACGTAGTGAGTCTAGTGTGTGGGGCGGTGCAAGGGAGGGGGGCGGGACTGTTTTACCCACACAACAGACTTAGTGAGTCTAGTGTGTGGGGCGGTGCAAGGGAGGGGGCGTGACTGTTTTACCCACACAACAGATTTAGTGAGTCTAGTGTGTGGGGCGGTGCAAGGGAGGGGGTGGAGGCGTGACTGTTTAACCCACACAACTGACTTAGGAGTCTAGTGTGTGGGGCGGTGCAAGGGAGTGGGCGTGACTGTTTTACCCACACAACAGACGTAGTGAGTCTAGTGTGTGGGGCGGTGCAAGGGAGGGGGGCGTGACTGTTTTACCCACACAACAGACTTAGTGAGTCTAGTGTGTGGGGCGGTGCAAGGGAGGGGGGCGTGACTGTTTTACCCACACAAAAGACTTAGTGAGTCTAGTGTGTGGGGCGGTGCAAGGGAGGGGGGCGTGACTGTTTTACCCACACAACAGACTTAGTGAGTCTAGTGTGTGGGGCGGTGCAAGGGAGGGGGGCGTGACTGTTTTACCCACACAACAGACTTATTGAGTCTAGTGTGTGGGGCGGTGCAAGGGAGGGGGGCGTGACTGTTTTACCCACGCAACAGACTTAGTGAGTCTAGTGTGTGGGGCGGTGCAAGGGAGGGGGGCGTGACTGTTTTACCCACACAACAGACTTAGTGAGTCTAGTGTGTGGGGCGGTGCAAGGGAGGGTGGCGTGACTGTTTTACCGACACAACAGACTTAGTGAGTCTAGTGTGTGGGGTGGTGCAAGGGAGGGGGGTGACTGTTTTACCCACACAACAGACTTAGTGAGTCTAGTGTGTGGGGCGGTGCAAGGGAGGGTGGCGTGACTGTTTTACCGACACAACAGACTTAGTGAGTTTAGTGTGTGGGGCGGTGCAAGGGAGGGGGGGGGGCGTTTAGGCCTGGCAACAAAATCTTTTTGTGCCTCTAAAGACACGTCACCACCCTGCCCCACCCCCTACTCGATATGTTCTGTTGTCTGTACCACCCTATGATTTACCGAAAGTAAACAGCTGAATGGACTCGTCAAACGCGTTTTTCATGGAGTTATGTGAAAAGCTTCCTATGACAAAACTCGAGCCGGCCTCCGAGGGGGTAAAACCTGTCAGCGCGGGCTTCATTTTCATTCTTGATCAACTTTCGTCTGTTCCATTATGAAAATTATTATAAAAAAATTATCCACTCATTTCTATATTCTCCGTGAAGTTTCTTGTTCTGCTTTGAGTAGGGGTGGGGGAGGACAGAAAATAAGAGTTATATTCAATGTGATTTAAGAATGATTTGTAAAAAAAAATCCACATGAAAACAATTATATCCACAAAAGAAGATTAAAAAATATTTTCAAATAAGAAAGCTATTATTTAAGAATCGCCGGGGTAACTCTGAAAGTAAACTGAAATAAAACCACCACCACCAATTTTTTTTTAAAAAAAAATCCTTATTTAATTATTTATATAACTTTTCCCCGTCCCTCTCAATCAAGCACCTTTCACCCGCGTCACGCCATTGTGTTACCCGCGGGTACTGCGGGCCGAGCCCCTTTCATAACTGGGGGTTTTTGACATGGCGCTTATACCACCCGAGTCTATTAGGATTTTTAAAAAAAAATCACAGCTTATCAATGTAAATGGTTGAAATGCCCGCCCCCCCCTGCTCCCCTCTTTCCTCTCATTCACCGCCCCTGGTATGAATGAGCCATTAAAGAGTGCATCGTTCACAACCGGAGAATCTAGAGGCGGAGAAGTTGTTGCCGTCCTCCGGTGATCCGCTATAGAAGGGCCGCACCTCTCCCCGTAAACAAAGCGC
Source organism: Ampullaceana balthica (assembly GCA_944989445.1). Lineage (NCBI taxonomy): Eukaryota > Metazoa > Mollusca > Gastropoda > Lymnaeidae > Ampullaceana > Ampullaceana balthica. The sequence continues at coordinate 1,040,729 of CALYLW010000198.1, forward strand.
CCCGCGCAAACAACAATCCGCGCACTCGAGAAAGATTGCCAGAAGTACTCGAGCGTCCGTGTTGTACTCGGGGGGACCTGTGTTGTCCCAGGAATGATGAAGTAGGCTTTCTGCCCGTCCAATAAAACATATTTAAAAAATGGAGGATTTCGAAGACTACGGGGTGAACACAAGACAACTATTATAGAGAGCAGTTCAACGTTTAGGGGGTTAATCAAATCCGTCGATATTTAAAAAGAAAAACTACCCCGTACACCTCCCCCCCCCCATACACACACGTTTTTCAGTGTGGCTGTAAGACTTAACATTGGTTTGTTAGACGATTCTCTCCCCCCCCCCACCCTAATTGCAGTGGTTTGCATGTTGCAGTCAGCCGCGATAATTTGTAAAGTATCTACGTCGAAATCTTAGAAATAAAAAAAATGTTGATATACTAATAAAATTATAAATCATGCAGACTTGACAAAGGGACAAATTAATAAATGGAAATCGTATGTAGAAAGTAAGTGTTTCAAAATAAAACTTTAAACTATATATATTTAACTATTTTTATTTCCAAAAACAACAACAACAAACAAACAAAAATAATAATAAAAGAATATTAAAAAGAAGATAACCGAATGTTCTGAAACCGCATTACGCACAGAAATACTGCGCTTGTTTGGAGATGGGATGGTGGGGTAAATGTATGGGTATAAGGAATTTATAGAAATGAAATCTAGAAATCCGTGTAATTAATACACTCCTAACGACACTAGTTCTCACAGAGTTTCCATTAGAAATCTAACTATCGCGTCCTGCTTCGTTACCATGATGTGATACGGCTATAATCGGCTATGATCGGCTATGATCGGCTATGATCGGCTATGATCGGCTATGATCGGCTAGATCGCCTACAATTATCAGCTATGAATGTTTCATCCGTCAGTGATCAACATACAAAGCACCTGTTCGTCATTGGTGCATCGAAATTTAAATTATTCAATATCCCACTGTTGTGATATAGTACGTACGCAGACACGTGTAGTGTGGCCAATGACACACCTGCATGTAGTGTGGCCAATGACACACCTGCATGTAGTGTGGCCAATGACACACCTGCATTTAGTGCGGCCAATGACACACCTGCATGTAGTGTGGCCAATGACACACCTGAATGTAGTGTGGCCAATGACACACCTGAATGTAGTGTGGCCAATGACACACATGAATGTAGTGTGGCCAATGACACACCTGCATGTAGTGGGGCCAATGACACACCTGCATGTAGTATGGCCAACGACACACCTGCATGTAGTGTGGCCTACGACACACCTGCATGTAGTGTGGCCATTGCAGAGGGATAGACCCCTCCCTCTCCCTAACCCACACGACACATTGACAACTCTGTGGAATTTTTATTAAACAGTGGGATGGGGCACACATCCCGTAACGAGATCACGTGATTTGCGAGTTGCGCCTGGCCCCCCGTGGACGGAAAGTTTGGGGTGATTTGGCAATGATGACAAACAGCTCACACCTCCGACACCTGGAGCTCCAGGTAACAGCAGGTATCGGGTTTCCTCATTTAGTACGTGCGGACATGACGGGCGCTCTCGGCCACGTCTAATGCTGGCGAAATTGGTTTTTTTCCCCTGTCAGCACCACGACGTTGAGGACATTCGAAAGTGTCGTCATCATCATCATCAATCCGAATCTCGGCAGGACGCGAGATTACCCGACAGATACAGCTCCAAAACCATAACCTGACCCCGCGACACAATGGTCATTACAGGCGTATTTATCACAATGGGTATAATATATTTTTCCGGGCTTTTCCAAGTGTCCGTTTGAATGTCCCACGCTGATATCCCTTGGAGACCGGTGCATGGATACGAGGTGTGTGGGGGCGGGGGGGGGGTGAGGCTGGAGGAGAATGGCGAGTTGAATCCTCCGGTGGTCGGGACTTTCGTGAGGGTTGTGTCGGCACGTTGGACGCGTAGGTTTATAATTTATTCTTTTAAAACTTTAATTTTTTAAAATGACTTTTTAAAGTTATGGGTCCGGTCAAATAATTTCAATATCGTATTCAAAATAGCCAAATTCTTAATTTTATTTAATTTTTTTTAAATTAATTTTTTGTTTGTTTTTTAACCTTACAGAGACTTATCAGTTTCTGAAGACAACATAAAAATGTACTGCTTCACGCCTTGTACGGGGTTAAAGTTCAGAACCATCTCACCCAAGCCTTGAAAGATCTCCACTGTCTGCCTCGGAGTGAGTGCATAAACCACACACGCCACTCCAGGAGTGGCCGCGCCTGCAATTCGTGGGCGGCTTGTCGTAAACTGCAACCGCATTGGGTGCGCATTGCGGAAAGTTCTCGGACCAACAAATTAAACATCAATTCGTGTTCCCATTTCTATTGTTTACTTTGACGGCGATCTCGGCATTACGGCAGTAGTTTTGAAGGCATCACAAAGAAAATTCTCCAGATCTCCTATATAGAGCACAAGACCAATGAATATGCCTGGGACAGAATAAACTCGGTTGCGGGTCGCCAAGAAACCATTATAACAACAATTAAGAGACGTAAGATGGCATGGTTCAGTCATGTACTGCGACATGATACCCTGACAAAAAAGGTCGACAGCGGAAAAACTGGCTGGACAACATAAAGGAATGGACAGGGATGAAATTGCATGAATTGTTGGCCGCCGCTCAAGATGGGCAAATGTGGAGATCGTTATCTGTTGATGTGTCCATGCGCTCCCCCAACGACCGCAACGGTAACGGGACTGATGATGATGATGATGTACGCTTTTAATTATCAAAGAATGGAGGTAGGAAAATTCACCTTCAAATGAAGTCAATTGTCATTAAAAAAAATCTTACAAAATGAATTTTAGAAAAGACATTTAAGATGCCGGCCATTTGAAAATACAGTTTCTCATTTCTAACACCAGAAAACGTCACGTCGTATGACGCAATGTTGCTATTTTTATATAAGGCTTTCATGAGACAAATTTTTTCAACATAAATATAGAATTTAAAAAAAAACGTTTGGAAAATGTTCAGTGTAATAAGGTTGTAAACAAATTGTTTTTTAATTTTCGCCTGGCCCCAACTCAACCTCGTGGACTCAAAGTGTCCATTTCTATTGAGAAAGAGACAGTACCCGTATATTTCATTAATAGCTTCATGAAATGTGTTCCAGCTAAATACCCGGATGTTCTACAAATAGATTTCCGCCATTTAATGAAGCAGCCTATTATGTCACCAGCCAAAGCCACTGTTGAATGTCTCTTAAAAAAAAAGACAACCCGGGTTTTGTATGCAAGAAAACTCCGAGAACGCAGCGTAATAAATTTCTTCAGGTCACAGATGGGGTGTCCCATTGTTGACTCTCATGGTCTGCCAAGCGGAACATTTACCGGTGTTGACCGAGAAGAATCCGTGTTTTAATGCACGCCGAAGAAATACGAGAGTCTGGCATCGCCTCGTACTGTTACCTGGGGGTGTCATAATTAGTCAAGGCTTGCGGGACAGTCGGCGGTTACAAAACGGTGGCGAAATCTTTGTGTGTGTGAGGGGGATATAGGAGGTGGTTTGCTCGGGGGTTTCATTGTGTAATCGTGCGCCATGCCGCTATGCGTCTGTTTCCGTCAGTCTGCCTCTAAGGGTCCTTTGCAAGTATGTCTCAATGTCTGTTTTCTTCCAATTGTATATTGTCTGTGATCATAATGGACTTTGTATAATAGGTAGCCCTCTCTTTAAACATTTCCTTTCTATCAAATATATACAATGGTCCAGTACAGCCATGGGCTCGCAGTTGTATTAGATTATCTTTGTGTTGCATTTTCAAGTTATAATTGATAGCCTTATGTATAACTACTATTATCCATCCATCCATCCATCCATCCATCCATCCATCCATCCATCCATCCATCCATCCATCCATCCATCCATCCATCCATCCATCCATCCATCCATCCATCCATCCATCCATCCATCCATCCATCCATCTATTCATCCATCCATCCATCCATCCATCCATCCATCCATCCATCCATCCATCCATCCATCCAATCATCCATCCATCCATCCATCCACATATCCATCCTTGTGGCGCTACAGCCCATGTAGGGCTTGGGCCTGCCTCACCACCTCCTTCCACTCAGTCCTAATCAATTCCTTTCTCCAATATTGGATGCCCAGTTGCTGTAGATCTTTCTCTACATCATCCATCCATCTAAGCCTAGGTCTATCCCTTGAGCCGTTTTCCTCTGGGGCTTTGGTGGTGCACCTCTTCGCTCCTCTGATGTATAATTGCTACTTTGCTCTCATAGTTCATGCCAAGATATTTAAATGTATTACTTTGGTGTTATACCGTGTTTGTATATACACAAATGTGCTTTTCGCCTGTACGTTGCAATGGTATTGACGCGGTTTATTTTGCACACGGCTGTCTTTTACCATCGACAAATGTGCGCTACTTATTTCAACTTATTCGTTGTCAGTCATTTTAGCGATTACATTTTTTTACTGTACGCGTGTGTTCCTGCTTGAAAAATAAGGGGGTGTAAAGAAACATGATCCCAGGACCTCTCAACGAAAAGATAGAAGAAAAAAAAAGATGGAAAAAAAGGGGGGGGGGATATAATACGTTCCATCAAAATCATTCTTGCACCTCTTATTTTGTCGCCCCCCCCCCTTTTCCGCCAACAAATACATGACGTCACAGCAGGGACTGTCACACAGGAGCAGCTAACCGTGGTGTGCGCGGCAACACGATGCCACAAGAATCCCCCCCCCTCTTTCCCCCTGAATGGGTTGCCCTTCTGTGGGGGGGGATGGGGTGGGTGGAGCGGTGAGGCCCGGGGTGCCACATGCTGACTTTTCGGGGACCAGGGAGTAAGGCTTGAATGAAGGAGGAGTATCGTGGGCGGCCCCCGGGGACCCGATGGGGGGAACAGTGATTCTTAGAAGCACGGAGACGAGCTGCGTCGCGTTATTTCTGGGGTATTGCTGTCATCACGCGTTATCTCCCTTTACGATACGTCTTTGGTACCGATGTTGACACGGTGTTACCTCTCTATGAGCATTTCTCTGCCGAAAAATTTATAAATAAACGCATGCCACGCCAAGGAAATTATGTTCAGGACAATTCATCCACAGTTTTAGTAACATGTAGAGACTAGAGACATGTATAGGTAAGAGGGTCAAGGTAATATTCAATTTAGCTTATAACAAAATTCGCCTTGAACTCTGAAAGTGGTATGTATTTATTTAGACGTTAAAACAAAAATATGTTGATCATTTAATGTTGACCATTACGCCCTCTTCATCCTATAGATCAGATATTTCAAGCTTGGATGAAGGCATGTGTCATTTTATCACTGAAGAGTTGTTCCGACGGCTGCAAACCCCCACCCCCCACCCCCACCCCCAATCCAAAACTTAACCCAGTAAACAAAAACACTTCTTGCATCTAAACTAATGTACTACTTATCAAAAATAATAAACAGTCTGTATTTACTTGCAATACAATTTGATGTGTATCAGTATTGGCTGTCTGAATTTCTCGAAACGAGCATTTTTTTTTAAAATTTAAGCTTACTGGCAGGTGACCAAAAATTCACTTGGTGGGCCGCATGCAAGTAAGACTCCAGAATAGCCACGCAGAGTCACACATGCTACAAATGTTGTATTCCAAAGTATTACATGAATTGTAAGACCTGAAATATAATGCCTGAAATATTCACAAGAGCTTCGAATGCATGGCGGAGCTTTAAAGTTTTTCAAAAGGGCCGTCCATAAGGAACGTCATGCTATTTTTGACCATTTTTAACTCCCCCCTCCCCCATGTCACAAACTGTCACAAATCTTGAACTAAAGTACGTCACACTTTCGATTAAAATTTTTTTTATCAACAAAATAATTAAAATTTAATATAAAACACCGTGACGTCACACATGGCCGGACACCCCCCTCTCCCTGTCACAAACTGTCACACTTTCTTACACCCCCTCCCCAACCTCTGGAGCGTGACGTACTTTATGGACCGCCCCGAAGGCTGATTACCAAGGATTAAAATGTATACCAATGCTTACATTTTATATTTATGCTGAAATGTATACACATGCTTTAAATTTATACCAACTTCTTAATGTATACCTACCAATGCTTTAACTGTATATACATTATTTAAATGCATACAAATGCTTTATACCAAATGCTGTTATTGTTCACAATGCTTCAAATGCATCACACAGCTTAAGATAGGACAAGCGGTTTACTGAAGCAGTGATTCTCAAACTTTTTAATTTTGCGGACCGGCAGGAATTTTTCCGTTCTTAATAACTTCTGCGGACCGGTGGTGGATGGCCCACGGACCCCCCACTTTGAGAAGGACTGTACTAAAGAACGACAGGCATTGTTCTCACGGCACACAAGAGATCCACATCGCCGAGACGGTTGATATCTTACTTTACTCGAGAATCCCTGATGATTAGTTGCTCTCAAACCATGTGCCGCCGTGCCCTGATTGATATCACAGTTGTCTCAGAAAATAACATACAGTATACCCTCACCTATTGGCGGTTCCCCATTCGCGACCCCATATATTCGCGGGTTAGTTTTTTTTCAGTTGCATTATATTATTACTGAATTGTACTGTACTGTATTATTATTACCTGAACTATGCGTAGCGTAATTATCTAATTTTGCCTTTAAATTTGTTCCATTCTCTGTAAATTCTAATATGCTGTACGCATAGAAAATGACTTTACAGTACAGTATAACACAGTATGGATAACTATGCTATGCGGTGTTACTGTCCTCCAGTACTTACGTTTCTTTTTTATTAAAACATTGTTGCAGTACAAAATTAAATGGTGTGTACATTAGCATCACTACATTATTAAAATGCATTAGTGAAATACATAACATCATGCAATTTTACTACATTTTTTAAACCGTATTAATGAATAAGAGTGTCTTTAGGAAGTGTTTTGGAAGCATTTAGTAACGTATATAATCTCATACATAGGCGTTTTAAAACTGCATCCAATATTCCCGTTTTTTTTTGTTGTTGTTTTTTTCCATTGGCGAGGGGTAGAAGGGGGGGAGGGGTGGTAAAGAAAGTAGCCACCGAGAATAGCGAGGAAATACTCATGTACAATGTTCAGGCGAGTGGTTAATTTTGTGACTTACGTCTCCACACATAAAAACTTGCCATTTAGGCTTAGAACAAAGGAGAAGGAAAAAACAACAATAATAAACATGAAATTAACAAGGTCGTTATACGCCAAAGTTTGGGAACCTCTGCCCCAGACTATACCCGGGGTGACGTCCCCTGCCGCGTATAATGCACTCAAAGCTTGCATATCAATGGCTGTGTGCTCAAAGTATCTTGTTCGCTTATGATTCAAGTGCATGGCTGACAATGTTCAACTTAATCGTTTCTAATATTGGTATTAAACACCATCAAACGACTCCCCCCCCCCACCGCCACCCCCGGCCCATCCCTAAACAACAATCTGAAGCTCAGTGAATCGACCACATACTTACACCCATACAACCCAGAAAAACTCATCCATACCCAGAAAAACTCATACAAACCCAGAATAACTCATCCATACTCACACAAACCAAGATAAAATCATTCATACCCATGCAACCAAACCCAGAAAAACTCATCCATACTCAGAAAAACTCATACAAACCCAGAATAACTCATCCATACCCAGAAAAACTCATCCATACCCAGAAAAACTCATCCGTACCCAGAAAAACTCATCCATACCCAGAAAAACTCATCCATACCCAGAAAAACTCATCCATACCCAGAAAAACTCATCCATACCCAGAAAAACTTGATCGCGGTGGACTGTCGGCCCCACTCATCAGCGCGTAAGAGGGTTATCCATAGGTGACGTCACTCATCCAGTATGAGCTAGGGTGCAGATTTGTGCGCGAAATGGTTTGTGGAGGTGCGACTAACATTTTACACAAAATTGGTTGTTGTAAGGGTGCGACTAACTTTGTGATCGAAATGAATTGTTGAGGTGCGACTAACTTAGTACAAGCATTTAGTGTTTAGGGGGTGTACTAAATATTTTACATATGTAAAGCGTGTATGTGTAGTGTGTGTGTGGGGGTGGGGTGGGTGGTTATGGACTACTTTTTTTAAAAAAAGCTAGTGTTACTGTTAAATAGAAGGGCGGTGTCCAATTTCCACTCTAATGTTCGTTGGTCCGTGTGCAAAGTAAAAGAAACTCGTTTGACAAGTTGCACAGCATTTATTTTTTTGTGTGCGCATTATTTTACCAGATTTTCTGCGCGGTAATTCTAATTGATGCGCGGCGTCGTTGAGATACCTGCGAGACCGTGCAGCCGTGCTGTGTTGGCGGGTGACAAAAAATTAAGACTTCTTTAAGATAGAAGTTAGGCCCTAGCCAAACAACAACGGTCATGAGTTAATTCATAAAACGCCATATGCTTTTGGTCCTAGTGTTGCTTGAGGTATGTTGAGATCTCTTCTTTACTTTTTCATCCCAGTCAAATAATAGCAATTAATAAAAAATAAAAAGAGTAAATAACTACAGGGGCGTCAATAGGGGTTTGGGGACCACATCGGGTGACTCCATCAGAAGGGAGGACACCACGACGTAAAATTCAGTATATTCCCGTTATTTGGCACTGGCACACTCAATGGAGGTCTTTGTAGTGACGCCTCTGAATAAGCATATGATAATAATAATAATTTATAAATAATAAGGATATTAATAATATTACTTTAAATAAAAAAAATAATTGTCATATCAAAATATTTATTTAAATAATATTAATTACAATATTTATGAGGGCGCTTCTTAGCTAAAAATATCGTCTTTGAATCCTTTAAAAAATGATCTCTCTAAACAAGAATTTTAATGGGTTAAAAAAAAACACCCAACTACAACGAACCACACTTTGATGCATCCCATAATGCAATCTTTATCCTCGAAAGGAGAAACCGCCCTCTCCTTCACCTCGCGCGAGATCAAACAACACGAGAAACTCCCCCCGCCGACATAAGACCACAAGCGATTGACAGCTATTGAACTCTAAACAAACACAAACACCCCTGATGATCATTCACAGCAAAGATCGGAGCCCTGGGATCGATGGTGTTCAATTCAATCACTCGGGCCCCCCTTGAGAACCGCGGGACGATTTCTTCGGACCCCCCGAAACGCCCCTGTCAAATATGACACGACGCCGGATTTAATTCATAACCGCTGGGGTGCGCCCATGCACCTCGACCGCAGATATGGACGCCGCCATTGATGAGGATGAAAGTGTGTGCGGGGGGGGGGTGTGGGGTGGAGATGGAGGGGACGTCTTAGCTCAGAGAATGTTTTCTCGATAAATTGTCCAATATCGTCTCCTCCCCCCCCCCACCCCACCCCCACCTCGACCGAATTTCATCCACATCCTCTGATTTCCCCTCGCCCCCCGCCCGGCAACGACTGATTTCCCCACTCACGAGCGTTTCTTCTGTTTGTTTAATCATAGCTGTGGTTTCATTAGTGGGGATGGGGGTGGCAAAACCAAAATGAAGTGAGGTGTTTTTATGGGAGGGGTGTGGGTTATATTGTAATTTTAAGTCTTTTGTGGTTGATCTAACGCAGGGGTCGGGAAACGTTTTGTCTGAGTGAGCCATAAATACCAAATATTTTGAAAAGTCATTCTTTGAGAGCCATAAATTACGTTTAAAATTCATGTAAATTTGTGCATTATGTGTAATTTCAACCCTAAAAGAACAATAATTATGTATCTGAATTCTTTTAATTGCATTGTTTTCTTTTTTTTTAAATTCAATTAATATGTAGATCAAATGAGTCTGAATTTTTTTCTTCTAAAATAATCGAGCATTTGTCTGAGAGCCAGATGCAGCCATCCATAGAGCCACGTCTAGCTCGCGAGCCATAGTTTCCCGACTCGTGAATTTGTAATGCAGAGGCATGCTTTTTTTTTCTTTACTTTTTTTTTATAAAAAATTATTTTTTGTATGTTTATTTTGGTGTCCGGTACTAATTTTTGTCTGTTACCGGAATATAATTGTTAATTGTCTGGCGGCCGACCTGACAAAGAATTACTTGCCAATATTCTAACTACAACATTCGGAAATTAAATCCGTAACGTTGCACGCCACAGTGAAAATGCGGGAAGTTATTGTTAGATCTTGCATTTTGGCGCGTATTCTAGTTCTGTGGTATTTGTGCTTTGGTTTATAATTAGAACATTTCGGAACCTTCAGTTGCCTTTTTTTGTGCATCATAACAATCTCACGTACTATTGACGTCAGTCATCACCACACGTCATATTGACGTCAGTCATCACCACACGTCATATTGACGTCAGTCACCACCACACGTTACATTGACGTCAGTCACCACCACACGTCATATTGACGTCAGTCACCACCACGCGTCATATTGACGTCGATCATCCCCACGCGTCATGTTGACGTCAATCATCACCACACGTCATATTGACGTCAATCATCAGCACACGGCATATTGACGTCAATCATCACCACGCGTCATATTGATGTCAATCACCAACACACGTCATATTGACGTCAGTCATCAGCATGCGTCATATTGACGTCAATCATCACCACACGTCATATTGACGTCAATCATCACCACACGTCATATTGACGTCAATCATCAACACGCGTCATATTGACGTCAATCATCAGCCCGCGTCATATTGACGTCAATCATCACCACACGTCATATTGACGTCAATCATCACCACACGTCATATTGACGTCAATCACCAACACACGTTGTGTTTTTAAAGTGTTCTCCTGTTGTCTTTTGACCCCCCCCCCACCTTCCACGAAATAAATATATTAGGGCTGCTGAAATTAACGATTATTTTATCGATTAATCGTTAAAAAATTTTAACGATTAAATTAATTTTTAATGATTAATCGACCCATCACTTACAAATTATTGGAAGTCAAAAAGTAAAAAAAAATTGTTTAAATAGGGGCCGATAAATAATCAATTTCCTGACGATAACACGAACATTTTGGTTTTAAACTATTGACTGATGGGAATGTTCAAAATGTTGGTAAAGTTTGCCTACAATGTAATTTCTTGCCAAGACCGTTTTGTGCATACCAATAACCTCAGTTCCATGTGAATGATTGTTCAGCTCGGCTAGTTACATTGTCAATTAGACCTGCTCATCACTTGAACCAAATAATGTCAACACACTTGTCTTTTTGCGTAGTTGGTTAAAAGATGACACATAAAGGAGACATTCCAGTGTTATTTAGATTTTCAACAAGAACGTTTAATAAGTGTTACTTATGACATTAAACATTTTAATTTTTGGCTTTAATCGAAATTAACGATTAATTAATCGTTAACTTTTCAAAAGTTAACGATTAAATTTAAATTAATCGTTAACAGCCCTAAAATATTTACTGTACATCTGACCCGATTTCTATCATCGGTCAGTTCCACCTGCACGGTCTTGCTAGTGAGGTGAGAAAGTTGGAATGACGTCATATAAGGCCCTCGACTCCGACAACCGTTAAATGACGAGTCCGGGGTGTCAACATTTGAACAGTGTCTGGGTGTAACGTCAACAACTTCAGTCAATCGATCTCACACACACAGATACACACATACAAACACATATATACAAACACTCATTGACCGCCCCCCTCCCAACCCCTCCCCCTCCCACCCCCCTCCCCCCACTAGTCAAGCTGTGTGTACACGACACATTGCCACCTCGCTGTGCTACCCCCACTCACCCTCTCCACACACTAAAGGTATTCAGCTAAAATGTGAAGTAAATCTGAGAAATCTTCAGTTCCCCGTCCATTCTAACTCCAGGTGTTGTCATCGGCGGTTCTCCTCTCCCGGCGCCCCTCCTTTCTTACCAGTTGCCCTTGCCCCCCACCCTGCGCCTTTATATCCACAATCCGCATTACCCAGCCGTCAATACTTCGTAGGCCACGGATAACAAGACAACATCCAGCTACATACCGACTGTGACGTCGTATTTGCGGGACTCGCAAACACCGCGGCGGTACAGCAACTTCCACTAACCGTTTTCGCCTCGAGAGTATGAGGAAAGCCCTCGACGAGATCTCGACGAGAACTCTCGAGAATCAAGCACGGACCGTCGCATCATCTGCCATTGATTTGAACAAACAACACAAATATTAAGCAACGCTTTCCGCAGAAGAACGTTTCCATTTATTTTTTATTTTTTTATTTTATCCCCCCCCCCTTCCATTGGTACGGGAATTTCCGGTAAGGGTGAGTTACTTTGTGTCGCAGAGTTTTAATTCCCGTCGAGATTTCTGCAAGTCGGTTGGTTGACATCGCACATCTTGTGACTACGCCCCTGAAGGCGCGGGGTCGGAATTAAAGATTTGGGTGTGGAGCGGGGTGAGGTTGGGGGGGGGGAATGTTTAAAAAAATCAGTATTTCCGATTTTCAGATAACTGTGGAAACAAGGAAGATGGTGGGAAAAGGGGGTAATGAGGGAGTTAAGGAGAGGGGGTTTGGGGGGTAGGGGTTGAATCGTGAGGAGTTCAGCGCCCCTTGCTCCCCCGACCCATCTTGGAGGGCGCTTGACTTCTCCCCCCCCTCCCCCCAACCGAGTCGGTGTATATAACGATTTGACAAGCTAGTAGTTTCCACATAGGTCCGTCCCAGCATCCTATATATGTAGTACCTCACCACTCACTCCCCCTCATTCACCACACCTCCCCCCACCTTAAGGGTGGCTGGTGCTTGATATAACAAATAGACGGAGTCGCTTGACTGTATATCACGTCTATATATTCGATAGTCAACAATGACTCTTTGTTTTATGGTGTGGGAAGGGAATCTAGGGGTGGGGGAAACATGCGCCCCCATTAAAGAGTATTATAAAAAAGAAACTGGTCGGGGTAGGGGAGTAATTTTCCCTTTAAGCTGCACGGCCGCGCAGATATCTGACCGAAGCCGCACAGCAGTTTAGAATTACTGTGCAGCCACTTTTGAGAAAGAATCATAAATAGCTGTTAGTGGGGTGTGAAAACTGTGTACAAAAAAAATGGATGTTGTGCAACTTTGCACACATGTTTTTTTGTTGCTGTTTTTTTGTGTGTGTGCACATGTACCAAGGAACCTTCGAGGGAACATTGTAGGCGAGTACTGAGTCATGAGTCATATTATGGATGAGACAGATTAAAAGAATTTCAGATTTACAGACATGTAAATCTATTGTTACACAGATTAACACACCTGTTGATTTTAGGAAACATAAACATCTCTATCAATACATATTTATTATAGACATAAAGATTAGAACATTGACAAACGTACATATGCACATACTTAAAGACTTATATGGGACTCGAGTTATTTTTACCTTTTTCCCAACAAGTATTTATGTTCTGTAATTATTTATTATTTTAAAAGCTAACAAACTGACCTTAAGAGACACCCGCCAAAATGACGAGACTGTTACTCGAAAACGAACTGTTTGAGAACCTCGTGCTGTCTTGTATGTGATATATCATATAGAATATGACTGCGATAAAGATTTTAATTTTTTTTTAAAAATCGAATTGTGTAATCAAAATAATAAATTGAACCCACATATCGCTGTCTGTAGGGCACGTCGCATTCATATTTGCCATATATGTGCTTAGCTGTCTTATATGCGACATGGCTTAATGACATAGCGATATGTGGCTTGTTGATTGCCTTTGTAGCTCGTCAGCATCCCAATTGGTCAGGGGCCTTATAGCCTAGCTGGTTAGGGACCTGTTAATTTTACGACAGTAATAAAACAATACCTCGCGATATCATCGGGCGTGTTGAGATATTTCACAGCACTGGCCATATCATGACCGGTCGTTTCATCCCTAGTGTGACTGACCTCCGGTTACAAAACAAACAAACAATTCATCGGCTCTTGTGACGTCATTGAAGCACACCCGTCTGCCGTCTCCTCGCCCAAATGTCCGTATGCGTGCTACCCTTTAATAATGTATTGTGATAGCCCTAATCCTTGGTGTTGATGAAAATTGATTCTATTTGTATATATACATAAATTTTATGTGTACTGCAATGCACACCCGCATCGCACCGCACTATGTGCACCGCACCGCGACGCACTTATATGAAGGAAAGGAAGTGACGCGGTGGAGAGACTGTCACTGTTAATAGTAGGTACCATTACTAATAATAGTCCTACAATTAGTTTGGTCAGTATTTACCTGTTGAAATTAAAGCCCCCACTCGGCTACAAATATATTGATTCTATCACTGTGATCGATTGACGTTGTTTGTCTTATCATTTCCACATTCTTCCCATCTATGGGCGCCCATTGAGCAATGAAACTTTCCCTACCAAACTCTCCTTGATTATAAATCAAATACAATTGAAATATCCGGAGGGAATTTAACCCCATGCGCCCCGCCCCCCCCGGGTGTTCCCATGCAGTCCAGCACGTGGCCGAAAAGAATGACCCAAGCCATCCACACCTGTTGTCCCCTAAACCCACTTAAGGTCCCAGCAGACGTGGGTGGACCAGGTGGTGGCTATTTGTTGAACATATTTTCACCCTCCCCCCCACCACCCACCCCGACAACCTATTTCAACTTTTCCATTTCAATTCAGTCTACCTGCATCCATCTACCTCTATCACCTGGGCAGACGCGTGCGTTTGACCACTGCATGATCATTAATTTCCTACCACGCTCCCCCTCTTTCCCCCCCCCCGTTCCCCCATCTCCATCCACCCCACTCAACCCTCTTCATAGGAATTAAAATCCAAGAAGCCAGGGATTAGCTGTACGTAGGGTACAGTCGAGTGTCATGGGATTAGCCCTCGGACGTAATGAAAAGACGAACCTGGAGCAGAGCCCCTCAACAGGCTTAAAAATATCTACTCGGTCTTACCTTCTGTTCTCTCTCTCTCTCTCCCCCCACCCCCCGCTCCCCGACTGTACGGCCTGACCGAAGACGAAACTCAACATTTGCGATGGGGCGTGTCACTCATCATTGGATTTAGGACTTTTTATTGTTGTTCAATCTCTATCACGTCTGTGACACTGGTCTGACCCGGGACGACGCGATGTCGGTTATGCTGGAAGTGGTCGGCCCAAGATGGAGAGGAAAGTGGAGACAGGGCTGACGTTTGAATACATCTCGTGAGATTAGATACACAGACGAGGCGTGCAACCTTGGCGAGAGATTTAGTTTTTTTTTATATTTTAAATATGGATGGATGGATGAAATAAATGGATTGGTGGAAATAATAGATGGATTGATGGATGTATGAATGGATGGAATAAATGGATTGGTTGATGGATGGATGTATGGATATATGGATGGATGGATGGATGGATGGATGGATGGATGGATGGATGGATGGATGGATGGATGGATGGATGGATAAATGGATGGATGGATGGATGGATGGATTTCGTTTAGCCGTTAGACCAAAACTTAAAGGATTGTCTATCGATTAATGAATGTTTAATGACCTCTGCCCGTAAATAAAATAAAGCGATCTTCCACCAAACTGACAATAATAATTGCTTATTGTTTATGTTTAAAAATTGGGAGTTTTAGCGTCTGAGTTGGTACATCTGTGTGTGTGGAGGGGGGATTGTTCGAGCGTAAGGAATATACAATGAGATAAAAATAAAAGAAATCATTGACTGTTTTAATTCCCACGACTGCCAAGAGAAATGACTTGGATCCATCTTCAGAAGTCAAGGGCGAAGAAATGACTTCATGATATAAAAAAATATGATTGGTCAGCCTGAAACCTCTCCACAACTCCACCGCAATACCGCCACCACATCGACGACGACGACGACTGGTTGTGGTTAAAGACAAGGACCTTTCAACGAGCGATTAAGGCCCCCTGACGTATTGGTGTCACAACGTCGGGCCCGCGAGTATAATGACAACATCCGAGCGATGCGTCGAGGGCTGAAGATCTACAACTACGGTAAGGCGTGTGTACGCGGCAGTTACCGTCTTGAAACATAAATACCTTTAAAAAAAAAGATAATGAAAGTAAATAATTAAATAATGGCATGAGTTGATTGGAGAATTATAAATAACCGCAAAGCACATTTTAAATTTTGGATCCATTTCTTTGAAGAGCTTTTGGTAGAGTTTTGAGTGTGGGGGTTGGGGGGGGGGTGAGTTTTTGTTTGTACTGGTCCAAGATTATATACTCCTTCAGTTTTACAATTTTAAATGGGGTTTCCTTTGTGAGTTTGTTTGTGTGGGTAGTTTCTCTTTTGAAACAGAAGTAGAGAAGCGGCATGGTAGAATTTGATGCAGCAATTTTGCTGTTGTTGTAAACCCAACCGTAGCCAACTACCTGGACTGTATTAAGTGTTGGTGGCCCGTGGGGGGGGGGTAGGGGCATTCGATTAAATTTTAGGGACACTTGGCCTCCAACGATTTCAAATTCACAACGGGAACAAATGGGAAAGTAGTATAATATAATAAAGCGATTAATTCTGGCTTGGAAATACAACACAAAGATCATCTAATACAACACTCGGATATAGAAATAGGGATAAAAACACTTTTCTTATTCCGTATGCAAGAAGAAACACTAAAAAATTCTCCTTCTTCCCGTCCGGAATTCGTACGATGAATGGGTTGTCTGATGAAGCCAGGAAAACCACTATCAACTTTTAAAACTCTTTAAAAACAAAAAAAAACAAAAAAACACCGTAAGACCAGACAAAAACCATGGCATGGGTAAGCGTAGGACCCAATAATCTTCTGTATAGAAGTAAGGTATGTAAGAGATAATATAAGAAACTATTTGTGTAGTTAACACTAAATAATGTATGAGGAAATATGCTTTTTGGTTCCTGTGGAAGAAACGCTGTGGAAACGGGATAGATGGGATGTGCGACGGGAAGGTTGGGGGGTCGGGGCGGCGAGATAGGTGTCGGGGCGGAGAGATAGGTGTCGGGGGGCCGTTTCTAAGTCACTTGTTGTGTTTTGTCAGGCAGTGATTTGAAAATCCGTTCAAAGGCGATTCCGCACGTGCGGCCATTCAACGGAGGTGTCAGCGGTCAACAATGGCAGACACCAGAGGTGTTCGCGGACACAAAAGGGGGACAAGTTAATGGCTCGCCGGCAGCACGGTAGACCACTGACTGACCGCTGGTCACCTGGGAGGTCCATTAGGACATGGAAGGAGTAAGGGGACTGAACCCGTTGATGAAACCAATTACCTGGCTGTCATCATTGGTCACCACTGTGCCCCCCCTCGTAGCTCCCCCACTCCACAGGTCATCAGGCAAATTCTCTTATCTTTGAATAACTCATCTGGGAACTAACAGTTTTTCTTTTTTATATTTTTTTAAAATAAATATTTTTGTGTGTGACATAAGCCTTATCTGTTATCTAAGCTTTAGCCTTTAGCCGGGGCGAAGCAAGAGTTTCGTTATAGAGGCGCTAGGGGCCCGACACTATTCTATTATTATTTTTATTATATTTTTATTATTATAGATTTTTATTATTATAGATTTTTATTATTATAGATTTTTATTATTATATTTCTTAAATTATATATTTAAAAAATTATATATTTTTATTATTACATTTTTTATTATTATGTATTTTTTTAAATTAGAAATGTATTTTTTTATTATTATACATTTTTATCATTATATGAGCAACCAAGCCCGTCCAAGGACGTTCCGCCACCGTTCGGTGGCATGTTGTAACTCCCCTTCAACAGCCGTCTCGACCGGCATACATGTGCATCACATCAAAAATACTATTCATATAGTTAAAATAAATAACTCGTAATAAAAAGACCAGTAAAAACACGTTTTTTCACTATAAATCCTTTATGTACGAGACGTAACTAAAAGAATGTTCATTATAATACGCAGCGCAAGACCATCCAAAAATACAAAATTGCAGTTGTGTAGTAAAACATGTTTAATATAATGCGCACCGATCAGGAATATGTTTATAAAAAGTGTTTCGTCAATAAAATACGCACCTTATTGCGTGACAGAAAGATTGTTCAATATAATGCGCACCGCGACGCTCTATTTCAAAAAAAAACAAAAACATGACACACAGAGATAAAAAAAATAATCTAAAAATTCAATAATTTAATTACGGTACATGCGATCGATCTGAAATTTTGATACATCGTTTTTATCATCAGCACGAAACTGCCTGCAAAATTTCAGCTCGCTAGCTTACGAGGAAGTGGGTTAAAATATATCCAAAGTTTTGGCGACAAGGGCGAAAAGCAAAGCAAGCAGACACCACGAGTTAATATAAAGGATTTTATTTTTTTAAAAACGTAAAAAAACCAAGTTTTTGACTATAAATCCTTTATGTACGAGACGTAACTAAAAGAATGTTCATTATAATACGCAGCGCAAGACCATCCAAAAATACAAAATTGTAGTTGTGTCGTAAAACATGTTTAATATAATGCGCACCGATCAGGAATATGTTTATAAAAAGTGTTGTCAATAAAATACGCACCTTATTGCGCGACAGAAAGGTTGTTCAATATAATACGCACCGCTGACACTCTATCTAAAAAAATAACATGATACATAGGAATAAATAAAATAATCTAAAAAATCAATAATTCAATTACGGTACATGCGATTGATCTGAAATTTTGATACATTGTTTTTATCATCGGTACAAAACTGCCTGCAAAATTTCAGCTCGCTAGCTTACGAGGAAAGTGGGTTAAAAATCGATCCAAAGTTTTGGCGACAAGGGTGCAGGGGTGCAAGCAAGCAGACACCACGAGTTAATATAAAGGATTTAAATAAAAACAACCCGTAAAAAACCAAGTTTTTGACTATAAATCCTTTACGTATGAGACGTAACTAAAAGAATGTTCATTATAACACGCAGCGCAAGACCATCCAAAAATACAAAATTGCAGTTGTGTCGTAAAACGTGTTTAATATAATGCGCACCGATCAGGAATAGGTTTATAAAAAGTGTTGTCAGTAAAATACGCACCTTATTGCGCGACAGAAAGGTTGTTCAATATAATACGCACCGCGACGCTCTATCTCAAAAAATAGCATGATACATAGGAATAAATAAAATAATCTAAAAAATCAATAATTTAATTACGGTACATGCGATCGATCTGAAATTTTGATACATTGTTTTTATCATCGGTACGAAACTGCCTGCAAAATTTCAGCTCGCTATCTTGCGAGCAAGTGGGTTAAAAATCGATCAAAAGTTTTGGCGACAAGCAAGCAAGCAAGCAAGCAAGGTCCGCCGCAGACACCACGAGTTAATATAAAGGATTTAATAAGAAAAACCCGTAAAAAAACAAGTTTTTGACTATAAATCCTTTATGTACGAGAAGTAACTAAAAGAATGTTCATTATAATACGCAGCGCCAGACCATCCAGAAATACAAAATTGAAGTTGTGTCGTAAAACATGTTTAATATAATACGCACCGATCAGGAATATGTTTATAAAAAGAGCTGTCAATAAAATACGCACCTTATTGCGCGACAGAAAGGTTGTTCAATATAATACGCACCGCGACGCTCTATCTCAAAAAATAGCATGATACATAGGAATAAAAAAAATAATCTAAAAAATCAATAATTTAATTACGGTACATGCGATCGATCTGAAATTTTGATACATTGTTTTTATCATCGGTACGAAACTGCCTGCAAAATTTCAGCTCGCTATCTTGCGAGCAAGTGGGTTAAAAATCGATCAAAAGTTTTGGCGACAAGCAAGCAAGCAAGCAAGCAAGGTCCGCCGCAGACACCACGAGTTAATATAAAGGATTTAAAAACAGAGCTTTTGACTATAAATCCCAACGCGCATAACTCAAAATAAAGTCTTGGAAGAAATACTGCACTAAAAATAACTCGTTTTGAACGTCCGCGTAAATTGATGTGATTGGTTGTAGGAGTCATGTGTGTTTGAGAGACCAATCGCTATAGATGACGGGACAGAACTTAGCCTTTTATTTACAAGGATATTTTTACTATAATTTTTTTTTATTATTATACATTTTTAATAAATTATTATTATTTTTTTGGTTAACGTCTATTTGGACTACGCCTATTGCCTATGCATTGCCACAAGTTTTAACCTTACTTTATTACTTTATTACCTTATTACCTTATTACTTTATTACTTTATTACTTTATTACTTTATTACTTTATTACTTTATTACTTTATTACTTTATTACTTTATTACTTTATTACTTTATTACTTTATTACTTTATTACTTTATTACTTTATTACTTTATTACTTTATTACTTTATTACTTTATTACTTACTTATTTACTTTTTTTTTAAATGTTAGATGCGCTCATGAAGATTTTAACCGATAAGTTCTGTGTTCTTGCGTCTTTGTTCAGGCCCATGCCATACCATAAATATTTAACCCTTTCAGTACCTTCTTTCCTCCATACCTGGTGGCATTCCAATACCACTTAATGACTTATAATTATTTTAAATATATATATATATTTATTTAAACATTGATTATATAGTGTATAGCGAGGTGAAATTTTTTTGTTGCGATATTAAACGTTTATTCGTTTATTATTATTTATAATAGTTTTCTTTCTCTGTTTTGGTGGACAAAAAAGTGCGCGTAGAAGTTAATTTTTAAAAGAAGCAAGTGTATTTTTATTATTACTTCATTAATTCAAGCCACATACATATTAATTGTTGTTGCGTTTAATCATTCACTTTAATTATATTTAGCGTATAATTAAACTCCAATTAATTAACGTAACACACACACAAACTCACTCGTTCATCTCAAAACTCAAGCAGAAGAAAAAAAGAGGAATTTTGTTTTTCTTTGAGACTATCTTTGTAAAATTAAAATCGTCAGTTGAAACCGAAAGACGATTTCTTTGTCAACAACAGACTGCTGCAGAGGTTCAGTGGAGTTTCATCTCACGAATTCAACTTCGATTATAATGTTGAGGTACCCACCTCTTCTTCATTACAATATACCCTTAACCTTTTGACAGCTGTTTGACTCACAGTCGGTCACTCAATCGAAGACTTTGAAACTTTTAAACGAAAATTAATATTGGAAATAGTTTAAAGAACTTAAAATAATTCGTCTACAGACGTCGCTGACGTAAATGTTTTGATTTTTTTTTGATGTACCTCCCCCAGCCCCTCTCATTTTGTACCCCGATACCCCCCCCCCACCACCACCACCACCACCCTAACACCAAACACTTCCATCAAAACCAGCGTGTCACAATATTTCTTGATTCCTCCACCAATTCCATGCATGCACAAAGTTACCGCCATCGTCAAATCGATTGAGGCATGACGACCCGTTGGCATTTGATAAGAAAATAGAAAAACGAATTCAATGGCGAAATCGGAAATCATGTGTCTCCGTGTGTCTCCGATATGAAATAATCCTTTTTTTTTCTTTTTCTTTCTTCTTCTTTTTTTTTAGGAGCACTAATCATTTTGAGAAAACACCAGCTATTTGGTAAATAAAACGTCATTAACGAGCGTTTTCTGAGGGCGCCCCTCCCCCCTCCCCACTTCCCCCCGTCTGAAGAGTACTCAAAGCTTACACAGAGCACCTCGTATTGGCCCATCAGCGCCCATCACTCTCAGCTCCTTGAGCGACCCTCGGCCTAGCCTCCAACCACATCTCATGACGCCAGCCAATAGAGCACGGGTGGAGGGGGCGGGGCTTAGACCCGGGTCGATACGGCTCTTGGCTGCGCTTGCGCGAGAGGGACACCCCACTCCCTCCCCTTCCTCCCTCCCGTCCCTTCCTTCCTCCCGGGGTTCTGTCCGCCCTTTTTATCCGAGTGTCTTGATTCGATACGAGGATTATTCTCGGCCCCCTCCATCCAAAGGGACTCGTACGTAGGTACTTCTGGCCTGGACAAGGAACCTTTTGACAGTCGTTGAAAGCCGTTCCCGTGTCTTACAGTGGAGCGTTGCCCGTGTCAAGTAGAGCAGGCGAGAGAAGGGCTCAGGAATTCGGTACCCGAAGAAGAAGAAGGTCGGATCCTCGTGAGGTACTTGGACGGCAGTTTTTGAGAGTTAACTGAATTGTCATCGTACTACGACAACAACTACCAACCACCACCATCACCGCCGCCGCCGTTGCTGGTACAACACACCTGAAGACTGCTGTAGTGGTAGTCCCCGTCAACAGCAACGGTGAAAACATATTTATTTTAAAAAACAACAACAACATTATTTCAGACAGGGTGCTGTTCGGTCGCATGGAGCGAAAAGATCGCAACCCCAAATATTCTGGGTGTTGTTGGGTCGTTGATGACGGTGTTGTGTAATCCATTCTGTTCGGAGATTTCTGTGCAGTGTCGAAGATTTCGGGTTTTTCAAAAATGTGGATGTTTCGGTGATCAAAGTCAAGTTATTGTCCCACTCGGGAATGCGTGGATAGACTCTGGACTGCGTGGATACACTCTCATGAAGGAATGAGTAAGTAACGATTTTAAAATCTGCAATATATGTTAGTTTTTTGTTTTGTTAAATAAAATGAAAGGGCGTTAAGTTTTTAAAAACATAAAATACGAATTTAAAAAAAGCAACCCAGCAACTTTGAATTGTTTTAATATCTAACACGAATCGTTTTAGTTCAAGTCTCAAAAATTATTATTTGATAAGAACAAAGTAACCGCTATACTTTTGAAAAGATAATATTTTAAAAGCCCGTCCATTTATATTTGAAATTATTACAATAATTGTATCTATTATTTTTAAAATGTATTGTCTTTTTTGGAACGGATGCTAAATTTTAGCAATAAAAAAGTATAGGTTTCAAATATTTGTATCGAGGCAATAACATTTATTTATCATTAACCGTATATTACTAACTCTTGTCAAAGCGAGAATAAACGGTTTATGTATTTATAAAACACTCATAAACAAACGCACAGCAATGGCCAAACCGTCAAACGAAAGCTCACAGAGTGAAATTACTGGGTTAAAATAAATATAAAAAAGAATTGAAATTATTTAAAATTAAAATACTTGAGCCGGTTATCGAGCGGTTCAGTTCCACAACAACGGTACTGTCAATACGCTTATCGAAACTTGTTCACACAGACTTGTGTGGTGGACCTCGTTAAAGTTCGAACCGATCTGCTCATCCACGGAGTTACGGTTACCAGCCGCACACCCTACTAATAATGGCGAACCGCTGCCGGTCACGGATCACGACAACACCATGGGTTTGCTAATGAATGAGTAAAGTTTACAATGAATTCAACGATATATATATAGTTTCATATGTTCAAAAAACGGAGATGAAAATCATAAGATGTATTCAAATGTAGCCGTGATTATGGTTGTTGCTGTTGTTATTTTCCCGTTGGTAAGTTGGTCAATATTGTAGCGGGCGGTCTGTGATGTTGATGTCCTCCGGGCACCAACTGACAGTAAGCCGTAAACACGTCGGCGGCGTCGTTTTTTGATCGTCATCACCAGCCCGACCCCCGCCCTTCTGTAGATGCCCAGTGAACAGAACCCGGGGGCTTACATTACAAATACCTCAGACGAGATTTTAGCCCCCGGGGTTTTTTTTGTGTGTTTTTTTTAATAAGCGCATTAGTCCTATGGCTATAGCCTTGCCCCTCCCCCTAGAAGAAGCGATTAGTGCGCCCAGGCTAGAGCGCTGGTGAATAAAAATAAAAGACAAAAAACAAACAACCAACTGGTTATTACGCCCGTACGTACTGTATATATATTTCTTAATCATGAATCGTCTTGTTGTATACAGATATACTAGCTAGACTACAACATCTCTTTAGATTGATGACTACGTGTTTTCAAACTTTAAATATTGTGACGAGTCGGTATCGAAGGAGATTAAAGGGAAGCCATTTTTTTTTAATATGTGCGGCGGCATTTTCAATCATGTACAGAACTAATTTCTTTAAGGGGACTGTGTTTGGGGTTGTGTGCGTGGTGAGTGTGGGTGAGGGAGGGGGTAAATATCCCGTCCCGCAACGGGTGGCACTAACTCGTAAGTCGCTGAAACGAATTCTTATCAACAGTCCTATTATTGGTTAAAATATAAATTTAAAAAAATTGAGATAAAGCGTTTAAGAAACACAATTATTAACACACAAAAATTTTCTTTCCACCCATCCCTGTGGAATTGCAGCGCATGTAGGGATTGGGCCTAAAAAAAGTTATTTTGGTGAAATGAATTATTTACATTTTCCACGTAATCTTATGATAAAAATAAAAGAATATCTTTTTTTAAAAAGTGGAATTAAACAAATACTAATATCTTATACCTATTTATTTCTTTGACATCACCCATTGAACCGTATTAAATTAATATAAATAAAATAGAAATTTTGAGTCGTTACCAATAATTTTCAATAACGGTACAGGAGTTTAGACTTTTGCGATGCGTTTTATGTTCAATTTTCCATTCAGCTGTAAAGTCAAATGAAATCTTTTTCAAGATCTCAACATCTTGTGTCAGTGTTTGACAGTTCCCAACATGCCCGCATGTTGTTTGACAGTTCCCAACATGCCGGCATGTTGTTTGACAGTTCCCAACATGCCCGCATGTTGTTTGGCAGTTCCCAACACGCCGGCATGTTGTTTGACAGTTCCCAACATGCCCGCATGTTGTTTGACAGTTCCCAACATGCCCGCATGTTGTTTGACAGTTCACAACATGCCCGCATGTTGTTTGACAGTTCCCAACATGCCCGCATGTTGTTTGACAGTTCCCAACATGCCCGCATGTTGTTTGACAGTTCCCAACATGCCCGCATGTTGTTTGACAGTTCCCAACATGCCCGCATGTTTTATTTATTCATTAGTTTCATCGTTTTTTTTTAAAAATTAAACCTTGGTGTTATTGAAAATGAAGAAACTGTCCTGTACGGTGCACAGATTGAATGTATATGAAACAAAATATAAAATAGACGTACTAGACATCGGTAACAAATCTGCAAGATTTCTTTCGACTTTGTTATAAAATCAAACTGACAATCCCCTGTCAGAAAAATCGTTTTTAAAAAAACGTCACTCACAAAAAAAAACAAAAAAACCCACGTTCTATTAGTGATTGATTCTAAGCTTGTAAACATATATAGTCCTTGTGCTCCTAGAGCTGTGTCGCGGCTCTTTGCGGGAATAGACGGGAATAGTTCATGGCAGGCTTAAATTAATCTCTAATAATGGCATGCAGCTTCGGAAATATTACCTTAGCAGGTGTCACTTGTATTGGTCATCTCTTAAAACATGCTGATTGGCAACGGATTGTACCAACTGATTCAATCTTCTGCATATTTTGTTTTTAATTTCAAGTTTAACACAAAAAAAATTCAATGATTATTTCTTATAGCTTACAGTTATTATTAAATACTATGAAAATATGGGTAAATTTTTGTGTATTAAAATTTATATTGACTTTTCTACTTCATGCGTCATTTTTCTGACAAGTTAATAAATAAATATTTCCAATAATTATGATTGCAGCATTATTTTCACGTTACAATGATTATTATTATTATTGTTTAAGTTATCTCTAGAATGGGTACGTAATAGACATTAGCGAAATATATTCTAAAACAAATAAATGCGATTAACGATGGTAATCTTAAATTTCTAATCACCGAATCACCTATCTATGCCTTCTAACAGTGCCATTCACTTACGTAAAATAAATAAATTTATTAAAAACATGAATCAATGAAGAAAAAAAAAGAACTAAGCCATTGGGCATTAGGGTCCGGCCCGCAGAGCTGACCACCCAAACTGCTATGGCTGTCTCGTTATCATGGACAGTTTGCCCATTAGGAGATGTCCACGGCTTAGGTCAGCCCGTAGGTTACAAGTTGGACGATGATACGCCGAAGCCACAAATAGCTATACCAACAACTTTGTTCGATCGTGTACATAGGCTTTGTTTTACCCACTCGGCTGAGTTCATTTGTTTTCACTATTATAGCCACTGTAGATCTTACATCAATAGATCCCCCTTTAGTTTGATAAATATAGATAAATAATATTTTTTTTTAAAAGTATATTTATTGTTAAGAAATTAAGGGGGGGGGGAATTGAAGCCTAATATGTTTAACAATAAATTTTCATTTAAAAGTACTACAAATTGATGTATCCTTACGCTTTAAATTCATTGTCATTATAAACATCCCGCCCGGGATTAGCTATTTGTACCCGAGCGGTTCGCACAAATCAATAAACACTTTAGTAGTGATGTCTAAACAGAAAATAGTGAGAGGGGAAAAGGTTAACGCTGACTTAACCTTCAAAGTGACAGAGGATAAAACTGAATTATTATTGTGGTTTTTTTAATTTCGTAGAAATTTTTTTATTAGCCAACGTCAAATTCACAGCTAGGAGCATGATTTTGAAGTATAACGTTCAAGCCACATTGGGCCATTGGGAGATCGGGACAAGCAGAGTTCTTTTATTACTGCTTTAGATTTAAGTGACATAAAATTAATTCCAAACGGTTATAATAACATTAACTTGATAAGCTCACAACACGATCGAGGAAAGTAAAATAGTTTTAATTTGATGACTAATCACACATATTTGATACACAAGTTAATATATGGTTTAATTTGATAGCTAATAACATTGATTTTAATTAAGTATTGATATTTTTGTTGTTGGATCCATATAATATTAATTACAGAAGCTTAAACAACAGCTTTGGTTGGCTAATAATAATAATAATAATAATAATAATAATAAAACACCAATAATATCGCTAAATGGATATGGGAAAATTTACAATTCAAATTGGCCAATAACTGCTCTTCAATGACGCCAGCTACCGTATTTACTCGCATCTAAGCCGAGTTTAGAACTATAAAACACAATACTGAAATCAGGGGGTCGGCTTATATGCGCATAAAACAAAATGGACACAAGGACATACAACTTATGAGCGGAGGTTCAGATATTATTTCAGCAAATAATGTGGAAATAACAGAACACGTTTTTTGTGTCATTCCAAAAGTTAAACAAACGTGTGTAACAGAAAAGTAAACATTGTACATCTCTACAGTAACAAATTTCTATAAACAAAAAATATGGAGTAAAATTAGACAATTGTATGGTCGGCTTATATGCGGGTTTTTGAAAAAAAAATCTGGACATTTTAAAGCAGATTTAGGGCGGCGGCTTATGTGCGATGTAGGCTTGTATGTGAGTAAATACGGTAATAGTAACAGTTGTAAACTAAAGTATGAAGAAAAATTACAATCAGACAATGCAGCTAATTAAATTAAATTATTATTGTCTCATATGCTGTCTTTGAAAAAGAAAAGAAAAAGAAAATTGCCATCAAGTTTAAGTCGCAAATTAACCATTTTGTCACCTGTCACTGGTCTATTATAGCAATATGTCATTTTCTTTCGCTGGTCTATAACAGCAATATGTCCATTTCTGTCAATGGTCTATTATAGCAATTCGTCTTTTCTATCACTGGAAATAACATTCTCTCTCTATTGCCTATAGATCACACAATATTCATGTTTTGAAAAAAAATGTGTTATCTCTGATCAAAAACTAATCTTTACATTATCTATCCAAGAATGCACTGGTTTGTCGCCAGTTTCCTGCGATTTATCTATAGTTGACTGTTTTCAAAGTCACAGCTTCACCCAGTCTAGCTATAACAGTTTGTTATTTTTTATGTCAGACAAACATGCAACTAAAACTTTTAAAAATGTGTGCACACCCCGCCGGCTAAACCACGGACCACTTCATTTTTGCTTTCACTGTATCGTAATAACGTTACAAACGTATCGTGGAGCTGAAATTTATAGGGAATATTCCGTGTCGGTAGACAGAAGACATTTTATGTGTCAATAGACATTTTTTTTGAAACGTGTAAGTAGACAGAAGATGTTTTACGTGTAAATAAACATACGACATTGTATGTGTTAGTAGACCGAATATATTTTACGTGTCAGTAGACGGAAGATCGTTTATGTGTCAACAGACACTTATCGATAGACAATAGCAAGTATATTCTTGCCTGTAACTCCGTCTCGGGAGGTAATGAGACCTTTTATACCAACATGGGTCTCGGACAGACGCGTAACGAGACAGAGAGACTAAGAGTAAGAATAAGATGAATGGGCAGGACAAGAAATCAAGGCGGGAATATTTCTTGACAAGTGTCCTTCAAGACAGCACTTAAGACGCATCTTTTCAAAATTTATTTTCAAAATTAATGAAACAACATTTCTTCTAATGATTAACGTAGCTTATGTGTAACGCACTGCCATTTATGTGGTTGCTATGATATGAATGTTTATTTAATACGTATATGTAGTTTATTATCTTCATGTAAAACGCTGTGAGCCCACTTCCTTACTGATGTACAGCGCTATATAAATTATCAATTTATTATCACTATTGTTATTTTGAATGGTAATTAATTGTCAAACCAATTGTTTAAAATATTATTTGAAGCTGTATTTGTGTATAATCTATTTCTTAAAACTAAAAAAAAATATAGTGTTTCGTTGTTTTATTATTTTTTTTTGGTTGTAACAATGATTTGAAAGAAAAATAATCAAACCTTATCAACAATTAAACAATCAAGCCGAAGAGATACGTTTACTGATTTACAGCCACAAGTTGTGTCACAACATCGAAGTCAGCATCGTCCTGTTAAATACAGCTTTGTTATATACATATGTAGTAGGAACTAGTAATAATATATGAACATATTGTGTGCTATATACACAGAACGACACTGACAGATGGACATAAAAATTAAAAAATAAATAAATAATAATACAGATTGAGCGGTTGGCTAGACATTGCAAAAGCGACAAAGAGGGGATAGGCTGATTGACATGAGGATGTTAGACAGACACACACAGACAGAGACATACTTAGAGAAATACACAGAGACACACACAGACAGAGACATACTTAGAGAAATACACAGAGACACACCCAAACACACACTCAGATACACGCACCCAAATATCTTAAAAGTCTTATTACCTTAAACGCGGTCTCGGACGTTTGATCGCGTTGAGCATGGCATGCCGTGCGGTAATGGACGAGAGCGGGGAGAGTGGTACAGAGTAGATCAGCGTCATCAATAATAATAACAGTTACAAGAATAACAATTACACACGACCGGGACATTGAACACGGAGGCTGGCGGACATACATTTTCCAAAAATAATGTAAATATGTATTTAACTATGATTTAACGGGTACATGGAAGTGTGGCACTGCCAGACACATCGATCCAGGTTCTGTCAATTAGAGTCCGCACACTGCAATACGAACTGAAGCAAAATATATATTTATAAATCTGATTTTTGAGAAATGTACTGTAGTCAGGAACATGTTGTTTAGTACAGATAACAAATTAATGCCAAAGAAAGATTTTGTTGGCCCATTTCTTTACTAATAAAAACATGCGCTACACGCAAAGATCTCATACTGAATTTAAATTTAAAAAACCGTAAACAAACAAGTTTTTAATTATAAATCCTTTAGATAGGAGACACAATTAAAAGAATGTTCATTATAATACGCAGCGCAAGATTATCCAAAATACACAATTTTAGTTATGTCTCGTAAAACATGTTTAATATAATGCGCACCGATCGGGAATATATTTTTAAAAATTATAGTCCATATAATACGCACCGAATCGCGCAACAGGAAAGTATTAAAAAAGGTCGTTCAATTAAATTATGCATCGCGACACTATCTAAAAAAATAACATGCTACATAGAGATAATAAAATAATCAAAAAATTCAATAATTTAATTACAGTGCATGAGATCGCTCTGAAATTTTGATACATCGTTTTTATGATCGGTACCAAACTGCCTGCAAAATTTCAGCTCGCTAGCTTACGAGGAAGTGAGTTAAAAATCGATCCAAAGTTTTTTTCGACAAGCAATCAACCAGACACCACGAGTTAATATAAAGGATTGAAAAAATAGTCAGAATTTTATTGATATTATAAGCTGCTGTGTGTGTGAGGGATGCGCTGAATTAAATATTTATATCAATAAACGCAAGATTCTGAGGTCCTACACGGGCTGTACCAATAAACGCAAGATTCTATGGTCCTAAAGGGGCTGGGAACAAGAGTGAAGAGTGACTGAAAAGTTTGTCATAAGTCCGGCGAAACTATCTTAACGCCCTTAAACAATACACGCAACATGAAAACATAATATTTATATGCAAGAAATATAAAGAATGGACTATTATTAAAGACATACATACAGACTCCTGCAATACATTTATCGGAAAGGTAAATAGTAATAATAATAATAATGATAATGCTAATAGTGCACGTTACTTTCATAGCAAATACAAATCTAACAACGAATGAATGAAGAATGACTTAGCAATAACTGCAAGTCAGAATATTATTTATTATTTTCCTGAGTTATAAAACGTTTATCGTGCTCAACTTCTTGGTCATGCTCAACTACTTAAATATAACGCCCGAAAATGCTTGAAGATTTAAACAGCTCAAAGGCAACATTCTAATACATTTTAAAAAATAACCAACAACTTTGGCCAAAGTAAACACAGACCACTTTTCTTTAATTGATCGTATTATTTTTGTTCCGAAATTCTTTGTGTGTATAAAACTTTTATTTTTGGAATACAAATTTTCCAGCTTTTCTCAGGAGCGGGCTTTGGGGGTGGCAGCTGGGGCAATTTAGGGGGGCTCCGCGTTTCAGACTTAAGGGTAATATGGTCCAAGTTATATTCACCGTAAAAACAAGCACAAAATACATTAAACATGGTCTAATCCTTTCAAAATTGCACATAACGGCAGTTGAAACACAATGCACTTGCAATTAGAAACATGCATTTAAAATATTGCCTTGTACAATAAATTGCATTTTAACGTAAGTCGTTACGGTATTTTTCGAAAAGAAACAATTGTTCATAAAACGCGAACATAAATATATTTTAGTAACAAAAGAGCTGGCAGATATTGCACTACTGAGTTTGCGCAAGAATTGATCTAAACAAGATATTATGACCTTTTGGGCATATTGGTAGTTCGTGATCGTTACCAGTACTCTGGCCCCGCGGGGTCATTGTTGCACCAGGCCTCGCGCGTACATAACGCCGCCCTTGACTTTTCTAGCCCTTTATACTTTAGTGGTTCGAGCTCTTATTTTAGCGGATGAATCGTCTGCTTATTGTTACGATAACAACTCAAAAATTACAGTAAATTCTTTAAATCCTATGTATTTTGTGTTCTTAATTTTATTTTCTATTTTGTCTTCCAGGGTGACGGACCACACCCGACAAAAGTTCTTTGATTGGTTAGTGAAGAGGCAGCCATTGGCATTCGGTAGCCACTAGTAGCGGAAGAAATCTCTAAAATTATCCAGAGTGTGCAAGGATTCAAATTATTCATAGGATTTCAAGTATTCATTTCTTTACCAGTTCACGTGTCGGATTAAATCACAAAAACAAAACACAAATAAACTCATCGGACTCGAACTTCACCCTGCCACAGCCACCCTCGGGTGGTCACAGGAGATGTCATTGAGTCCCCGGCCTCCCCATCTTCCTCACCACCCCCACTCCACCCCGTTCTCCGTCAGCGACATCCTTCACCCACCCTCCGGCTCCGCCCTGGATCCCGACTTCAAGAAGACAGTGGAGGCCAGCATACCGCCCCTGGGCAACTACCGGTCGCCGCAGCACCAGGCCATGGGCTCCATGGGCATGGGAAACATCGGCGGCATGGGGGGCATGGGCGGCATGGGGGGCATGGGCGTGTCCGCCAACTACGCCAACTACGTGCCCCAGTTCTCGCACCACACGTCCTCGTTCCCCGGGCAGTACTGCACCGGCGGGGACCTGTCCGCCTATGGAGATCCCACGGGGAGACACAGCAGCGCCGGATGGTACGGACCTAGTGCGGCAGAGTCACGCTTCAGCCGTAAGTCCGAAATTATTTTACTCTGTTCTTTTGTTTTGTTTATTGCTGTTGTTGTTGAACCAACGCGCCGATGTTCTTGTCGTGAATGTTGCGCTGCCTCTCCACCAGACCTGGTCAGTGTGTCTAAACACGGACATGTCAATGAGCCAATGCAGACACGTTTTAAAAGTATTCCCCCCTCCCACCCCCAGCCACCTCTATAGAAAAAAACAACTCAAAAATGAACTGCAAGAATCATTACAGGCGAATTGTCACAACTGGCAAAATTAACTCTACAAGTTAAATTATTAAACATAGAATTACTAGAGGATACAGGGGCAAAGAGCAAATTAGTAATAATGCATGAGGCAATCTATACTAACTTGGAAATGCATCGTAATACAAATCTAACTCTCAGACACAAGGATAAAATCGCTTCTCATGTTTCATATGCAAGAACAAACACACACACAAATACCCCTTTTAACCGTCTGTCTTTCGGGCGTAGAATCGGTTTCCCGAATCAACATTCAAAATTCTGTTTTTAAATAACGCGCAACTATAGACACAAAGCACGGATAAGCGTAGGATGCAAAAATCCTGTTCACAGAAAATGAGTCTCTGAAATCTGAGATAAAACCTCTTTCATGCCATGCCGGCGCACGAGACGAATAAGATCCGTCGTGTAATTTAGTGAAAGTGAAATAAATAATTATTTCATTTCTTCTTTCCCATCTTTCGCGCAAATAATCAAAACTCGGTACAAGAACTGTTTTGAAGCCAAAAGCTTAAGATAATTTACTAAGAGATGAAGAAGAAAAAAATCCCAATAGAATTTTTGTTGTAATCTCTATGATCATTTAGTAAGCAATAAGTACTAAAGAAACGCGACCTTTGGATTTAAAATTATTTTTAAAAATTAAAACGCAACCTCCGCTGAACGCCATAAGTCAGTGCTTCTCAAAGTGGTGGTTCGCGGACCGGTGCCCGTCCATGGGCCTTCCGCCGCCGGTCCGCAGAAGTTTTAACGCAATGAAATAAAATCTAATAATAGTTCTCCACTTGAAACCAATAATAACTAACCCTATAGAATATGTCAATCTTTAGTCTTGTAAGAACATAAATATTGAAACAAATAAAATAAAATAAATTACATTTCGCCACCACGTCAGTACAGGGAAAATAGTGCACCGGTCCCTGGTGAAATGGAAAAATTCCCGACGGTCCGCCATACTAAAAAGTTTGAGAAGCACTGCCATACCCGACCCCAAAAATCACATGCGGTAAAATCATTCAGACAACCAACCGTAACCCTAACCCTAATCAATAATCAATGTTCCCAGCAGTTAGGAAATACCGCACAGCAAATTTTGTTAAAGAATATACGATACTTGCTTTTGTGGGTTAAAATTTTTGCACAAAAAATGATTGTAGTGCAACTTATTAACACAGCGCTTTTTTTCAACAAAAAAAAATTTGCACACAGACCAAAAAATCTACGAGGGAACATTGACCCTAACCCTTAACCTTTAACCGTAACTCCCACATAATGTCCGTGCTTTAAGCTACACACCCACCCACACCCTTACTCCCATCACTTGAGTTCTTACCCTGTATGTTCATAGTCGATACATACAACTCTTAGATCTGGCTGGTCTGAATCTGGACGCCCCCAGGCCGACCCCATCCCCCAATCTATATGCCTTCACCCCCCCACACACAGACAAAGACACAGACACACATGCACACACGGACACACACACACTCACTCACACCTTTACTCCCATCACCTGAGTTCCTACCCTGCCTGTATATGCATAGCCGTTACATGCAACACTAATCTCTCGCTGGTCTGAATCTGGACTCCCCCAGATCCACCCCATATCCACATCTCTATGCCTTCAACCCCCACCCCCCACATACACATACACGGACAAACACACATGCACATGCACAGACACACAGAGACACACAAAACACACTCAAAATAAAAACACACACACAGACACACATAAACCACACACACATGCACACACACAAAACACACATACAAAACACAAACACACACAAGCCGGTCCATCTGTCATTCACCACCACATCTCCGCGAGCAGAAAACAAAACAATTATTTCTTGCACACCGCCACAAACGTTTTCTCCCGATTATCAAATCTGTTTATCTTCCCCTCCCCTCCCCTATTGCCCCCCCCCCAAATCAAACTGTCCCAAGAAAACATAACGATAACACGAGTATCGGTCTTCCTTGTGCGGTATCGCAACTTGGCGTGGAATCGAACACGACAATTTACTACCCCCCCCCCAACCCCACTCCACGAAGATAATCGTAAAAACAAATATTAACCCTTACCCACTCAATGTCTTGCCATTGTATATCACCTGCGAAAGACATGCGCATAGAGTTTTTTTTTAGTTGTTTTTTTTTAAAATAATTTATTTTGCGTGCTTTCTTTTAAAGCGGAGTAAATAGTCCGCGATGTAACGTGAATGCCATTTAGTATAAACCATTTTTCACGTCTGCCGGTGATCTCAGTTTTATTTCCGTTTGTCGCAACCAATGTCAAATAATAGATCTTCAATCTGAAAAAAAAATATGAGTTTCTCTCTCTTCCCCTCGCCCCTTCGCTCCCCTCACCCACCGCCACACATTTTCCTGGCGAATTCTCTCTGCGGTCAGGCGTACAGTCAATTAAAATCCCATCACATTACTTCCGGAAAGAATCAAGGTCGGGTTTACGGGCACGTCCAAATTTTTTTAATTAAAAATAAAAAAATCTTCTAAGATCAAACGTTGTTAAGTTCGCTAATGCCCACTGGCCGATGCCCTCATGATGCCCCTAATTAGATTTACAATGCAACGGACATTATCCCTTATATCCTTTAACGAGGAAAAAAAATGGAGGAAAAGAAAAAGTTGAAAGAAAAAAAAAGGAATAAGAACTTCCTGCGAAGACAACGAACTGTTTGTTGAACGTGAGATGGAGGTGCACGGCTTGTCCAAGCGAGAGTCTTGTGTTTGTAGACATTACGTTTGTGTTTGTAGACATTACGTTTGGCCCGGTGTGTAGTGTTTGTCTTGGCAGTCAATGAAAGATATCAAATTGTGGGCAAGTTCGATAAGACAATTTGTGTTTGTTTGTTTGTTTTTGTTTTGCTATCGTTCAATTAAGTTTAGTAATCTCCCCCTCCCCCTCCCCCGTGCCGTCGATTTCGCAGTCTTCAGTGAGTGTACTTCTTGTTCTTACTTTTGAGACACACACGCAAACACATACACATACACATACACACACACACACACACACACCAACACAAACAATATCAAACCATTCTAGAAAGTTCAAGGTTGACAAGATTTCCTCGCTAAGGCATTCCATATCTAATTCTCAACCGAGATTTTATTATGGTCTTAACAAACCCAATATCTGGATAGATGTCTACAATAGATTGTAGTAGATTGGTAGCCAGATGGTGTGGATAGTGGCCAGTGTTGTACAAAGATTAAGAAAATGAGGACGTCTTGTATTTCATGGAATCGATAATATTCATTTTTATGTTTTAATTAAAGAAAAACAATTTGGGTGCAGTCTTCGTGGTGGAGCAGAGCTGTCTGAAATGTTTAAAATTCAACTCAAAAAATTAAATAGTTTAATCGCTGTAAGATTATATAGTGTATAGTGTAAGATTTGTTGCCGGATTACCAGACAAATGAAAAATGTGTTTAGTGCATTTCAAAAATATTTCGAGCTTGATCTGTCACACGCTTTCGCATATATTTATTTTGTTTTCTTTTACCCTTTAGAATCAAACCTTCCTCTCTCAACAACCAACCCAAAATAACATGAGTTAAAATTATATTATATTTTTTTTTAAAGAAAGTGTTATCAACGGACAGTACAAAAATACATTTTAAAGGAGATAAGCGAATCGAATACGTTTAATTATTTGTGATTTTCCCATCAATTAATTTTAACCTAAAAATTAAATACATTTTTAAAGTTAATTATTATTGTTAATTTAAAAACTTTAATTTGAGATTATCTTTGCTTTCATATGAGTATACGCATTTATTTAAATTACCCACCAACAGTTATTTGTCGTGTTCCGAAAGATGTTTCAAGTTTTTAACGTGCTTCGTTTGTATTTCAAAGAGACGAACAACATATTGCCACACATACACCTAGACAGATATACTAATTTATGAAGTGATCTAAAAAAAATAATACCCAAACGGGGAAAATACGACGATATTATGTTAATTTTTTTTTAATGATTAACGCTATAACGAATATACAGAGCAATCTTCCGTGCACTAAAACGCACGCAAGGGCGGTAATTTATCTGCCTCCCGCTGATGTACAACCATGGGACGCTCACTTCCATTCATTAACGTTATCTACAATCTATTTGTGTGGGTTTTTTTAAATTTTATTCCGCGCGCACCTTCCGGTTGGTCGCTTCGACAACGCCACCGGCACCCATGTTTGCATGAATTGTCTCCTCCAATGACCTCGTGACGTCACGCCCGGCTGAGCCAATGACACGCCGGGTCGGACGATGACTTACAGCGGGATGATCTTCAGTTCGACACTTGGTGGATTATCTTCAGTTCGACACTTGGTGGATTATCTTCACACAGTGCGACCGTCAAATGCCGATGTTTTCCCCAAAATAATTTTAAAAAAGAAAAAATAACAAAAAATGGGGGTGGGGGAGAGAAAGTAAATGGTCGGAGGGCCAGGGCAAGGATACAGCTTGTCAGACTGTGCTGCCCCGGGCACCATATTTTGTTTTCTTCTTCGGGTTCCCAATTATATGTGCGATCAAATCTACTTAATGTAGATCGTAGCTAAAATCTGAAGGTGACGTTCGCAATGTTTCGTTAAAAAAAATGCTGCAAATTCCAATTCTATACTTATTCGTTAATTTAACACATCAACGATATTCTTTTATTAAAACAAGAAAGAAGCAATGGAATCTGTAATCTATAATTTAAAACTTCATAGATGTCTTTTTCATTATTTATTTTTAAAAAAAATATATTTATAAGAGTTTAAAGAATTTATTTTAAAATATATATATATTTTTTTTTCCATCCTTTTATCGCCTTCCAAAATTTATTTTTTACACATCTTTTCATTTAAAATCCTTTCTTAGATATTTTTGTTTTGTTTATTGAAACCATTTGTATTAAATCCTTAATTAACTCGTTGCGTCTGCTTGATTGTTTGACGCCAAAATTTTGGATCTATTTTTTACCCACTTCTCCGTATGCCAGGGAGCTGAAATTTTGCAGGCAGACTCGTTGCGACGATACAAATGAGCTATCACAATTTCATACCGATCGAATGTACTGTAATTGATTTAATTTTTAGTTTATCTCTATGTATCTCTATGTAGCATGTACTTTTTTGTGCTAGACTGTCACGGTGCGTATTATATTGAACAAGCTTTTTAATATTTTCCTGTCGCGCGGTGCGGTGCGTATTATATCGACCATACTTTTTAAAAATATATTCCCCATTTGGAAATGCTTATGCTAGTCGGTCGCACGGTGCGCATTGTATTAAACATGTTTTTATAACCCCTTTCCCGTGATCAAATCGAGCTGAAATTTAGCAGGCAGACTGTAGTAGTTTTTTTTACTATAAATTTTTTATATTTATATATGAGACATATAACTTAAAAAAATTATTTGGATTGTCGTACGATGCGTATGAACATATTTTAGTTATGTCTCCAAAATAAAGGATTTATAGTCAAACACTTTTTTTTTCTTTCCGGTTTTTTTAATTATAATGTATAGTATTCTTAAACCTCGCGTCCAGGCTCATTCTGAGACTAGTCAACAAACCAGGAGAAAATGTGGATGTGAGGTGGTAAACAGATATACATTGTATATATGTAATAGTACGCCGATCAGGCGCAATAACTCACGGGTGATGTGTTTGTTTCCACACAATGCATTGCTAGCAGAGCGATGCGTGTATTGCAACAGATGGGGGCGTCCATACAACACGACTGAGCGAACTACTCCTAGCAAATCTATGTATTACTCTTTAAAAAAAAATACAACAACATGAGCCAATAGTCCGTCCACTCGGCTGCCTCGTTCTTTGATACTTTTGCCCCTCCTCCTCCTCCTTTATGCATGGTGTTGTGTCAGACGACAAATCGCTCGCGCCATCTGTAGACTTTGTCACACAAGGAGGGGATTATTTCTTGGAACTTTATTTCACTCCAGCGCGCAGGGATGCGCAAGCCACGCATCTCAGAAAATGCCTTACAAATAAGATGTGGCGGAAAATTGACATGGCGATTCAGATCAGACAGCGGCGTAGCTAGCTAGGGCTCGTTGAGTCTCCCAAAAGGCAGAGATACCACCTCTCTCTATATTTTTAAAGCTAAATTCCGCCCGGGGTGGACTACTTCTTACCTCACTGTGCCCGAGCGAAGGTCAGCGACCTCCAAATTAAAAGATTATCTATGTAATAATTTTATTTCATTCTAAAAGGACAATCACTAGTGCTGTTGTATTAAAACCTCACAAGTATCTATAGCAGAAAAAAGTGCTGATTATTTACGTCTCGATCAGGGCCAAAAGTTACGTTAATGAACCTTTTCTAACAACACATCATATATTGCCAATTGGCACTATAAAAATAATTATTTCATTGCAACTAACCGAGTAACATTGCATGTGGCTTTCCATTTGTGTGCTTGAAGAATAGAAAATTTAATAGATATCTTGATTTGAATTATTATGATTTTAAAAATGTTCATTTTTGCCAGAATAATGAACTATGTGTGCTCATAGCGAATGCGTTCAATGTATCAAAATAAAATTTTAAAAATAAAACTGAATTTAAAAAATCGATTTTGTTTGATCAATATAAGAATATTTTCTTATTCTCTCTTAACCATCTTTTGATTTTTCTTCAACATCTACTCAGACATTTACGTATAACTTTCCCATGAGCTCAATCATTCGTTCTCTACGACTAATATCGAACAACACAAAATCACTCCATCGAGAGACAAGATCGATCCACGGTCTCGTTCGGTGACCGCCGGTACTATCTGATGATCACCGGTACCATTTGATAACCGCCGGTACCATCTGATAACCGCCGGTACTATTTGATGACTGCCGGTACCATCTGATAACCGCCGGTACTATTTGATAACCGCCAGTACCATCTGATGACAGCCGGTACCATTTACACCGGATTCCCATTTATGATAATACATCTTTACATTTCGACCAATCAAGCGGCGTATACACATTTATTTATAGTCACTGGCAATTTCCTCCAGCACTTGAGTTCTGTTTCCTCAAATATGTGTCAATATAATAATAATATTAATAATAACAATAATTTAATAAGAATAATAACAACAATAATAATAATTTTTTTAAAAAATCAGCACATTTCTGCCCACCCCACATGTCACAATAATAATAATACTATTCCTATATAATATAGGCTATGTTCCATGCGGTCATCGATAGCGATTGGTCCCTCAAACACATATGACTCCTACAGCCAATCATATTGAACACGCTTCCGCGGACGTTCAAAACGAGTTATTTTTGGTGCAGTATTGCTTCCAAGACTTTGAGTTATGCGCATTGGGATTTATAGTCAAAAGCTCTGTTTTTACGAGTTATTTATTTTAACTATAATGAATAGTGTTTTTGACGTGATGCACAAGTAATGCCGGTCGAGACGGCTGTTGGAGGGGAGTTACAACATGCCACCGAACGGTGGCGGAACGTCCTTGGACCGGCTGTGTTGCTCGTAATAATAATAAACAAATAATTCAAATTTCAGCACGTTTCTGTCCCCGCACCTGTTTTCTTCTGGAGGATTCTGTCCATTCAAGACATTAGTCTTTTTGCCTATTCATCTTCTGTCACTCACATCTAACTTCTTACCCCCCTCCCCCCTCTCTCTATCCCTAAACATTCCCGACACTCATACTCACACACCAGCCCCCGTACACAACACGCACACTCAAGCGCACCGACGAGGCTCTCTCACACACCGAGAGATTTAAGAGGTTTAACAGGCCAATTGTAGTACGCGGGTCGGGTCGGTCCATTGTCCCGGCCGGGGGACGTTGTCGAAGATTAGTGCCGCTGATTGATGCCCGCTCATCGATCCTGTCGATTTCTCCAGACGATACCGTATACTCGGTAATCGCATCAGAAGCACCTCGAAGTTCCGTCCCCTTAACACCTTTACAAACCGCGAAAGCCTCATGGAGCTGCTGTGTGTTGTTATATTTTCGTTCAGAAGTACTTCTTCTTCCTTGGTTCAGCCCAACGTTTGTGTTCCTCAATTGCTTCACTGAGGCCATGAACGAGATGCAATCTAAAAATAGCCCGGCTCATGAATATGCAAACTGATCCGCCAATGAGCGCGAGACATGGTAACATAGCCGTCAGACGTTGAATGTTGGGGTGATATGGTCGTCAAATGTTGGTGTAATGTGGAGGTCGAATGTTGGTGTAATGTGGAGGTCGAATGTTGGTGTAATGTGGAGGTCGAATGTTGGTGTAATTTTGGAGGTCGAATGTTGGTGTAATGTGGAGGTCGAATGTTGGTGTAATGTGGAGGTCGAATGTTGGTGTAATGTGGAGGTCGAATGTTGGGGTAATGTGGAGGTCGAATGTTGGTGTAATGTGGAGGTCGAATGTTGGTGTAATGTGGAGGTCGAATGTTGGTGTAATGTGGAGGTCGAATGTTGGTGTAATGTGGAGGTCGAATGTTTGTGTAATGTGGAGGTCGAATGTTGGTGTAATGTGGAGGTCGAATGTCGGGGTGATGTTGACGTCGAATAAGACACAGCTGCTTTGTCTCGTGGGTTTGGGGGCGGGGGTGGGGGTGGGGGTTCAGCTTGGAAATAAGTAATGTGGAAGATAGCACACTCACGTTATTCAGCGATTCACAAAATTCCAAGCGTCATTTTCTAACAACACCGCCAAGAAATGAGAACCTTTCTTTTAAAAAATAAATATTCTAAGAACAAAATACAAGCCTACTCTTCCATTTGTTTTTCATTTTTTTCAATTTGCGTAATTTTTCTATACATTTCTCATGTTCATGTACATACCTGCTGCCTGCTACCTGCTGCCTGCTGTCTGATACATGCTGCCCAATTTATTTCTCCGTGTTTTTGTTGGGTGGTATCGGGCTGACCACTTTAAACGGGACATCCAGGTTTATAGGGATCGTAGCATAACCAACGATCGTAGCAAGTCTTAAAAGGTCAGACAGAAACTGACACGGCGCAGAGCAATTTGCCGTGCACGTAGCACGTCGGACCCTAGGCCTATCTCGGGCGTAAGTTATCCTTCCACGTCATTCTCCTCACCGCCTCTCCCAACCCACCACCACCACTTAAGCAGACACTGATGCCACAAATCTTTGCCTCGCAAATTGAACCGAATACCGGTCGGTAATTATGATATTGCTATCGATCTGAAACAAGGGGAGAAAATCCTTGAGATTTCGCGCTAGAAGGAGTTTTACTGGTCTTTTAGGATGCCTAAATTTTTAAATATAATTTTTAAAAATTATTTTTTTAAAAAAAATGCATTAAGAATACGCGTTATTTTACGGCAAAACGTAGTTTGACAAGGGCTTCAAGTAGGGGAGGTAATGAAGATTATCAGTTATGGGTGCACGAGCACTTAGATTACCATCTAGCCATTCATTAATTAGTTAATTACACGAGTCACAATAAATGCTGTGCTCCGTTCTTTCCCCATTTCTTTTTTTTATTTTTTACTTTTTATTTTAGGAAATTGCAATTGACTAAAATTATGTCATTGACGTGAAAAAACAAAAATGAATGCAATCGCATGAAGAGCACAATAGCTGCTAATGACCTGCTAATTTAGATTAGATTTGACTTTCGCCACCCCCCCAACCCCAGCCTCATTCCCACCCCAACCCCAGCCTCATTCTCCTCCCCCAACCCCAGCCTCATTCCCCCCCAACCCCAGCCTCATTCCCCCCAACCCCAGCCTCATTCCCCCCCAACCCCAGCCTCATTCCCCCCAACCCAGCCTCATTCCCCCCAACCCCAGCCTCATTCTCCCCCTCCCAACCCCAGCCTCATTCCCCCCCAACCCCAGCCTCATTCACCCCCAACCCCAGCCTCATTCCCCCAACCCCAGCCTCATTCCCCCCAACCCAGCCTCATTCCCCACCAACCCCAGCCTCATTCCCCCAAACCCCCAAACCCGTGCCTCATTCCCCCCCAACCCCAGCCTCATTCCCCACCAACCCCAGCCTCATTCCCCCAAACCCCAAAACCCGTGCCTCATTCCCCCCCAACCCCAGCCTCATTCCCTCCAACCCCAGCCTCATTCCCCCCCCAAACCCCAGCCTCATTCCCCCCAACCCCAGCCTCATTCCCCCCCCCCAAACCCCAAAACCCCAGCCTCATTCCCCCCAACCCCAGCCTCATTCCCCCCACCCCAGCCTCATTCCCCCCAACCCCAGCCTCATTCCCCCAAATACTTGGGGCTGGAATCTTAGAGAAAAATCGTTGACAGAGATATGAATTGATCAAGCCAAAACGTATTTTTTAATAAGATTTTTAGAGAAAATTATTATTTTAAAAAAATAAAGGAAATACAACGAACTATGTTGGCGTTTACTAGCTGTAATCAATCTAACTGGAATTCTAACAAGCGAAGAGGGTAAAATAGTTCCAGAAATCATTTTTTTAAAAATACATATACCCCTTTTACACCATCAAAGTGCAAAATCACTTTCTAATTGTCATATCATTAGGAGTTGTCAATGGTTGCTCGGTACGGAAAGAAGGCATGGGATGACGATGTAGGGAATATATTTGTACAAGTGAAAAAAACAACAAAACAATAAAACTACATAATTGAGTTTGAATTAATTATTGCATACAACAATCAAGTGTAAAAAAAGGGAGGGAAGGGGGGGGGGTTTAGCACCACATGGTTATGTAACAAGCCAAAAGAAGGCGCGCCATGGGGAAGCGACCCTGGTTACACAAG
This sequence comes from Ampullaceana balthica, assembly GCA_944989445.1. Classification (NCBI taxonomy): domain Eukaryota; kingdom Metazoa; phylum Mollusca; class Gastropoda; family Lymnaeidae; genus Ampullaceana; species Ampullaceana balthica. The sequence goes on from CALYLW010000198.1 coordinate 1,083,768, forward strand.
TTTAAATGCGCTTTTAGCCTTTAACATTCTTTCAATATGTCGATAGTACACTGTTATTGGCTTTAAAATTAAAATAAAAATAAAAAAACTTTTTTTAGAGAGTATGGCGGCAGTGTGACGCGAATTTCATCGACAATGACGTCATGACAACTGGGGTTACATTTTTAAACGTTAAGTTGACACAACTTTTAAGCTCATTAGATTTCCCCGACGTGACCGACCCCGACCCCGTCGTGACATATTTTAAAAAAACAACATAGTATCACGCCCAACGTGACACAACCACACACATTTGCATGCCGCCGTGGTAAGCTCATCCGATGCCGATACTATTACCGGCCGCTCCCCCCTCCTCCCCTACCACCCCCACATCCAAGTGATCGCCTGGTCCTGTCTTAAATCCTATTATTCCCCCCCCCCTTAATTCTTCTCCCCGGACTTTGTTGAGACCGACCAACCCGCCTGTTGGAGCAGAGGAACCCGATCACTTCCAGGCGCCTGCCGCACAGACTTCAAAGGATCCCGATTATTGATCCGCGCTCGGTAAGGCCCCTAAAGGATCGGTTTCTGGTGTTGCGTTATTGTTTGTCCTGTCGGTTTGTTGGTTTTCTGTTTTGTTTTTGATTTGTTTGTTTGCCTTGCTACACCTGGAAATGGTGTCCCGTGACCTTTGTGGATTGGTGCCCGTGTATTGTAGGCGCCCGCCGATTTCAAAACGGTGATACGCAGATCAATGAAGTCATCGAAAATGTCATCGGTTGTCTGGTAAAGGGAGACGTTGTGGTGGTGGTGATGGGGGGGCTAACATAACGAGTTTTATTTTCCCTCCTCTGAGTGAAAAAGCTAAAACTCCCTTTATATTTTTCATTTATTTAAAACTCTCTCTATGTGAATAATTATGGAAATATAAATTACCACCATAAATTTTACTCGTGAGGTAATGGCGCAATAATAAAATAATTTCTTCGGGCTCATAAAATATGATATATATATATGAAATCATTCTGTCCGCATACATCTAAATACATCTTCATGGAAAATTACCACCACCCCTCAACTGTTTAAAACAACAACAACAACCGTTGTTTCCATAATTTCATCAGATAAAACCATTGTTCTTAGAAGTGCCCGGACCCCACCTCCCCCCTCCCCACCTTTTTTTCTTCTCAACTTTATAACTCCCGTTTCTTTACGCTCCTCTTCTCCGAAAGAAGATCCCGTGAGATACATACACGAAGAATGACGCGGGCTCTCTAAGCCCTCAGATCTCATTCAAGTCCGTACCGGCATTACCATGACAATGAACGGACGCTGGCGAACACACAATGGCGGGAGATACTCACGAAGCCAAATGCTCGCCCCTTTACTCTCTACTCAAACGGCTCACCTATTGCCACAAGGACTTGAACAACTTTCAAGGGCCCTGTCTGTATTAGTTCCATCGATGTAACATTGAGATACAGCCTGCTAGCCAACCGACCACCTGTTCGTGGGTCATCCGTGCTTTAATTTGTGTGCAGTTCAGAATCGACTATCCGAAATAAACGATAGGGATGACGGTTCGGATAACTTATCTTTTCGTTGCCTGCACTAGAGTTTGGGTTAAGTAGGTTAGTGCGTATAATGCAGCGTCCATTCTTCCCTTGGCATAGTATGGTTCCCTGTTGTTAAGTATTCAGCGAAATCAACATGTTTTCCCGATTTCGTGAAGAAGTGTGAACTTTTTCACTAAATTTTTATACCCCAATGCCTTACTTCTTGTCATATTGCTTTTAACAATAATATCTCTTTCAAATCAGATGCAACAAAGTTATGGAAAATTCTTCTTAAAATCATTGCAAGTGTTTGATAACTAAAACACATTTAGGATGTATTTGAAGACCTGTAAAAAGAAAATAAAACGAAATGTTCAATATCAGAGCGCGACCAGCATGCTGAACTAACACGTACAGTTAGTGATGTAGAGTAAAGCCGTCATCATATTATCTCTTCAAATACGAGGAAAATCAATGAGTAACAGTCAGTTCAATATCGGACAATGTAACACTCTCGATAGCGGCGTAAACATTTGGTGCGCAATTTACGGAAATTCAAATATTAAGCAATACAACAGCGACGCAAAAGAGACATACAAAGTATATACAAATTAAATATTATTATCTTATTACAGGAGCGTACAAATTGTGTTATTCGGTGGTGAGTAAGTGATATCTGTATAAGCTTAGGCAGATAAAGAAAAGCTCGCACATTGCGACAGTCATTGTCTGGAGGGCTATAACTAAAGTATTATATAAAAACAACAATAACATTTATAGTGAGTTGCTGCCGTGTCGTGGTGAACGTTTTTAAGGCATGCGTCTAAAAGTGAATCCCTCCCCACCAATGTTCCCTCTAAGCTGCGTGGCTGAGCGGGCGCGCAGATATCTGACCACTGCCGCGCAGCAGTTTCGGATTACCGCGTAGAAAATTTTGTAAAATATTACTCAAAAAATGGATGCTGTGCAACTTTGCACACGAGTCTTACTTTGCACACGGACCAACGAACCTTAGAGGGAACATTGCTCCCCACCCCCCCTCATTGGACTTGTAAGGAACACACACATTTCCCCACACATTTATAGTCATGTCCAGTAGCTCGCTCATCCCCCCGTAAATAACAACACTTGTTCTTGTCTTGTCCAAGAACTCCAGCCTTTTCCCCACCCACACACACACACACACACACACACACACACACACACACACACACACACACACACACACAGACACACACACACATTTCAAATATCTTCATGTTCCCCCCCCCACACACACACACACACACACACACACACACACACACACACACACACATGTTTTTCACAGCCCAAGCCCCATATCTCATACTTTTTTTCTTAAAGCGGGCCTTAATCCATGCCAAAACCGTTGGTCCATTAATTTCCCCTTACATCTTTCTGGCCCGATGCCCCCATTAGCCGGTCCCTGAAGCCAACACCCTTTGTAGGTTTTATACCGCGTTGAATAGAGGCTTCCTTTGCCGTCGGAGAACTTCAACAGAAAAAAAACGGCTTAAGAATCTCAGAGCTCTAAATTATGTGTATGTACATTTTACAAAAAAGGAAACCTTACCAACAGTCCGGTTAATAGACGCCAAAATGTTCCATTAAGTAATGCGGGAACTTATTTACAAATTAATGAATTTATGTATTTATTTTTTTTAAAAAGACATTCCGATGGAGTTTGTCATTACTGAGACCGTAAAATGTCATATCACATTAGGTAATGTAACTTTTTAGACAAGGTTTTGGTAAAACAATGTTTTTTACCATGAAAAAAAAAGGAGCAATACGTTTGCAAAACAAAAAAAATTGATGGTGTAATAATGTTTTAATTAAAATTTCGTCTCGGTCAGGTCAACTAAGCTTTCTCAAGTTATCGTAGAATTTATTTTTTTTTAAAGAAGAAATAAAAAAAAACACTATGTTTTGTCATTTTTGACTCTTTCTGCAACAATATGCATCCGTATTTCGGCATGTAATCTGATTCCGGGCAGATCTTAACACCGTAAGTTCTTGATACGGGCAGATCGTAAAGCGGGCAGATCTTAACGTGGGTAGATCTTAACGTGGGTAGATCTTAACGTGGGTAGATCTTAACGTGGGTAGATCTTATCGTGGGTAGATCTTAACGTGGGTAGATCTTAACGTGGGTAGATCTTAACGTGGGTAGATCTTAACACGGGCAGATCTTAACGTGGGTAGATCTTAACGTGGGTAGATCTTAACGTGGGCAGATCTTAACGTGGGCAGATATTAACGTGGGTAGATCTTAACGTGGGTAGATCTTAACGTCGGTAGATCTTAACGTGGGTAGATATTAACGTGGGTAGATCTTAAAACGGGTAGATATTAACGTGGGTAGATCTTAACATGGGCAGATCTTAACACGGGCAGATCTTAACACGGGCAGATCTTAACACGGGTAGATCTTAAAGTGGGTAGATCTTAACACGGGTAGATCTTAAAGTGGTTAGATCTTAACGTGGGTAGATCTTAACGTGGGTAGATCTTAACGTGGGTAGATCTTAACACGGGCAGATATTAACGTGGGTAGATCTTAACACGGGTAGATATTAACGTGGGTAGATCTTAACACGGGCAGATCTTAACACGGGCAGATCTTAACATGGGCAGATCTTAACACGGGCAGATCTTAACGTGGGTAGATCTTAACACGGGTAGATCTTAAAGTGGGTAGATCTTAACGTGGGTAGATCTTAACATGCACGGGTAGATCTTAACGTGGGTAGATCTTAACGTGGGTAGATCTTAACACGGGCAGATCTTAACACGGGCAGATCTTAACGCGGGTAGATCTTAACGTGGGTAGATCTTAACATGGGCAGATCTTAACGTGGGTAGATCTTAACGTGGGTAGATCTTAGCGTGGGTAGATCTTAACGTGGGTAGATCTTAACGTGGGTAGATCTTAGCGTGAGCAGATCTTACAGCATCGTTTGATAAATAATTATTTGAAACACTCTTTGGTGTTAAAATAATTGATTCACAACTTTGCAACTTTTTTTTTCTTTGTCTTCTTATTTCAAAGACATGTTTTTGTAAAACACGCACACACACCAAAATCAGCACAAACATGTACACACAAACACACACATACATACATACACACACCCACAGACACACAACCTGTGTACCGAATAACCCGCGACACGGTCAAAGAAAGAAGAAGAAGGGAAAAAAATATTACTCATGCGAAAATTCCAATAACGAGCGAACAGGTTCCCAAAAATCATTGACCCGTGACCGCTCCAAAAAAAAAGTGGCTCCAACAAAAGTCAAGGGCTAATAAATATTAACTCTGACAACACGCGAACAATGGGCGGACGCAGCGGTCTCCCCTTACCCCAATGGTCGCCCCCCCCTCTCCACCACACTACGACACCCAAAATGTCGTTTATCACCCGGGGCCCCTCGTACAAGCCTCGGATAATGATGACAACATCTAACACGAACAGGCAGATAGTTTTTCAAATGCTTTTCTTTACTAATGTCCCTTGACAAAACGGCGCAGGCATACGAGAAAACAGCGTATAGGCGATCACCTCCTCCTCCCCCCCCCTCCCACACACACAAGCACAACCCCCAAAACAAACCGTAAGAACCCAATACGCCATTGCATCTTAGTTTACGGGGCTCGATCGTCCATAGGTTACCGTAGAACAGTGTTCCCCAACTTTCGACATCTGTGTGCCCTCAGTCTGTTATATTCATGTAATCCTCGCATCAAAAAATAATATTAACTTTACTTTATTAACAATAAAAATATTTTGGGCTTCCTTTTTAGTACATCATCCAACATGTTTCTTACCCCTCCCCCCCTTCCCCCGGGTATGCGTACCATATTTTGAGAAACACTGCCGTAGGAGGACTAGTGGTAATTTCACAGCGTTGGTTGACGGTAATTAGTCAAACCAAAAACGAGATACGTTCGTCGTGGTTATTACGTCATAGTTTTATGGGTACTTTTTAAAAAAAAGGTTCCATTGATAGAATTAAAAATGTGCTTCTTAAAATACTAAAAAATTCAAATTATTATTTTTTTGCACCAATTAATGATGTCCCACAGTATACATTTGTTAACATAATAAAGTTAACACGAGCAAATAAAAGCCGTGAGTCTTGTGAAAAGTGGGTCCTGAAAATTATATCTTAAACGAGCAACAAAGCCCGTACAATGACGTTCCGCCACCGTTCGGTGGCATGTTGTAACTCCCCTCCAACAGCCGTCTCGACCGGCATTATATGTGCATCGCGTCAAAAATACTATTCATTATATTTAAAATAAATAACTCGTAAAAACAGAGCTTTTTGCTATAAATCCCAACGCGCATAACTCAAAATAAATTCTTGGAAGAAATACTGCACCAAAAATAACACGTTTTGAACACCCGCGTAAATGGCGTAAACGTGTTCAATATGATTGGCTGTAGGAGTCATATGTGTTTAAGGGACCAATCGCTATAGATGACCGGACACAACGGACAGAAAGGACAGAAACTTGCCTTTTATTATATAGGAAGCAGTTTTCTGCTTATTGATAGTATCCGTGGGACTGCAAAAGAACTAAAACATGTATAGACATCTTTGAGCAACTCAACTGAATTAAAACTTACATACTTTATGTCCGTTAAGTCACCATTAAGCAATTAACAGTTGGATTAGGCAAGTCCCAAGGCTGTACATACTGGAGGGCCTCATGGTCTATTTACAGTATTATTACTAACTATCTACTGGCTACAACATTACTACTACATTCTACTGGCTACAACATTACTACTACATTCTACTGGCCTAGCTACATTACTACTACAGTCTATTGATCAAGCTACATTACTACTACAGCCTATTGGTCTAGCTACATTAATACTATAGCCTACTCGCCTAGCTACATTGCTACTACAGCCTACTCGCCTAGCTACATTACAATTACTTACTGCTGGCCTAGCTACATTACAATTACAGACTGCTGGCCTATGATACACAGTTCCACCCCCACCCCACCCCGACCCGATCCTCTAAAGTTGTGCATTCTTATAAAAAAATATATATAAAAAAAAAGAAGAAGAAAAAAGCCCAACCGTGTAAATGGGCCCCCAACAACAACCGACTGAACACACGCCCGTGTTCGTTGCTGTTTTTCTTACTCCGCTATTCACAGTGTCGGGCTCTTGTGTTGCCATGTTGGGAAATATTCTCAAAACAAAAGGCGAAGTCAGTAGAGCAGTCAGTGAGAAAATCCCCGGCTCTGTATCGAGGGCCGAGCGCGATCTTATGTGTGACGACGTCTTGCGCTGAGTCTGGATGCACCCCGTTTGGAAATGCAACACAACCAGGACACTAGGGAGGACGGGCGAGGGGTGGATGTGGGGGGGGGGAGTTTATTGTAAAATATGGGTTGTTTATTATTATATTTAACCAATATTTGATAATTTTGTGACAGAGTGCAATTTATTTTTTTTAAATGTCAGAAAAATTCGCCAGCACCCCACTGAATATATAGGTTTTTTTTTCAAATTAAATGTTTCAAGGCAAAATGTTGATTGTGTAAGCGTCGCAATGGTAGCGGTCCTTACAACAAGTTTTCATCATTGTAAAAAAAAATAATTTTAAATTCTTTTCCCAAAAAAAGGTTAGTTACTAATGTTCCCCAAATAGAGTGGCTTGCCTCATGGGAAACTCGAGTTAAATATTTTACGTTGATGCCACGTTTGGTAGTTTAAAATAAAACAACCCGTAAAAACAAAGTTTTTGACTATAAAATCCCTTATATATGAGACAAAACAGAAAGTATTGATTATGTTCAAAATAATACGCACTGCGTGACAAACATTTACAGACTGAACGTGACTGAACCCCCATTGCTGTAAAACACGGGGATGTTGTCATCGACGGCTGGAGTGAACTTCAGTGACACGTGGAAGTCAACTATGGAAGACGGCTACTTAGAGATACATAGAGATAAACTAAAAATGCATTAATTTCATTACGGTACATTCGATCGATCTGAAATTTTGTTACAATGCATTGTTAGGTGACACGAGTCTATGTGCAAAGTTTCAGCTCGATAGCTCACGGGAAGTTCTAGACATGACCAAACAGTTCAAGACATAACTGAAAAGGTCAGTTTTTTTTGGCCATTGACTCAGCGGTTCGGTTCCGCTTTGTTAACGTAATCTCGTCAACCATTTGACCTGCCAGCACCTGGGCCGTGAACTGACCACTAACTGGCCACTAACGAACCCGTTCACGGGTCTGGACAGGCTGACGTGCGATTTGTGCGACGGTCACCGCTAGTAACACGTGACATTCGGTATTGCTGTCAAGGTGTCGTTTTTGGTTTGTTTTGTGATTTTACATGCCAGTGGAATCAAACCAACAAAGCTGGATAACTCAATAATTTAGATGTTGGGGGCCTAACAAGTCGAAAAGTTTCATTCCTATTAAAACCAACAATAAACTGCTTACACTGCGGTTATTGCAATTTGTTCATATGTAAAATATATTTTATATACGATATGATTTTCTTATTTTAAAAAATTAACATAAACATAAAGGAACTCTATATTTAATGGGTTAGAAGTATGTATATTTATACGTTTCACCCACTACTGGAATGGCAATATATATATATATATATATATATATATATATGTGTGTATATATATATATATATGTGTGTGCATATATTATATATACTAGTTTGTGCTGCGGTGCCGTGGCGCCTGCGGTGCCCCCACTTTTTTAAGGGCGCCTACGGTGCCCACCTTTTTCAAAAGCCCAAGTAACTTATCCTTGTATGATAAATACGAAATATTCCTGAAATGTACACAAATTATGTATATAATATAGGTTGTGCTGGCGGCGCCCACTCTTATTTAGGGCGCCTACGGCGCCCACTTTTTTCAAAAGCCCAACACTTGTCCTTGTATGATAGATACGTAATATTAAACTACCTTAAATTTACACAAAGTAATTTAAAATAGAGGTTGTATTTTTTTATTTGGTTAAAATCCCAAGTAACTTATCCTTGTATGATAAATACGAAATATTCCTGAAAATGAAACAAAGTATTTATATAATAATTTTTACAGTGCTAATCACCACACGATTTTTTAACTTATTTTAGAAAGCAGCGCACCAAATTACTGCACCAAAAAATAACTCTTTGAGTCAATCAGCACTGTTTACAACACACAATTTTAAAAAAGAAGAGTGATGTCCCTCAGCGTTAGGTATCAGTGATAATTGAGCGTAAATATATATATGAGTGATAATTGAGCGTAAATATATATATGATATGTAAAACTTAGGATTTACAACCACAGCATAGACTGATAAGTCTTAAAGAGTGACCGTAATAATTTTTTTTAACGGAAAGGGCCGAAACGTGAAATCAAAAGTCGGAGCTGTACCCCCTCCCCCCCCCCTTTAACCTATCCATGACCCTAACCCTAACTTCGGGGACCTGAATGTGAAGAGACCCTCAAGAATAACATATCCAAATGGGCAAACGAATTCAAATAGGACACCTACCACCGGCATCGCAGTCCCCCTTGACATTGGGCGTGGCAGTATAACATGGGGTAGACCCCCCCCTTACACCTCCATCATTCATTCAACACCGCAAAAAACAAAACAAAAATATATATATATATTATTATCAGAACTTAATGGTCCATCAAAAGTGTTATATCGTCCTGTTGTTACTGCTTTTCAAAAACCTCGCTCAAGTCTCAGCCATGTACTCATGACTTCCATGATGACTTTATTAAAATTATCAACGAAGAATGTAATAAGAACTCTTTAAGTATTCTATCATTGCCATCCCACACCGGTTGTATGTTTTATCCGCCATGCTTGTAAACCCAGACCAAGAACTTGTTGGGCTGGATGTTGTCAACCACGAATGAAAGACAACCCGTCACGTCTTCACACAGAAGACGGATTGCTTTTAAAATGCCCACTCCCCCACGCCCTCCTTCCCTCCCTCCCTTTAACTTATCTAACATTTTGTTAACTAACCGTTCACTCGAGCAGCTCACCCACTTTCGCCTGCTACATCCACACCGATTACCTCGTGTCGTGACCACTTGGACACCAATCTTCAACCCGTTCAGCCGCAGTCCGAGAATCTTGCTCCTAGCCACTGGAGTTGGATCCCCCGTCGAGCGGCACATAACTCTGTCCCCTGGAGTGCACGGCCGTCGTCTCTCTCTCTCTCTCTCTTGTCAAGCCAAGGCAGTAAATTACCTAACAGTTAATGTCCTCCTTCCTCTTCTTATTATGTTTAAACGATGGAACGATAATCGAGAAGTTTACTATTTTACCGTCGTTTCGATGATGATGTTTTTGTTTTTATCGCTGAGTTTTTTTTTCCGGCAGGGGGGGGGGCGGGTGGAGGGGGTCAAATATTGACCAGCCTTTAAGTTTCCGATTCGAAAGGTCGCAGTCACCCTCTGGAGTGATCTCGGAAGATGTAACGCGCGCGAAATTAACGCCAGAATTCACCTCGACCCTGGGGGATAATGTCGTTGTCACGCGAGTCGCGATGGGCAGTCCGCGATATTCTCAAATGGAGAGATCTCGGACCCCCCCCCCTCTCCCCCAATCTTCGAGGGACGGCAGACGACGCAAGAGGGAAGTGGACGGAGTTTGAGAGAGTTAACAACACGGGAAGCTAACTTGACCGCCGAAGCCATTATATGCTGCACAGGTTTGGTTAACAAAGTCTGTAAGGGGCGTGACAAGAACGGTAATCGGTCCTCAAAAGAAAACAACAACTATTTGTGTTAACTGTTGCGCTGAGTTAGAGGAAGACGTTGGATGCCGTCGATGATGTGTTTACCGTTAGATCCTGCTGCGGCGGGTCCGTTAAAAATAATTGCTCCACACATCTTGATGCTCTGTTGTCGGCTAAGTGAAGTTTTACAGCTTTTGTCATTTGATGGCGGAAATCTATTTATAGAACATCCGGGGTATTCAGCTGGAACAATTTCGTAATATTAATTGAAGTGTCTCGGCAGATTTTTCAAAAATCTACCTAAACTACAGTCAGAGTAGCGGACAGAAACACAATTGCACAACACTTGTTTACAACCTTAAAAAACAACTATTGTTATGCTTTAAAACATTGTTTTACGAAAACTTAGTCCAAAAAAAAAGTAATATTACGTAATGACCTGTTACATCTTCGGGTCTAACTAATGAAAATCTGGACGTCGTTAAAGAAAAACTTTTTTTTTAATTTAAAAAAAGGGAAAAGAAAAAGAAATGCATAATATCTAGTGAAAAAAGATCTGATTCATTACGTATTGGTTGCTATCTTTCTTTCAAAATAAATCATAATCATAAACAATGACACTATTAGAAACCAATTGTCCACGTCTTATCCCATAATTATTTCCCCATTTCCGCTCATATCCCATAATTATATCACCATTTCCGCTCATATCCCATAATTATGTCACCATTTCCGCTCATATCCCATAATTATGTCACCATTTCCGCTCATATCCCATAATTATGTCACCATTTCCGCTCATATCCCATAATTATGTCACCATTTCCGCTCATATCCCATAATTATTTCACCATTTCGACCGGTAAACTAGACCCCTGTCCACCTTGGTTCTTGCCGCTCGCTGCCATATTTCTTTAAGCGGTCAGGTTTCAGATTCGATGCGCGGCGGTCCGAACTTTGATAGCATTTCGCCTTCTTTTCTGTCCACCGTTTAAGGATATCCCCTCCCCCATTATAGGAAGGCGCCCCACCCACAACGCTCCACCCTACCCACCCCGTGGGGGGAGGGCTGTTCTTATTTCAAGCGGCGCCGTGAAGTGAGGCGTGAACTCCCTCAAACAATAGCTCATTTCCGTGCTTGTTTCGGGAGCGATTATGGTGGCAGTGGTTTGCGGCGCACCACACCGGTGCGTCCCGGTGCTGTCCACACCAGCCAGACAGCCGTGTAATTGAACGCCCGAGATCTCGCAATGCGAGACGGGATTCCCCGCTTTGCATTTTAAATTATAAAAAACAAAAACTTTTATTTTTTTGTTTTTACCCTTTAATATTTTAAACTGTTCTTTCAACAAACTCAAAGGCTTAAGGATTTATACTTTTTTTTTCCGTGGCTCTTTCTATTCCTGTTATTTATCAGTTACAGTTTTTAACAAACAGCCGCATTAACTCTCTTTTTGAAACCAGGCTCGATGTGATCAAAGCAACGCAGAGTTATTCCGCTTAGGAAAAAAAAACCCACAGCGTCTGAATTTGATGACATGCATTTAGAGTTTACTGCCTTTACATTTATGCACCATAGTTTTTTGTGTGTGTTCAGAGAGTTTCGCATTGTTATGACGTCTAGCGCCTTCGATACCACGCAGACGATATATGATCGTATTGGTGTACTAAATCAAAGTCCTGTGATGTCGCAAAAAGTTTGTGGTTTAACCAACCATCTCACCTCCCAAGGGTTCTCACCGCGGAATTTTGCGAGACTGACTTTGAACTCACTCCATTAAAACTTACCTATTTATTTCACTCAATAACTATAACAACTGAACTCACTGTTTAGTTCACCCACTCACTCACTGTAATAAAAACAACCAATATTGCTGTTTAATTTACTCCATATTTTCAATAAAAAAACAACTGACCTCCGTTATTTCATTCACTCACTCACTCAATAAAATAACTGACCTCCGTTATTTCATTCACTCAGTCACTCAATAAAATAACCGACCTCCGTTATTTCATTCACTCGCTCAATAAAATAACTGACCTCCGTTATTTCATTCACTCACTCAATAAAATAACTGACCTCCGTTATTTCATTCACTCACTCAATAAAATAACTGACCTCCGTTATTTAATTCACTCACTCACTCAATAAAACATCTATCCTCCGTTATTTAATTCACTCACGCACTCACTCACTCACTCAATAAAGCAACTGACCTCCGTTATTTAATTCACTCACTCACTCACTCACTCAATAAAACAACCGACCTCCGTTTAACTCATCCAATACAAGTTGTTGTAGTTTTCAAAGTAGCGCCTAAACAAATAAATCCTTCACGTAGTTAACCGCTCGTATTTTCTCTTTAAAGCAAACACACCAACACACCCACCAACCAACAAACATCTTGGATTTGTGCATCATTGTCTCTGTAACCAATCCAACGGCGCGGAGGCGACTACTTTGCGTTATTGTGTTTATTTTTTGGTGCATAAACAAAACTTCGCGCAAACAGTTTTGTTAACGACAACCGCTCGAACAGTTTTGTTGGCGCTGCAAGATGTCGGCACACAGCTCGCGGCTACTTTGCATGGATGTATTGTTCTAGCTGAGACCTCGGTCTCCTGCTCCAATCATAAAGTCCCAGACTGCGACCGCCCTCTCCGCGTCCTCAGTATCTTTCTGTAATCTATAATGGCGGCGCCATCTTTCACGTGGAGATAACTCTGGCTTCAAGTTGTTCAATTACTTTGTGCTTTTATTGTTGTTATTATTATTATTATTCTAATATGCAAGAAAATTGTATGTATCCTTAAGTGGGGTAACTCGAATAACAGTTCCATTTGGGTTGCACTTGACTTTCTTATGGGAGATATTAAAATAACAAAATTCTAGACACCCCCCCCCCACAAACTCCACCCCGGCCACTGTTTCTGCTTCCCCCCCCCCGAAAAAAATGGTGTATCTCGATATTGCGTTTTCTTGTCGCAACAGTAAGATCTGTGGCTATAACGGCTCATGCCTATGGCGGAATAAGGAGGGGGCAGGCTGAAGGGGCTAAAGCCAGGGGTCCCCGATGATTTAGGGGACCCCAAACTTTATTATATTTTATAATAAAGGTTGACAAGTGTTTGCATGAATCACTGAAAATATCATAAATTAAATAAATTAATAACATATTATCTATTAATCTGATCGCTACTCGGACAAGATAGTCTTAGTAATCGAAAAGCCCGATTTGATAGGCCCAATAAGAGAAAATATTAAAAATTATTGTTTATATTTTTTTTAATTTACAATATCCGTCAAGCTCTCCTGGTCGTATGGACGTGTGTAGGCTTGTGATGCAAGCGATGTAGGGATCTATTCCCAGTCGTGGAAATTTGTCTTTTTACACTCAATTTTAGGATACCGGCAAACAGTTAATTCTTCGTTTTCTTTTTTTTTCATGAATAATCCTTTTGGCTGGTAAGCCCGATCCCATAGTACAGACAAAGTATGATCAAGGAACCAATGGACTATTTAGTTACAAGTTACAGTCTTATATTAGCTGCTGTGAATCATTTTATTTAAACGGACTCTGGCTGGATATGGTCCCAGTTTGAATTGCAGCCAGGGGCCCCGTGTAGTCTTAATCCGCCCCTGGTTCATGCGATTACACCTAGGCACACTTGATACAAAAATGCATGTTTAAAGAACGGGGTTTCAACCACCGAAAAAGGATAATAAAAAAATATATCTTGAACTTGAGTTGTTTTCTCTCATCCAAGGGATTTCGAGTTTATCCAGGGATAAAATTAATTCATAGAAAAATATTTCGTTCGTTGAATTTCTGTTTAGAAGATTTGATTGGATAGACATTTAATTGGTTAGTCTTGTAATGAATATAAGGAAGAAAGAAGTTTGATTATATACGTTGAGACGTTGGTCTGTCGTTATAGCTGAAGTTGCTCCATTATCTACCGCACACCGTTAGTTAGTGATGGCTGGTTAATGAGATGCGTGTTATCTTATCTATACAGACGCTCCTTCTATGCAGAAGATAATTGCGTCCAGACCATGACAGATGATCTGTTGGTAAGTGATGCAGCGTTCACAGGCCACGGCTTTGTGGGTTCCACTCATTACCCAGCCGCCTAACTAGTGTTAGGTACCCATTCGGAGCTGGGTGACTCAGGGATGCCATAGGCCTAGGAACAAATCTTTGCCTTCAAGGTGGAGTGCACTGCCACTCGACCACCAAAGTGAATCTAACAACCAAAACAACAAAACCGTGCACTTCATGAGTGAAGTATTCTCTCATTCTTTAAAGCTTGATTACGCTATTAAATACGCATTCGTCACATACTTAAGATCCTGTGTGTGTGTTGTTTTTTGTTTTTTTTTGTTGGTGTACAACTTCTGACATAACGCGAAATGTTTCCTTACTGCTATAAATAAGTATGTGTAGAATTAGGCACTAACAAAAATAGAAGGAAAAAAAGTTAAATGAAACTAAATTGACACTCGAAGTTTCGGGATAATCCAGTTAAGAGAGTACAAGTTTCCTCCCCTAACAGGTGACGTCAAAAGGGGCTGGAGTCGGACGATATCTTTGAGTGTAGGTTGGTGGGTAAAGAGGGGTTGTCACCGGCCGAGGCTAAAATCAAATAGGTGGGTGCCTTTTTTGCTGGGGGGCTAGGATTTTAGGATTTTAATCACGGCCTTAAAATATATCGAAACGACAAAATGGTTATTAGACACGTTTTTTTAATTGCTATTTCGTCATATTAAAACCCAATTATTGGAAAACTTTGTTGCCCTCTGTACGTGCAAACGGCTGAGAACCCGTGTACGTGCGCCGGCAAATCATTGGGTTAAGCGAGATTTTAGCGCCGCTGACCCAAACACTGACCCAAACACTGACCCAGACACTGATCCAGACACTGACCCAAACACTGACCCAAACGCTGACCCAAACACTGACCCGGACACTGATCCAGACACTGACCCAGACACTGACCCAAACACTGACCCAAGCACTTATCCAAAAAAAAACCTAACCCAAACACTGAAGTATAGCAGTGGTGGGCCTATTTTCGCCCGCAGGCCACGGGGTTTATTCGGCCCGCAACCATCTGCAGGGAATTAAACCTCATCAATTAATGTATGCTAAAGTCCACATGCTCGTGTTACAACTGAGACTGAATGTGTTGTTGATTTTTTTAATGCGATTCAACGATACGGCGTTAGCCCTGAAAGTTTTCCCTTGCATAACAGATCCGTCTTTACCCCATTTTGGGGCCCCGGGCAAAGATATAGTGTTGAGCCCCTGGGAAAAGAAAGAGTGCGCCCCCCCCCGCCCCACACAGAAATAAAAAATAAATATACTAAATATATATAAATAAACATATTCCCATGGTCGTGGGCCCCCGGGCAAATGCCCAACGGGCCTATGCGTTAAGACGATCCTCAACACCATCTGAGTTTTCAATTTCAAACATGCAACGAAGTACTACGAGTGATAGTTTAGATATCATTAGATGTGCTGAGCGGCGTAAACTGTGATTCTGGTGTGAACTTATATTGTGGCGTAAGTTTGTCAGATTACTTAAAAGCTCTCAAGCTGTATCATACGAGTAGTCGTTTGGAAGGATTTTTCCACTTGACGACTCCAATTTTTTATATTTTTTTTGTAACTCCTCCAGAACTATTTATTTGGCTTAGAAATCAAGAACGTCCTGGCCATGTCGAGGCGGGTGGCCGACCAGAAAGCTTCCGATTTTTTTTCCCCATCCTCCCCCAAAATCTCGGTGGCACAATGGAAAGAATTGGGGGAAGAAATCTGGTCTGTTTACCGCCGTGTCATCGGGGCAATGGGCCGGGCTTTCGGCAGAAGACCCGTGGCCAAACAGAAGTCTGCCAGGAATATTAACCCTTCCGCCTATTTGCTCGGGCCCTGCCTGACAACGCAACATATTCTGAGTGCAAACAAGGCGCGCACCCCCCAAACGTTGTGGCAAAACATGAAAAAAATTGGGGGGAAAAATGATATCAGCAGCGTATCCGCTTCCACACCCAAAAGTGGAAGAGCTACGGGAATTTTAGGTAGGATGCGCACTTATCTCTAAAATATTTCGCACCAGGAATGCTTTCGAAAATTTCAAGATACTCACATAAAATTCGGCATTGGGCTCATAGGCTCTAGTCTGCTCTAGTTGTCTGCTCTGTGAACTTAAGACTTTGAAGATGGCATGTCAGTGTTAGATGATGCTTTTTGTCCAACTACCAACCCTACCGGGGTCACGAAAAACTACTGCAATCAATCCAGCATCCAACAAAACTAAAACAGAAACAAGTTGATACGCATCATGAAGTTATTTAGCACACTATGATGACGTCATTTAGCGAGAGATGTTGTTGTTTTTTTTGGTGCCGAGTTTTATGACACGGCGCCTGTTGCGTTCCGAGGAAGTTTGTTGAGTTTTGTGTGTCGTTAACATTTACCTTAACGTCAAGTCAACGGCTAATAACCCCTTTGTTCGTTACCGTGACTAAAACAGGCGGAAGACACGCTTGTCGCCCCTGTAATGAGCCTTACCAATTATGTTCACAAGAACAGAAGGTAGAATTTGAACGAGAACAGATCTTAATTAAATGAAAACAAAATCTTTTACTATTATTACATTCGTGGGAATCGTTGGCCGGACCCTGTATCAGTGGTTCTTAACCTGGGTTCGATCGATCCCCAGAGGTTTAGTGAGTCAGTCTCAAGGGTTCGGCGGAGGTCAAGACACACAGCCGACTCATATGATTCGTGATGACACGCCCCTATTTATAAAGTTCGGTGACTGTGCACATGAAACTGGTTGCGTTCATTACCTCCAAACAAATTTAAGAACCACTGCCCTATCTCATCGACCATACGTGAACGTAAAATATTGTTTGTTCTTTCGGTAAAGTAGCAATGTTATAGATTTTGTATAAAGAAATTGACCGTAACCAGAAAATACCCCACTACCTACAGCAGCAATGCACGTACAATGTATAATGTAAAAAAAAAGTTGTGTTTTATAGACAGCTATATTCTGTATGAGCACGCGTCAACTTTCTGGATAGTAAGCGATTAAGGTTTTGGGAGGATCAAAGTGGATTAAGGCCAAGCAAATCCTAAGTAGTTGAAGATTCAGTGTAATACCAGAAGAAAAAACCAATAAAATAACCCACTCCCTTGACCCCCGAAAAAGAAAGAACAAACTTTAAAAAATACATATATATTTATGTATATTACTAGAGAATCTTTTTTGGTTCAAACAGCACTATAAAACAAAATCGATAGCAGCGCCACCTAACAGCATTACAAATTACATCGATACATACATACAGACAACGGGAATTATGTATATTGATTATACTTAGTAGGGGGTGGGTTTATGCAATAGTAAGGTTTAAGTATGTGTGTACGTGTGTATGAGTGTCTGTATGTGTCTTTCTATGTGTGTGGATGATAATATAACAACTTAAAGTAACTCTTGTTTCCCCCTCCCCAACTAACCAGATGGTTATGGTCCCTATTTCTCAAAGACCACCCAGAAACCCATTTTTTCTACCTTATGTGCGTACGTCCGGCCGCGGTAATTGGAGTGTATAAAAACGGTGTTTGCTTAATACATGTATTCAAAGAACAGGAATCATCTGGTCCTTCCCTTGAAATCATAGTTTACCGTCTTGTGCAGGGGCGAAGCCAACCCCCCACCACCCCAGACCACAATACGTGCATAAACATTATCCTCAAAACACAATGATATAAGTTACCAAGGCGTTGGCTAGGCGACTAAACTATATCCCTACGCGAATTTGTTTCGGTTGTGAACGTCTTGCTCTAGATGTTCTCAATTTATCACAATCCCACCAAGCGAACAACGGGATCCGCCTCTGGCCCGTACGCCAGTATTTATCTTCCGAACAGTTCAGATCGGGGTTTAGAGTTGGTGTACGATAAGGCGTCTACGGAGAAAGGGAGGCGGGCGGGTGGGGGGGGGGAAGAGGAAAGTAGAAATGTCGCATCCTTGCAGAGGAAGACGGTTAACTAGCAATGTGGTTTTGCGTCCGGTGACAGGGAAGTTGCGGTCGAACCTGTTGATGACATGCCGATCAGGCATAGAGACGGGAAATCACTCGTGGTAACATTTGACTTCCGGAAGTTAATGACTAACGACGCACCTCGACATAGCAATGCCATCCTTATTTTCCCCTGTTTTAATTTAGGTAAAATTTTTCCACACAAAAGCACCCGTCGTAGCCAAAATACAATCTGTTCTCGGAATCTGGGGAAATATACGAAATGGAGAATTTCCCAAGGAGAAATTAGGGGATTTTATCCCGACGAAGTTTATTTTAATTAAGTAGGTAAGCAAAAGAGCATAAGAACAAACCGACTGCTTGAAGAGCCATAGAGTCCATGTTGGCGTTCAGGGCGCATGCGCTGCAGCTGTTACATTGATGTCAAAGGGTAACACAACAAAACATCTTTGTAACAATGTCAACACGAGTCTTTGTTTTACTCTCTCTCTCTCTCTCTCTCTCTCTCTCTCTCTCTCTCTCTCTCTCTCTCTCTCTCTCTCTCTCTCTCTCTCTCTCTCTCTCTCTCTCTCTCTCTCTCTCTCTCTCTCTCTCTCTTTGTCTGTCTGTCGGTCTTTCTGTCTGTCGGTCTCTCTGTATTCATCTCTGTCTCTCTCTGTCTCCCTCTTTCTGTCTGACTGTCTCTCTCTCTTCCAATCTGTCTGTCTATCTCTCTCTCTCTCTCTCTCTCTCTCTCTCTCTCTCTCTCTCTCTCTCTCTCTCTCTCTGTCGGTCTTTCTGTCTGTCGGTCTCTCTGTATTCATCTCTGTCTCTCTCTGTCTCCCTCTTTCTGTCTGACTGTCTCTCTCTCTTCCAATCTGTCTGTCTATCTCTCTCTTTCTGTCTCTCTCTCTCTCACTCTCTCACACACACACGCATATACTAATAATATCTCAATGTGTGTTTGACAAAGAGATATGGGCAGGGTAGTAGAAACCATTTCCAGAGACTTAAATAATACACCAGATATCAGACCCCTCCCCCCCTCCCACACACCCTGCCCCCCACATAATCCCCGTAACTCGTTGTTGGCACGCCACACGGTCATAAAGTTAACTATTCGGGAAGGGTAGTAGCTCATTGATGTTTTTGTTGTTGTCCTATATCCGCACCAGCTTTGTGTACGGGCAGACGTTTTCACTCCACAAACAACAGTAAAAATTGTGGGGGAAAAAAGGGGAGGGGGGGCAGGAGTAACCTCACATGTTTCCAGAAGAAGAAAATAATAACCCCCCCCCTTTTCCCGATTTGGATTATCTTCCCTGGCCTGAAACTCTTTGGAAATAAAAATAAAAAGAAACAAAATTTACTAAACAAAACGGCTAAGGCTCCCCCGGATTAATTCAGTTTTAGATCCATTCTGGAGATATCGCTTTTATCCCGCGTCACGTCTGCTTGCGCTTGGCGTCACCTGGATGCTGGTAATCCCAGACAATATCGATGGAAGATGATCATATTTGTGCTTTAATAAAATAAAAAGCGAGAGACAGAACTTAGAAGTGCGTAAATAAGGGTAAAACTAATTTTAAAAACGTTGTACATTACGAGAAAAAAACAACATACACACACCGCCGATTCTAAAACGCTATATTCAATTGTATTAGGGGCGTAAAGTAATTTCTTTTCGTCTTACGGGAACTAAAGTATTGTTGGTACAACAAATCTATGGCGTGCTTTATTTAGTTATGGTCGGGTGATTGGATGGAGTAAATAATGTATTAATTGGAGGGAGTAAATATTATATTAATTGGAGGGAGTAAATAATATATTAATTGGAGGGAGTAAATAATATATTAATTGGAGGGAGTAAATAATATATTAATTGGAGGGAGTAAAAAATATATTAATTGGAGGGAGTTAATAATATATTAATTGGAGGGAGTAAATAATATATTAATTGGAGGGAGTAAATAATATATTAATTGGAGGGAGTACATAACAAATTTAATGGAGGGGAGTAAATAATATATTAATTGGAGGGGAGTAAATACTATATTAGTTGGAGGGGAGTAAATACTATATTAATTGGAGGGGAGTAAATACTATATTAATTGGAGGGAGTAAATAATATATTAATTGGAGGGAGTACATAATATATTAATTGGAGGGAGTACATACTATATTAATTGGAGGGAGTAAATACTATATTAATCGGAGGGAGTAAATAATATATTAATTGGAGGGAGTAAATAATATATTAATTGAAGGGAGTAAATACTATATTAATTGGAGGGAGTAAATAATATATTAATTGGAGGGAGTAAATAATATATTAATTGGAGGGAGTAAATAATATATTAATTGAAGGGAGTAAATACTATATTAATTGGAGGGAGTAAATAATATATTAATTGAAGGGAGTAAATACTATATTAATTGGAGGGAGTAAATAATATATTAATTGGAGGGAGTACATAATATATTAATTGGAGGGAGTAAATAATATATTAATTGGAGGGAGTAAATACTATATTAATTGGCGGGAGTAAATACTATATTAATTGGCAGGAATAAATAATAAATTAATGGGTTCCCCAGTGTGATAAAAGTATGTGGTAACGTACGATTTGGGGGCGGGTGTGAGCCGGTAGTGTTTAGTTATAAATATCTGGAGTTCTTGTTTTAAAGCTGCAACTTGATTTTGGTCCACAATATCGCAAATTGATTATTGTATTCATGTGTGCGTAAGTATGTGTATTTCCGGTGAAGGGGGGTGTGAAGGACCAAATCACACATCTGAGGCTACAAAGCGATTCAAGTCGTCGGGTAGATTATTATAACCTTTTGAGTTGTCCACGGTGGCTAGTGGATGTGTGGGTGTGGGTATGTGTGTGTGGTGGGTGTGGGTATGTGTGTGTGTGTGGGTGTGGATGTGGGTATGTGTGTGGGTGTGTGTGTGGGTGTGGGTGTGGGTGTGTGTGTGGATGTGGGTATGTGTGTGGATGTGTGTGTGGGTATGTTATGTGTGTGGGTGTGGGTATGTGTGTTTGTGTGGGTATGTGTGTGGATGTGTGGGTGTGGGTATGTGTGTGGATGTGTGGGTGTGGGTATGTGTGTGTGTGGGTGTGGGTGTGTGTGTGTGTGGGTCTGGGTATGTGGGTGTGTGTGGGGGGTCTGGGTATGTGTGTGTGTGGATGTGGGTATGTGTATGTGTGTGGGTGTGGGTATGTGCGTGTGTGTGGGTGTGGGTATGTGTGTGGATGTGTGTGTGTGTGGGTGTGGGTATGTGTGTGTGTGGGTGTGTGTGTGGGTATGTGTGTGGATGTGTGGGTGTGGGTATGTGTGTGGATGTGTGGGTGTGGGTATGTGTGTGTGAGGGGTGTGGGGTGGGTTGTTTGTGGCGAAGGTTGTATGCGAGAAGACAGATATGCTCATGAAATGAATATGACGTCAGTAAAGTTTTTGAACGGTGTTTTCCGGAAGTGAGTTTCAGGTGCCCGGAGACACCGGCTTGTACTAGCTTGTACCCGGATGCAAATATATGTCTGGCGGAGGTAATCTTTTCAAAATTATTATTATTATTATTTTAAATAACTAAGTGATTAATTTTTACTTGATTTTTAAAATTCATTAATATTTAAGAATTTTATATTAATTTTTTAATATATATATATAAAAAATTGAAACTAAATAATTGGTCTTTGCCAATTAAAATAAATTGGTATGACCCTCTTATAAAACTGATACAAGAATATAAAATTTAAATATATATATATATATATATATATATATATATATATATATTATATATATATATATATATATATATATATATATATATATATATATATATATATAATATATATATATATATATATATATATATATATATATATATATATATATATATATATATATCAAATTCATCAGGGGTGATAGATAAGGCGTTCAGCTTCAGCTGTGCATCTGAAAAATAAACTGAATCACGTTGGTTGTCTGTAGCATTAAAACTTTATAATATTTTAGAATTATTTTCTTTCAAGTATAATTTTTTGTGTGTGTTGTTTTAGACTAATTGTTTTTAAAGAGAAGAAATTGTTAACGATAATCATGAAGGTTAAAGAATTATAGGATTATTATTTGGTGGATCTCAGCATAAAGACTGTCGAATATTCTCCAGAACCTTATCCATTTTTTTGTTGTTGTTAATTTTAAAAATTAAAAAAATAATAATATTTTTTAAATATCAAATCGCCGTACCCTACAGTTTCACACGAACTGTTATCTTTAGGGAGGTGAGGGGGAGGAGGGGGTCTTTTTGTATCAGTGTGCGTTGTTTTAGAGGTGACAATGAAGGCCATCCCAGAGATTAGTCCGGATAAGACGCTGACAGTGCTGATGATAAAATGTCGGAGCCCCAGTCTGGGATAAAAATCGCTTTGGTAGCCCCGGACGAAATCCTCACTGCCCCCCATCCCCCCGGTTTGCTACAGCACTCCTAAGTTATCAACCCGGGGCCTGTCCTCCCTCACCCCCACCCCCGGGAAGTGTCGGAGTTGTGCTATTGGCACGTAGCGGAAGGTCCAGTTAGTATGGCGGTAGGAAAGATAACTTTTTTTAGACGCACCCGTAAACAGGATTGTCTCAGTGTCCCCACCGGAAGTTCGTACTGAACATGAATTCAAAAACTTTGAATAGCGTGTCGTTGTGTCTTGTAATTGAAAACATTTTACATTCGTAACATATAAAGAACATTTTACATTCATGACATATGGAAAATATTTTACATTCATGCCAATAAAATATGAAAAACATTTTACACTCACAACATATGACAAATATTTTTCATTCATAACATATGAAAAACCATTTTAAATTCATAACATATGAAAAACATTTTACATTCATAACAATAACATATGAAAAGTATTTTACGTTCATAACATATGAAAAATATTTTACATTTTAAAAAATGGAACATATTTTGCATTCATAACATATGAAAAATCACTTTAAATTCATAACATATGAGAAACATTTTACATTCATAACATATGAAAGACATTTTACATTCATAACATATTAAAACAATTTACATTAACACTATATGAAAACACATTTAAGAATCTATCTAGCAAATTCTACCCAATTTTTTTAGTGGGTTCGCAAGCAGGAAGAGACAATGGTACTCTTAGGCTCTACAACAGGGAGTCCGTGCCAGAGTTTATAGCCCGCCCCCCCCCGGTCATTCCCCCCTGCTGTGACCCCCTCACTCCCCCCTCCACCCCCTGACTTCCCCAGTGGTCGCCATAAAGTTGCGGTGCACCATGTAATTTACAAGCCTCTACCGGGGCCCGGGCAGTTTTCACATCCCTGTGCAAACAACCGTCAACTCGTGGAGTTTGTGGGAGTCAAACATGACCCCACGGCCTTAGGGGGTGGGGCGTGGGCTTGGGAAGGGAAGGGGGGGAGGTTCTGCTCTGTCCCCACCTATAATGTAGACCAGGTGTTGGTCACTAATCAGGATTTACAAATGCTGCACTTAACATCTAAGGGGTCTACATATTATTACGGAGGGGTTACATGTGGGGGTGGGGGGGTTGTGGGAGGAAATATTTTTTAAAAAACCTGGCCAACTCAAATTAAGAAACGGGGGCAGATACCCCAAGACGATGAAACCTGTCGAACAGCCCTAACTGTTGATATCCTCGTCTGCAAGGGATGACCGAACGCGGCCCTCGGAGTGATTGGTGTTCTATTAAATCCCTTGTATGAACTTCACCGTCTCGTCTGTCGTGATTGCTCTCTGTCTTAGTCGGGCCGGCGGAAAAACAAAAGTAAATAAAACAACCCGTAAAACAAAGTTTTTGACTATGAATCCCTTATATATGAGACATAACTAACAGTAGTGATTATGTTCAAACACGACAAACATTTACAGACTGAATCTGTCTTAACTGCCGTTTGCTTTATAACCCTGGGGGTGGGGGGGTGGGAGAGGGGAAAGGTCTGGTCACCGATCGCTGGATCGAGCTCAGCGTGGCACGTAAAATGTAAACAAAAGCACGCCGGTACAACGCGCGAACTGAGATGTCACGTGGAAAAAAAACAATAACAAACCGTGAAATTGAATTACATACCTCGTATTGAGATAAACTAAAAATGCATTAATTTAATTACGGTACGTTCGATAGATCTGAAATTTCGATACGATGCATTGTTAGGTGACACGGGTCCGTGTGCCAAATTTCAGCTCGATGGCTTCATGGTAAGTGAGTAATTTTTGACTTTTGTTTTTCCGCCCGCCCAAGACAGAGAGACAGAGATCACGACAGAGAGACAGAGACGGCGGTGAAGTTAATATAAGGGATTTAAAAATAACCCATCCCGTGATCCTATCGAGCTGAAATTGTGCATATAGACTCGTGTCACCTATGCATTGTATCAAATTTTCAGATAGATCGAATGTACCGTAATTAAATTAACGCATTTTTAGTTTATCTCTATGTATCTCTACGTAGCCGTCTGGTACAGCTGACCTCGAAGGGTCACTGGAGTTCACTACAGCCATCGATGACCACATCCCCGTGTTTTACAGAAAGGAGAGTTCATTCACGTTCAGTCTGTAAATATTTATGCTGGAGTGTCGCGCGGTCCGTATTATGCTGAGCATAATCAATACTTTTATGTATGTCTCATATACACGGGATTTATAATCAAAAACTTTGTTTTTACGGGTTGTTTAATTGTAAGCACGAGTAAAGGCACTGGTTAGGGTTAGGGTTAGGGTTAGGGATAGGGTTAGGGTTACTTCCATTATGAGAAGGGGAAGAAGAGGGAAATACAATGTTAGAAATAGCTATACATCCATGGCCATGGCTAATATATCTTGTCACAACATGTCGGAAATCTACGTATAGAAATATCATGGGTCTTCAGTCGGACCAGTTTCATTTAGAATTTAATGATTCATTGAATACACGGATGTCACGTGAGGACTCGTCTAAACAGATGCTTCTTAACTCTACCCAAAATGTGGTTCGGCTTAAGGGACTAGACCAAAACGGAAAAAAAGAATTGTTTTCAACTTTATTGTACGTAAATAAAAGTTAAAACGTATTATAACTTTCATAATCATGCCCAAAAAACGTTGCATTGAGAAAAATATAATTATCCCTAAATAGCAAAATTGAATAATGTGATATGAGAAACCCTAATTCAGAATACCCATCACAATCAACGCAATGAATCTACATCTGGATTCATACCATCTCGGAATAATTCCCAAGGGGTGAACAAGCTTCACCATGAAATATAACAATTTTGACCGGAATTTAATTCTCTTGAATCAATCAATTATTTAAAAAAAATAACATCAAGAATAATATTTATTTTATCAGGCTCTTATATATATATATAATGATTTTGAGCTGGACGTATTTCGACAGCTCACTCTATCATTACCTTCTCGAAATCTAACAATTATTATACATTTTTATAAAAACTATATAGAAGTCGTCAAAAAATATTTGAATACAATAATCTCTTAATGCCCCTTTGTATACAGTCTTGGAGACTTAATAAACAAAACAAACAATTTAAATTTTTTTTAAAACAACAACAACAAACAAAAAAACATGTGCTTCATAAGAAACAATAAACGCATTTACAGACACATCTATGTACGAATATTTCGAAATCATGTTTCCCCAAAGTAGATCTTAATTGGTGACAACATGAGCGTCCCACCTGTGCCCTCCCCTACTCAATCTGCCACCACCTACCCCTAACCCTTTCGGTTCTCAAATCCTCTCGACCGTGGACCAGGTTCGTCGTTGGAGAAAAAAAAATTGGTCACGCCGACCGACACCGCCGACACGGCCGGCTGAACCCCCGCCCCCCACCCCCCAGCGCGCCCGTCAACAAAAGAAATTATAACGAAAATATTTGGCGATCTGAATCGGCCTTAAGTAAATGCCGGGACAATGGCCCGGGGTCTGGCACCCGCGCTCCTTTCACCCCTCGCAGCCCCCCACCTCGCACCCCTTTCACCCCATTCAGGGGAGTTATGTTGCCATACCGTATCTTTTTAAAAAATTAATTTTCTTGTAAATCATGGCGTTTCTAAATGCCGCGGCCCAAAGAGCAAATATTGGGCCGCGCTTTTAAGTAAATAACAACAGTTTTCTAAGTTCTGTGTTCACTTGTAATACTGTAAGTGGCAGCTTTCGTAAGCGTTCAATTTTTGATTGACTCGTGTGCTCTGTAAGCTTAGAACTGCTGCCGTAGCCGTTGCTGGGAATGAATGATGTCGACGAGGTCACGAGAGCTCGTTTATCTTAACACACAAGCAGGGGGAGTCGTGGGTGTGGGTTAAATTTTGTTGCAACCTCCTTTTTTTTTAATTAAGAAAAATTATTATATAAAATTAAAGTTATATTTTAATGTAGTCTTTTGTTCTAACTATAAAAGCCACTTAATATGTTCGAATACACAGACATGTCTTCAATGTCATTCTATTAAACTCAGTATGATAATATTTTAAAAATCTTTTCTCTCTCACAGTGTCGAGGTTCGGAATGAGCCCCAGCTCCTGCATGGCGTCCTCCATGGGGGGCATGGGGGGAATGTCCTCGGGGATCAACCCCGCCCTCGGGATGGGCCACTTGGGTGATCCCACCAAAGGCGGCATGGGCGGATTCTCTATAGCCCAGAGGCGGAAACGGCGGGTTCTCTTCTCTCAAGGCCAGGTGAGTTTTCTCAGCGTGTGCTGTCATTGCTTGGGGGCTACAGGCCATGGGCCGCCCTCTTGTTTTCTATTGTCTAAAAATGTAATCAATCAAACTTTCCCATCCCTATACTCACCCTCGCCCTACTAAAAACCTGAGACCTGCGTGCGTCATCTCCACGAATCCCTTTATGTATACGTTACAGAATGTTCAAAGATATAGAACGAAAAATTACCGTCCTTTGTCAATATTTTTTTCCACGAAACTTTTTCACGACTGTCAGGTATGGTGTCAATCTCTGTTGTAAGAGTGTTGGGGAGGGGTAGGGGGGTTCTAGGCTTGGCCCCTGTTTATTGAAATACATATATTCCAGTGATACATTTCCTTAGTACAAATTTGCACGGCGTGACCTGGCCTGTTCTATTAGCTCTCACACACCTGGATACCTGGATACCCGGATACCTGGATACAAGAAAGGGGGGGGGAGGTCATCTATGTTGCTGTCAGCAGACGATGTCGTTGTTTGGTTCCGCGGTTCAAGCTGTTTTTGATGGCGTTGATAGTTATTTAGTGAGCAAAAACAGCAATGCAATAGGTTCAAGTTTTAAAAAAACAAACAACAGATGTTATTGAAATGTGTGCGTTTAAATGCTGCGTGAAAATGAGAGCAACGACTGCAGAATTCAAAACACAAACTAAGACTTCGGTAATATTTGTTTGGTGATTTTCCACTGAAACCTCGGCGACATTAAGCGACTTTCAATGGAAGCGATCTGTTCTCAAGAATTGTAAGCAACAAAAAGAAAGGAAAAAAAGGCAATAAACTTATAGCTTTAAAAATAATAATAATAAAATTATAATTATTGTTAAACAGAAACGACAGAATTAACAAAGTAAACAAATAAATTAAAAAAATTAACATTATTTTAAAAGATAAAAATTGTACACAGATTTATTGTAATAAATATACAGTAGTTTCCATGCGGGAAAGGGGGGGGGGCGAGGGGTGTGTGAAGATAACTCATACACGAAATGCTACGGGTTCGGAACACAATATATTTTCATTCCCCCACCCCCTCGGGCATCACGACAAGGGACTGGACTCATGACTTATTGAAAAGTCGACTCATACCGACGAGGAAACGAGCCGCGACAATTAATGGTAACTAATCTCGAAACCTCCCACCCCATCTCGCTCGTTCTCTACACTCATTCCCTTCCCCGAGCCGCGCCATGTCTCGCCCCACCCCCACCCCCCGCACCCCCAAGGCCAATGCGGTGCATGATGCGCAGCTGGTGCGCATAGTTTGTTGCTCACCAGAGCTGTTCCGGCCGACTGATTCTCCGGCAAGGTGGCTTTGGTATTTTTTATTTTTTTTAAATATTTTCCCACTCTGCCCTCGCCGCTCCTGAGTTGAGAAGTGGTATATATGGAGCTAAAGTCAATGCTATTTAGCTAAGCTCTGACCCAATTCCTTATTCTACCCATCCTGATTGGTGCAAGGGGACCCTTTTAACAAAAAAATTAAAAGAAATAAAATAATACTTTAGCTATTCCTTTCCTTTTATTGGTTAAAATTTTAAAAAAATTAATCAGAGTAAGATTAATTATTTTTTTTAAAGTTATAATTCACCGTCTAATAAGGAAAGGGACACAATTATTACGCTGCTACATGATAATGCCCCCTGCACTCAAGAGCTTTTCATTCAAAATTGTTGATTCAGATCCCCCGTCGCTCACACACGATCTAGAGCCCAATGCTCTCAACACGCCCTTTAGATCACATGAGCTCTCTCTCTCTCCATTTCTCTCTCTCGCTCCCTTCTACCTCAGCCCCCATCCCCCCGCCACCCGCCCCTCTCAGGTGGGTCGATATCCCTAGCTGGACGCCCCCACTGCGCCAATTAAGAACGGAGACTGACTGCACGTGTTGCCGGAGCTCCTGATTGATGCGACTACAAGACATGCTTGAGCGGGCATGATTGAACATTCGGTGGCCGCTTGCCGCTGAGCCGGGCCGGATAATGACGGGCCAAAGTGCCGTATTATCTTATCATATTATAGCATTAGTAATGAACTTGGTCAAATACATTCCAAATTAAATACAAATTACGGCAAATTTTTTTTATTACCCCCCCCCTTTTTTTTCGATCTGACATGCTTAGTGTTTTAAATGAAAATTATTCCTCTTGTTCGCCTAAGAATTTTTAATAATAGTGAACAAATAACTAGATACAAATTAGTATTAGTTGTTTAAAAATTATTACATATTTTCTTTAATTTTCAAAATATTCCATTGAGTGTCTGTAATTTATACATCGTCATTTTAGACTGGACACATTTTATGATGGAGAAAACATTTAATTCGGGGGGGGGGTGGACAACACAATTAATATTTTTTTTAAAAGACGTTTGTTGTGAAAACGTCTCATCGAAGACCATTTTGATTAGAGAGTATTTTGTTTGTTTGTTTCAGGTGTACGAGCTTGAGCGCCGCTTCAAGACGCAGAAATATCTGTCCGCCCCTGAACGCGAGCAGATGGCCATGAGCATCGGGCTGACTCCGACCCAGGTGAAGATCTGGTTCCAGAACCACCGGTACAAGCACAAGCGCCAGCAGAAGGACCGGGAGAAGATGGAGTCCTCCGGCAACAAGGAGTCCTCGGGTGGCCAGTCCGGCCACAACAACTCTAGTCACAAAAACTCTGGCTCGACCACGGGCTCGTCATCCGGGTCGTCCTCGTCGTCGCCTCGGAAGGTCTCAGTCCCCGTCCTCATCAGAGACGGGAAGTCCACCTCAGACGGAGGTAACCACCACCACCACAACAACAACAACAACAACGGTGGCGGGATAGGAGGCGGAGGTTCCTCGGGGTCTTCGTCGGCGTCGTCCGCGTCGTCCTCATCGTCGCTCCTCGGACACCAGCACCACCTGGGCAGCGGCGGCTCCCCGCACTCGGTGCTGCACTCCTCGTGCGCCGTCAACAAAAACAGCCTGTCGCACCACCACCACGACAACTTCCTCAGCACCCCCTCCCCGGACCTGACCGCCACCCTGACCTCCCACGGGCTGAACCAGTCCGGTCTGTCCCATCATGGACTCCACCACAGCATGGGGTACGCCACTGGCGGGGTCAACGGGAACGCCCTAGCATCGCCGTCTCCCTACCTCATCAATGGCGGGAGGACATGGTAAACTCTGTTCAAAATATTCTGTCTACATATGAATTATTATTGTGTTGTTTTTTTTCTTCGCTTTCTTACATTTTTCTGTGAGGAAGTTTATTCCAAGAAAATTTATTGTGTGTGCAGACACAAAACAAAATGTGTAAAACCTTAACTGCATTATTATTTTTAAAGAAGCAACAAAACAAAAACAAACAAAACCAATGCACACCGTGTGAGTTACAACACAACCGGAAGTTATTTTGTAATTTATGCCTCCCCCAAATTATTTGACTTGGGCACACGGCACGGAGTAAATAATAATAATAACAATAACAATAATAACACACATCACGTGACTTTCTCCAAAATGTCGGCTGCCAGGTCAACTCGTGACGTCGACATGCAACTCCCACACTGCCAGTGTCGTTCGGGCTCACGTTACCATGGAGACCTAGACGATTCCTGTAATAATAATGGCGATACTTTCTGCACATGGTCTACCATAGACGAGAGAGGCTTATTATTTATTTTAAAAAATAAAATAATTAGTTAATTAATCAACTAGACACAGATGATTGATTCTGAAATTCGAACTTGTCTGGACAGGTGCTTCAACTTGTGAATGTGAGGAACATTTGTTTTGTTGGGTTGTTTTTTTTTAGCCCGTCTTTTCACATTCACTTTTGAAGGATGAAACGAAAAAAAGAAAAGCAAAACCAAAGCAAAAGGGCGACAAGGAAGCAGTTTGGTTTCGTTTTAATTTGTGACCATTCCTTGCCACGGAACAATATCACGGATGATGATAATTGGGCGTATCATACTACATTTTTATTTCATATTTCTTAATGGAAGAAATGAAGGCAGCAAGAAAGAGTGTTAGCCGGAATTTTACTGAAGAGACTTAAACGCAGAGATACAACTCCTTTTTCTGTTGTGAATTGATCGCTCCATTCCATTGTGAGGCTGGGGGCGGGTTGGGGCGTGGCTTCAAACAGTTTCAATGATGTGGCCCAGGAATCTGTATTGACCTGCGCCAAGAAAACCTTCTACATCCACAGACAGAAGTGTATGGGATTCGTCGTCGTCGCCGTTGTTTTTTCATTTCCCCCCCCCTTCATTGTAAGTGTATTCATTAAAATTCGCAAGGAGTCAGTCCGACATTGGAGTCGCTAACTTTGTTGTCCATGAGTATTACTATTACGTCCTCACATGTGTGTATACATATTTTGTGTATGCGGACATGTAAGAGCAGGGTGGCTCTTTCACAAGGAAGTAGATACCTTCCACCACCCAGCCCCCCCCCTTTCCATAAATAAAATACTGCCTCTAGCGCCAAGCCAACACATTTTAAAATAAAAACAAACTTTAATCTAAACGGAGAAACAATTTTTGTTTATATTATTTTTTTCCTTTGATTTTATTTTATTTTAAAATGTTTCTCTTTTTAAGCAAAGTTCTCACTTTCTCATTATTATTATTATTATTATTATTATTATTATTATTATTATTATTGGTTTGAAGATTTATGCTATTTTTTTTAGTACCTTAAATAATTCCTTTTTTTTTAAATAAAAAAAAGACGATACTTTATTGTGATTTCTCAAAGTGTTTTTTTAAAAATAATTTTATTTTGTCTTAACGCCTCAAAGATCTTTGAATGCCAACTTCAGCCACTACGGTTATAATTCTTTTTAATTTATTTTCATCTACTATAAAAAAAAATTAAATAAATAAAACAAAACAAAAAAATATATAAAATTTTTAAAAATTAAAAAAAAACCTAATATAAAAAATATCTGAACCACAAACTATTGTCATTAAATATTGTACAAATGTTAATGCACCTCTTTCAAAAATTGTAACTTCAGATATGTGCTTTTTTAACAAACGCATGGCATTTTTCTGGTCTACGTTAGACTCCTTGTTAATTTATTTAGCGTCCAGTGGTTGACAGCTGTATGTGTGTATATGTGTATGTGTGTATATTTGTATGTGTGTATGTGTGTATATGTGTATGTGTGTATGTGTGTATGTGTGTATATGTGTAAGTCAATGACATCAAACCCGAAAGTTTATTATAATAATTATTTTTAAAGGAAACAAAAAAAAACTTCCGGGGCTTTCTAAATAAAAAAATTTTGCTTTTAAAATATACTTGTTTTTTTAAAAAAATCAACGTTGATGTAAATCTGTTTTTAAGAAACGCACCAATCACTGGAAAATGAAAAGGTAACTAAACCATGAGTAAAAAGTCCAGAATGCTAAAGAAATGTTTTAAAATAAAAACAACAAAACGAAAAAATAACGAAACAATAAAACAAGCAATGTTCTTAAAATATTATTCATTGAGACAGTAGTAGATTATAATAATAATATAGTTCGCTTGATTTGTCAATATTTTGAGATGCCCATTAGTTAATTTGTGTAAATACTGTATCTCGTTTTGAATGAGGTGTGTTGAAGCGGAAAGATAAATTATTATTTTTCTCCTGAATGGAATAACTCGAATTTGTTTCGTTAAAAATATTTTAAGTTATCCAGAAATTATTTTCCCAAACGTAAATAGACGTTTATTAAAATACTTTCAAGTAAGAGTATTTAAAAATAAAACCTGTCTTTTTTTATTTAGTAAGGCAAAAAAATGTAGTGACTTACAAAAAGAGTTTCTTTTACATTTTAAATGCATGACGTTTAACAAAGTATTTATTTATTTACATGTATTTTTAATAGAATAAAACAAAATGATAACATTCATCAATAAATATTGACTTTCTTGGATATTTATTAATGAGACAGCCGTGACAGATAAACCAGAACGATAAAGTAATATGAATCTTATAATTCAGTCGTGATTATTTTCAAATAAATTTTCAGATTACTTAAGTCTTTTGTGAGATTGCATTTTTTGTTTGTTTGCTGCTTTGAACTAATCTTCGATCCAATATTTATTTTGAGTTATCTAAACCAAAAATGTCAGTTAACGACATTTATTTACTTAAAGATGAAATTTTGTTAGTCAATATTGAAATCAGCGAACTTAAGTATTGTTGTTTGTAAACCTTTGGAATTATAGGATATGTGACTATAAGTAAGCATTTGGCTTTTGATGATTTACGTTTGTAAGATTTTGGGTTTTAGGATATATGTTTGCAAGCATTTGGATGTTAGGATTTATACTTTTCTTTGGGATTTGTGCGAAGATGGTTTTTTTGACACTTTCGTAAACATAAGACAAACAAGATATGAAATACATTTACCGAAACTAATTCATGTTGTTTCTTTTTTTATACTTTTTTTTCATTCTTTATGTTATTTATACGCTTATCTCAAAGATTCAATAAATAATATGAAAATGTTCATGAATTTGTGTTATTCTGATAATTGCCTTGGAAATGAACTAACTTCAATGAACGATGCATTCCTCGTGTTTTCTTGTTCTGGTTGTTCATCGAGGGTGATAAAGTAAACACTTTAGTTTGTTATGCAAAATCTTAACAGACACATTTAAAATGTTTCCCTTTAGTTTACGTTAAAAAAGACTATACTATAAATAGGATGTACGTAAATATTTGTTACATATACACATATAGGATGAATCAATTGGTTATATGTATTTAGTATTTTTTAGTGCTTGGTCAAATATTCTTCGCCACTCATTCAAAAGTCACCAGGCATAATAATAATAATAATAATAATAGTAATGATAATAATAATAATATTGATAATAATAATAATAATGATGATAATAATAATAATAATAATAATAATATGAATGATAATAATAATTATTATTATTATTACACTTATTGTAATAATTATAATAAATTTATAAGTGAGACTCAAGATCGGACACAAACCATGGATAAGTGTATAACGCAAAGATCTTCTGTATAGATAAGATAAGATAATTTCATTAACTCTCTGAATTCATCATCATTACTTCTAATTGCTACTAGAAATGGACAGTAAAAAGGTATTTAAATTTCAGTTTCAATAACGACATTTTGCCTCGCTTCATTGAAGCTATTACATTTTTTAGAACATAATTATACATTTTAACAATCGTTCGTACCAAAATATCTCGCTAGCTCAATTTTCATTTAGATTGTGTTGATAAATAAAACATTTTAAATTTAATGTATTAATAATTTATATTTTAAATTTTTAATTTTTAAAACATTAAAATGAAAAGAAAAGAAAAATAGAACTATGACAAGATAATCTTTTTAGTTGAAATTTTAAAAGAAATCACTATTGTAATTAATTTTTTGGGGGCTTTTCTGTTAAAATATGTTTGATTCATTTAGCTTGACATCTATGTGGCATATAATTAAATGAATTTAATGTGTAGATATTTGAGAGAGAAACATACCTTCGTAAAGAAACATATTCTTATCACGTAAATGCATTTTAAAAAGTCAATTTAAAAGAAAGACTGCCTACTCTTGATGATATTTTAAACGAATAAACTCGGATCTTAACCCTGCTTCATCACAATCATCCATTTTGTGTTTAAATTGTGCTACTCGTAAGCACAGCTCAACAAAAGGCCTTGTCATATAATGGCGGAGATCTATTAATAGAAAAAACCGGGGTTTTTTTTAGGTAGACAAATTTAATATGAGTTACGAGTCAATATGTAAATGTAGGTGTATTGAGAAGAAAGTATCTCTTCGGCTATTTGTTAATTCTTTGTTTATTTAAGACAGCTTATTGGACTTGAACACACAAACACACACACACACACACACACACACACACACACACACACACACACACACACACACACACACACACACACACACACACACACAAACAACAACAACAACAACAACAACAACACACTTTCGTAATTTTACTATGCTAAAAATTTTGAGAACTTACTGAAGCTTCTGTATGTATGCTTAATAACATTGTTCCTCTAAAATGTAGTCTGAAATTAGAACATTACACAATAAGTCAGCGCTTCTCAAACTTTTTAGTATTGCGGACCAGGAGGATTTTTTTCCATTGCACCAGGGACCGGTGCACTATTTTCCCTGCACTGACAATTTTTTCTGTCCTTTTTTAAAGAACATCTGCGGACCGGCAGCGGATGGCCCACGGACCGGCACCGGTCCGCGGACCACTACTTTGAGAAGCACTGCAATAAGTTATGACGTTTTCCGGTCTTAGAAATAACAAGCCCTATATGTTTACACACTTTCTTCTTGTATTCTCGACCCACAGAACCCAGAAAGTCATGTGAATAAAATGCTCACTGGGTGAGTAGGGGTCAGTGCTTAGCACGAATTAGCACCGACGCACTATTGAATGGCGCGCTGTCGTGCGAATGCGTGCTGAGGCTGTCGGTAATTTGAGAAATATAATAAATTGTCATTCCTTAAGTTTGGTTTGTGCGGGATTATGACGTATGAGAAAAAGGAAAGGGTCATGGTGGGGGGGGGTGTCAAAGGGGTGGGGGAGGAAAGTCATCAATGTGCTTCAGTTCTTAGTTATCCTACTTCGCTTGCGTTGAGGGTACCGTCGACAGACTAGATCTGGTCCCTGTCGCTTTCCATTATTCAACATCTCTGATGGTCTTATATGAGTCGGCATTCCATTGTGTAACACATGAGCACATGAGGTTGTAATTAAAAGGGTTGGGGGGAAAAGGGGGGGGCGGTGGCAACACCCTTACAGGCTATTCGAAAATAATTTGGTGTGTTTTGTGAAAGAAGTCGGATTTCAATAGGGATATGATTTTGCCGCATACTTACCCCTTACCTCAACACCCCCACCGATGAGAAACGCCGCTGATAGTGTGTTAGCAACTTATTCCTAAAGTTGTCTTAACGTTGCTTTAAATAGAGAGAACAAATCAAACGTTCTTATGTTCTGCAATGTATTGTTTTCTAGGGATTGTAGGGCGCCTACAGCACCCACTTTTTTCAAAAGCCCAAGTAACTTGTCCTTGTTTGATAAATACGAAATATTTAACTTCCTGAAATGTACACAAAGTATTTTATAATTGTTTGGGTAATTGACGTCATATAATATTTTACGGCGAGAAACACCACATGCTCTGTTAATCTCGAAACCAAAACAATACCTTTCTTTTTTCACTGCGATGGACTGTTGCAGTATGTCACTCTGCGTTACGGAGTCAGTGTCTTTGGCTTTATTATATTAGATAATAAGTTTTGTATGGATCTAATTAAACTCGACTTTCGTATGTATATATATATATATATATATATATATATATATATATATATATATATATATATATATATATATATATATATATATATATATATACACACACATAGGGCGAGGATGGGGGTGGACAATCCCCTACTTTTAAGTCATTGTCAATAATGTTTACAAACGCTTGCGATGGGGGTAAAAAATGGAATGGGGAGCTAATTCTTGTAAACACATCTCCTCCATTCATCTCCCTT
Organism: Ampullaceana balthica; assembly: GCA_944989445.1. Classification (NCBI taxonomy): domain Eukaryota; kingdom Metazoa; phylum Mollusca; class Gastropoda; family Lymnaeidae; genus Ampullaceana; species Ampullaceana balthica. The sequence goes on from CALYLW010000198.1 coordinate 1,120,467, forward strand.
GGTTTTGTTCTCACGTACGTGCCGTGATAATCACATGACCTGTAGTTGTTTTCTTTGGCGAATTCCAATTTTTAGAGATATATTCAGCTAAAAAAAAATATAATGTTTAACCTTTATTGTACAATGTACTACATTATGGACGATTTAAAGCAATTTAAAAGTATTTGGGTAGGGGATATGCGAAAGAGAGAGAGAGAGAGAGAGAGAGAGAGAGAGAGAGAGAGAGAGAGAGTGGGTGGGGGTGGAGAGTAAGTTTAATGAGTGGGGAGTATGAGAATAATGAAAATGTTAACGACATTGATGCACGGTTTGGGTTTCTTCTCATTTCAGTGAGGGATATTTGCAAATTTTTGGGTTCAGAGTTCACTGTTGTATCCCTTTGACGACGATGTCATTAAAAAAAAAGTGGTTCTTAAATTATTTTTTAAAAAAACAACAGTTTTTATTAACTCTTCTTCGCCAGTTTCTCTATTTCTTCATTATCAAGTTTTATAACATGAATATATTCATTTTTTAATGCAACACTTCTTCGAATTTCGCCAATGAGAATGCATCAATATTAAATTATATCAAATTCGCGAATGTGCAAAAAAATAAATAAAAACAACCCGTAAAAAACCAAGTTTTTGACTATAAATCCTTTACGTATGAGACGTATTATAACTAAAAGAATGTTCATTCTAACACGCAGCGCAAGACCATCCAAAAATACAAAATTGCAGTTGTGTCGTAAAACGTGTTTAATATAATGCGCACCGATCAGGAATAGGTTTATAAAAAGTGTTGTCAGTAAAATACGCACCTTATTGCGCGACAGAAAGGTTGTTCAATATAATACGCACCGCGACGCTCTATCTAAAAAAATAGCATGATACATAGGAATAAATAAAATAATCTAAAAAAATCAATAATTTAATTACGGTACATGCGATCGATCTGAAATTTTGATACATTGTTTTTATCATCGGTACGAAACTGCCTGCAAAATTTCAGCTCGCTATCTTGCGAGCAAGTGGGTTAAAAATCGATCAAAAGTTTTGGCGACAAGCAAGCAAGCAAGCAAGCAAGCAAGGTCCGCCGCAGACACCACGAGTTAATATAAAGGATTTAAAAATAAGAAAAACCCGTAAAAAACCAAGTTTTTGACTATAAATCCTTTATGTACGAGAAGTAACTAAAAGAATGTTCATTATAATACGCAGCGCCAGACCATCCAGAAATACAAAATTGAAGTTGTGTCGTAAAACATGTTTAATATAATACGCACCGATCAGGAATATGTTTATAAAAAGAGCTGTCAATAAAATACGCACCTTATTGCGCGACAGAAAGGTTGTTCAATATAATACGCACCGCGACGCTCTATCTCAAAAAATAGCATGATACATAGGATTAAAAAAAATAATCTAAAAAATCAATAATTTAATTACGGTACATGCGATCGATCTGAAATTTTGATACATTGTTTTTATCATCGGTACGAAACTGCCTGCAAAATTTCAGCTCGCTATCTTGCGAGCAAGTGGGTTAAAAATCGATCAAAAGTTTTGGCGACAAGCAAGCAAGCAAGCAAGCAAGCAAGGTCGGTCGGTCGGCCGCAGACACCACGAGTTAATATAAAGGATTTAAAAAATAATTGAACCCATCAGAAAATAGAAATTGATAACATTTGGAAATTTGTGTTTGCTTTTATTTCTGGTGCGCCTGTGAGAATACGAACGTTGTTATTTCACAGACATGCTTGGAGTTTTGTTGGGACTGTTGACCAATCATTCAAATTTATTTGTGTTGGGTGTTCCCCAATTATTCATGTATATTTTTATTGGGATTGTTCCACCAATCATTCATGTATATTTTTTATTGGGATTGTTCCAACAATCATTCAAATATATTTGTGTTGGGTGTTCCCCAATCATTCATGTATATTTTGTTGGGATTGTTCCCTAATCATTCAAATATATTTATGTTGGGATTGTTCCCCAATCATTCAAGTATATTTGTTCCCCAATCATTCAAGTATATTTGTCCCCCAATCATTCCTTCACGCTTCAGCGGCTGCGACGATATGATACATACAGTGATTGGGGCGTATGTGCGCGTACACGCATGCAGACATACACACAGACATGTATGCCAGTTGTTCTCACAGAGCCCACTTCTTATTATTATCATTATCATTATTATTACTATTATTATCTTAACGACTAAATCGTGTAAGTGCTTGCCGAGTCTGTCTGTTGTATTTATTAATTTTTTGTGTCGTTGCACATCTGCAAAACGACCAACCGTTCGTGTAATTTATGTATCTTGTTTGGTCTCTTTGTCACTCGTCACTGTTGCATCACGAATTATGCTCCTGTTTCACTGACACTGTTCCTGAGCGGACGCGTTGGACATGAACTCATGACATAGTATCACCCTAGCCCTGATGCTATTTATATCGCGTGATAAACGTACGCTTTGTTTTACTACAACATATTTAAGAAACGCAATGCGAATAGTGTTATTTTAATTTTTAAATTAAGTTTTTGTTTTTGTTGTTGCACAATTGTGTGTGTAAATGTATATATTTTCTTAACGCTCTTGTAAACAAACAAGAAGAAAGGTTTCAACGGTATGATCTTGTCTTAAGATGTATGTCCTATACATTTGAAGGATGTATTCAATTATGTATTTTTAAAAAAGAAAAGCAATTAAAATGATTAAAATACAATGTCTGGACAAAATATGTTATTGCTTATTTCTTTATTGTATTAAAATAAGGTTAACTCTTTTGAAAGTTCAATTTGCAAATCTCTTGAGTTGATTTTAAACTGGATCTCATTTTATCGAACATAAATTGAGCAGAAATGTGCCGAGAAATTTCTGAAAGAAATGTGAGGGGCGGGAACTATGAACTACAAAATTTTATGACTTTTTTAAAGACAAGGCCGAAAGGGAGCTTTTTATTTTAAACAACAACAACAACATTATTGACGTAAATAATCTTTGCTAACTTCCATGAGCGGGTAAATTGCCAGTGACGTACTTCCGCAATTCTGCTTGCAAGAAGACGAACGCGTAGATGCATCGATGTTGTTCATCAGGCACGCAATAGAGACACGATCAGAAGTGAGCAACGACTGGCACTGTTTTGGGATTGCGCTACGCGAATGCGTCATTTGCCGCGTAATTTGAGTCGATTGGAGGTTAACGCATCGCCGCCGCCACTGTTTAGTTGGGTCATTTCGAGCCGCCACTGTTTGGTGGGTTATTTTTAGATGTTTTATATTACGCTTTAAGATGTCTAAATATCAGTTCTTTTCTAATACATTGTACATAGCATCCCCCCCCCGAGGGGCCGCATTACACACACACTCACACGCACACTCACACGCACACTTGGCTAAAACAAATTTATTGCAAACCACAGCCAGCAAATTCTGTGACTTTTTTGTTTAAATTCTACGTAAGCACACACGTGCGCACACTTGAAGCACACGTACACAACCCATACTAGATGCACTCACACACTAAACACACACACACTTACACACATCAACTCTTACACACGCTTGGTGCGCAATGAGTTTTCGTCAGCTTCACTATTCAAGAAATGATTTCAAAACTTCGCACAGTCCGCGGCTCAAACTAATTCCACCAGAATCGTTCTTACAAGGAACATAAAGAGTACGTTAAACTTTTCGCGCAGTTCACGGCGGACGGAAAAAAAATAATTAAAAAAAGAAAATTAATATTAAAAAAAAACACTTTTAAAACAAAAATCTTAAGGCTGACCATCGCGCTGGACATTCTACTCCAAACTGTGGACGCTGCAGACCACCCGTCACCATCATGAAGACAGGGAGTCTCGCCCAAGTTCGTAGAACACGAGAGTCTCGCCGTTATGCTCGTAGATCACGTCTGCCCATCGATCTCCAAAGTGTTTACCTAACTCAGGACCGCACCGCGGCCATATTTAATGACTTCCGGTTGGCTTAGAGGATTTGATCTCCTATAAATTAGTTTGGCGGCGCATGCGCGGAGAAACAATTATGCCATTGAACCCGCTAATCTCCGGCAGTCTGCTCTGTTTGTTTTAAATACTAGCCCTCCACCCTACCCCCTGCTCTAGTTGTATCCCCATCTCGTGTACTCACACAATACGAATAAAAGGGAAATTAGATTACCGTCTTCTTTTGACGTTGTATCACATTGTATCTCCTGGTGCCATGGCAATGAATATATATATATACGATATATATATATATATATATATATATATATATATATATATTGTAATGGCGAAACGACAGTAAATATAATTATCCCAAGGGTCGATACACTTGAACGTTTTCCGGAAATACTCACACAGATACCACGTATTTTCTCACGGCAAACTTTCTGCTACCCATACGGCAAACTTCCAGCTACACAAACGGCTAACTTCCTACTACACATACGGCTTACTTCCTACTACACATACGGCTAAATTCCTACTACGCATACGGATAACTTCCTATACTACACATATGGCTAACTTTTTATACTACACATTTGGTTAACTTTCAACTACTCATACGACAAACGTCCTGCTACTCATACGGCCCACTTCCTACTACACATACGGCTGACTTCGATTCGTCCCGAATTACAAGCCCCTGTATGTATAAATTTATTTTATATATTTATACAAACATACCCAACGGCTCAAACTATTCTACCCACCCACCATTCATGTCGCCTGCAGGCTTCCATCACATCCCCACACAACCTGCACACACACACACACACGCACACACACATACCTATGAGTTTCATCCCCGACATGAGCTCCAGCTAAGCGATCGCAGCTCAAGAAGTGTGTGTGTGTGGGGAGGGGAGGGGGGATGGGCTGGAGTGAGGGTGTGTGTGTTGGGGGGTGGGGGGAGTTAGGGTGCGACATCAAGCCACACTCTCACGCCACTCTTCGGAGAAGCGAACCAAAAGAGGAGAAAATAATCTATTATTTCTTTTTTAAAGAGAAATAAGAAGATATTACGGATTTGTTCGGGTACCTTACAACGAATGTGTGTGTATGTCTGTTTCTGGGCGATTCCCCCCTCTCCTCCCCCCCCCCGGACCAGGTACTTCTCGTATTCCTATTTGCACTGGGGGTAGATCTCTCCCCATTCAGACCGCGGGTTATCTAAATGTATAGGCGCACCCACTGGGGGTGATTTGGGTGGGAGTAGGGGGGGGGACGGCTGGCAGCTAGATAAAAGTGTCACGTCTTCTAGAGATTTTAACCTTTTGTGGACGTTTGAAAAAGGTGATTTCGGGACTCTGAAGAGGGGGTTATTTTCATAAACAGACCATGTCAATAGATGCCGCGCACACTCCGTCCCCCACCCCTCCCCCCACTCTTCTGCCACCGAACGACAAGGGAGCCCCGCCCACTTCCCGTCATGCCATTGAGGAGTTACAAGATGACATCCAAATTAATATGTTTTTTAAAAAATCATTTTTTTTTGTGTGTGTGTTGGTACCACGTTGTCACTTTATTTCGTATGTTTGTTAAATTTGAAGTATTTATTTGTTGAAGGTTAAAGGCGCGTTCAGCTATACGGGAGGCCAGGCTTAAAATAATTAGCCGGAGGGGTTGGGATTGTGTGTGTTGTGGGGGGGGAGAAGGGGTTGGGTTAAAATTACGGATGATGATGTTCGATGCTGGTGACGTATAGAAATTATTGCAGGATGTTGCATGATTGCGATGACATGACAGAGATGACTTTAAAGAGATGACATGACAGAGATGGCATGACAGAGATGGCATGGCAGAGATGGTATGACAGAGATGGCATGACATATATTACATCATGGAGATTTCATGACAGAGATGACGTGACATATATTACATCATGGAGATTTCATGACAGAGATGACATGATATAGATGGCGTCACAGGCGTGCAGTTTCTATTGACGGATAAGTTTATTTTATACTACGCACATTACAGCACATAATAATAATTTGAAATATAACTAGAGCCGAACATGTTAGTTACAAATGATTATGTAAAAATATGTCTTAAATTTTAAGTACACCAATGTCACATTGATTTCCGTTCGAGTTGGAATTTAAAAAAAAATTGCGTCATTGATTTCCACCATCGGACATCCTTGAAATTCGTACACATAACTTTATCGTCTTTTTGTAATCAATATCCAAGTTGGTAAACAATAAAGCGTCATCGATTTTCGCCATCTTTTGACGTCATCGTATTTTTAAAAAAAAACTCAAAACAGAACATAATTTCCGCTTTTCTAATGTTTATAAATAAAGTGTGTCATTACAGAAAAAAAAATCTTTGCATCAATTAATTATGTAAGATGAGGCGGTGGCCAGTTAAAAGTGGGCCGCATTTCGCCCGCGGTCCAGTCTTAAGAAACCAATATTTTAACTTGGTTTTTAAGCTTACGTTTAAAAAAAAACATCAGCATTTTCACAAACACACACACACACACATACATGCTGGCTATAAAAAAAACATATAATACATTTTTAATGGGTCATTTCTCACCCTTATTGCGAACCGTGATATGTTCTCATCCACTGCTTTCGCCGCTGTGCGTGCCGAATGCACGAAAAAGAACACATTCAGTAGCCGACGATTTAAAAAATCTTACTTTCTAAGCCTGACAACAATAACTGACGATATTCAAGGACACTGGGCAATGGTGAACAAACCAATGGTGAACAAACCAATGGTGAACAAACCAATGGTGAACAAACCAATGGCGAACAAACCAATGGCGAACAAACCAATCTTATCTTATCTTATCTGTTTACAGACGCTCCTTCTATACAGAAGATTATTGCGTCCTACGCTTATCTATGGTTTGTGTTTAATCCTGCATTTTTATTAGAGATTTAAATGTTGATAAAGTGTTGGTTTTCCTGGATTCTTCAGGCAACCCATTCCACGCCCGAATTCCGGACGGGAAGAAGGATAACTTGTATGTGTTTGTTCTTGCATACGGAATAAGAAAGGTGTTTTTATCCTTATGTCTATCTGAGGGTTGTATTAAGTCATCTTTGTGTTGTATTTCTAAATTAGAATTAATTGCTTTATGTATGATTACTACTTTGCTCTTGGTTCTTCTATCCTCTAGACTCTAGTGTTTCAAGGTTTAATGATTTAACTAATGGTGTTACTCTTGTCAGTTTCGAATATTCTCCAGCAATGAATCTGGCAGCTCTTTTTTGAATTTGTTCTAGTTTATCAATGTTTTCTTTGGTGGATGGGTCCCATACAGAAGATGCATATTCTAGTGCAGGTCTCACCAAAGTGAGGTAGCATTTTAGTTTTATATCTCTATTACATTTGTTAAAGTTCCTTTTTATAAAGCCTAAGGTTTTGTTTGATTTTTTAATAACTTCATTGACATGGGGATTCCATGATAGTTTCTCATTTATTAAGACTCCTAAGTATTTTGCATCTTTAGTTTGGGTCAGTTCTTTTCCATGAATGTAATATTTTGAATTTATTTGTTTCTTTTTCTTTGTTACTCTTAACAGTTGACACTTTTCTGGATGGAAAGACATACTCCAGTTAGTTTCCCCTTTTATCAATTCATCTAAGTCTTTTTGTAAAATTTTGCTATCTGGTGAACAAACCAATGGTGAACAAACCAATGGTGAACAAACCAATGGTGAACAAACCAATGGTGAACAAACCAATGGTGAACAAACTATTGGTGAACAAACTATTGGTGAACAAACTATTGGTGAACAAACTATTGGTGAACATACCATTGGTGAACAAACCATGGTGAACAAACCATTGGTGAACAAACCATTGGTGAAAATACCATTGGTGAACAAACCATTGGTGAACATGCCATTGGTGAACAAACAATTGGTGAACAAACCATTGGTGAACAAACCATTGGTGAACATACCATTGGTGAACAAACAATTGATGAACAAAGGATTCTGGGATTTTTTTTTATTACAGACGTTTGCGTCACCTCTGACGAAATCAGATATTAGTTGTCAGTCATTGTCGTGGAGTCCAGGGAAAGGCTCAAGAAGACGAGGCCTTGACGGAGTGAGCGAAAGAACAGAACAGGCCTTGACAAAGAGAGTGAAAGAAGATGCCTTGAGAGAGAGAGAGAGAGAGAGGGAGAGAGAGAGAGAGAGAAAGAGAGAGAGAGAGAGAGAGAGAGAGAGAGAGAGAGATAGAGAGAGAGAGAGAGAAGCGGCAAGAACGGGAAGAAGCCCGTGTGAAAAATTGCAGACGATACGAAACTTTGAGAAGAATGCAGGAGTCATAATTTGTTACTGGTTGGACGACTAACTTTAATTTATCGGTTGCAACGGTTTTTTTAATATAAAGCCATGCATCTCCCGTGCCCTGCCAGGCGGGAATGATGATTTGAATTTCATTTATCCTTCAATCTTTCTCCCGTATGATTTGAGCTGTAATCGCAGCGTCCTACCAACAGCTTATTGTGGACTGATAGCTTGCCGGTGTGTTATCAACCCGCTATCTTTAACTGGTATCTAATTTTTATCTGCAGCATCCTTAGCCCTGGTCTGGGGGGCCCTATCGAAATAAAAATGGGGTGGGGGAGGGGGGCGTCCCGAACTCGCCCGTTATCATAACCGTTATGCACAAATCCGACTTACGCACAGACAATGGCGCGGGTGGCCACGTTATCTACAGAAGGGGAGATAGCCGCGCCACTTGCACACACACAAGGTGAGATAACTCCAGTACTTAAGTCCTGTTACAAGGGTCATCACCGCGGTCGTCTTGACTCTACAAGACACGAATTTCGTGTTTGAAATATCTTCTTCTTTTTTTTTAATATTAAAAAATCAGCTTTTTTTGTGGGAACCAAGAATTATAACTGTTATAACCAGTAAAGGACACAGTTAAGTAAGCGCACCAAGAAATTTCAGAAGTGGTTACATTCAATTATTATTATTATTATTATTATTATTGTTTGGTTCCACGGCGACTACTTGCATAGACAGTCTGCAATCTTTCTCGCACACACACTACACCTGTATTTATATATGTGTGCATGCATGTAAGTGTTTATGTATGTACATAATACATACGTATATACATTGCACATTGTATTCGAACTTTACAAAAATGATCGAAAAGTGGCTTACTCACAATTCAATGTTAAGTTTTTACCCGCCTTCGTTCTGACCCCCTGAATGTGTACCTGATATGATATTTTTTAATTTAAAAAATACTTTTTAAGCCACTTTAGTATACATATATAAATGTACTTAAGTTGCAAACATGAGTACTAAATAAGATAAATTTTGTATTTAAAAACTAGTCATGAATGTGATTTTAAACGCCTTTACCAATACACAGCCACAGCCACCATGTACACTTACGGTAGTTATAACTAAGTAGCTCATCTGTAGTAGAAAGTAAGTTCGATTTCGTCCATCGTCTCCTCATCTCACCCACCCCAACTGGTTTGACGTCATGTGGCCATGCGTCACTTCCGCTTACGGCAAAACCAATACCATCTTAATAATTACTCGACAGTCAACAGAGAGACAGCAACGCCTAGCATTAGAACAATGCGACACTAATACTCAAAGACGTGTTAGTTGTAACGTATAATTGTAGCCGATATGTAACTTCCCGTTGTTTATAACTTTTTTGTCTGTTAATTTTATTTATATTTATTGTTGTTGGTTACATCGGTGATTCTTTTCAGCGCACCGTTTTTAAAAAAGAAAAAAAAAGGTGGGAGTATAAACACCATTATATTATAACTTAATTAGGGAATGCGATGATTAAAGATTAAATTATTTAATTGATAATCGTTCATATATTTTTAAAAGATTAAATGTGGATAAGCGATTTATCGAACTGCGAATTGCCCCCCTTCGCTGATATTCCGGAAGTCAAGAGTAAACGACAGTAAACCATGAATGAAGTCGCTTCATTAGGAAGCGTTCATCACTTGAACCATTTTCTGTTTATATGCTGGTGTGTTCGTGTAGCTGGGTATCTGATGGAAATTTAGTGCGAGAATACGAGAAAAAACAGCGCTATTGTGTTAAATAAAGAACAGATTCCTGAAACTACGGTCGTTTTATTATTCTTTTATTTTTATTTTATCGAAATTAACGATTCATACGATGGCAACCATGTTTTCATATAACTAATTTTATGTTTTGATACAGACCTCAGTGGCATTAATGTTGTTTTTTGTGTGCTAAATTCGCATCTTGAATATTTTTTAGAATATACATTTTAAAAATGTTGAGAGCCGCATGCGGCTCGCGAACCGCGGTTTCGCCACCGCTGTAATGTTGTTTACACGGAAAGAATTTCACTTCTGATATCGTATAAATCAACAGTGTTAACTTCCTGAAAACTTTATCAAATAAAACTATAAAACTTCCAAAGTTTTCTTATATGAAAATCGTAACTATATTCGGCTAGGAGTTATTAAATCCTTTATATTAACTCGTGGTGTCTGAGTGCACCTTTGATTGCTTGTCGCCAAAACTTTGGATCGATTTTTAACCCACTTCCTCGTAAGCTAGCGAGCTGAAATTTAGCAGGCAGTTTGGTGGCGATGATAAAAACTATGTATCAAAATTTCAGATCGATCGCATGTACCGTAATTAAATTATTGATTTTTTAGATTATTTTATTTATTCCTATGTATTATGTTATTTTTTGAGATAGAGTGTAAGGGTGCGTATTATATTGAACAACCTTTCTGTCGCGCAATAAGGTGCGTATTTTATTGACAACACTTTTTATAAACATATTCCTGATCGGTGCGCATTGTATTAAACATGTTTTACGACACAACTACAATTTTGTATTTTTGGATGGTCTTGCGCTGCGTATTATAATGAACATCTTTTTAGTTACTTCTCGTACATAAAGGATTTATAGTCAAAAACTAGTTTTTTTACGTTTTTTTAAATTTTCTCTATGTATCATGTTATTTTATAGAGTGTCGCGGTGCGTATTATATTGAACGGCATTTCTGTCGCGCAATAAGGCGTGTATTTTATTGACAACACTTTTTATAAACATATTCCTGATCGGTGCACATTATATTAAACATGTTTTACGACACAACTACAATTTTGTATTGTTGGATGGTCTTGCGCTGCGTATTATAATGAACATTCTTTTAGTTACGTCTCGTACATAAAGGATTTATATTCAAAAACTTGGTTTTTTACGGTTTTTTTTATATTGTACTGTGTTTCCTGTATCTAATCCCATGGCTGCAAGTCATAGTGGCTCTTCTCGGATTAAAATTTTCATCTTCATTTTCAATTTGTGAAAAAAAGGCGCACAATTATTATTATACTCTCTACACGAAATACTCTCACAACAAAACTTCTCCATAACAGAGACACCTCGCAACGTCATTAGTTTCGATATTATTGCCAGAGCTACACATTTAATCTCAACGCCAAATTAAATATACTCCGTTGAATATTATTTCTTTTATTACGCCGGCGGGCACACTCTTGTTATAAAGTATTGGTGCGTGTGTTGCTTTGCCAAGTGGAATTTAAGATTCTTCTTTATCAGTTTTTTGAAAGGTCAAATTTGTATATAATTTTTTCTAACCGAAGGTTCTCATCATGCGTGTTTGTGGGGAAAAGTATTTATTTTAGAGATCCCAAATATGATCCGCAAAACTGGATTGATAGGTATCCAATTTCTATACAAGCGGTTCTCAACATTTGGTTAACGCGTGATTTCAATGACAGGTTTTAATGGAATAAAATAAATAAATGAAGGGTTTTGAACCCAAGGTGCTGCCGGTTTAGGTGTTAAAATATAGGAATCAAAGCACGCATCTGTAGAAATCGTTGGCTCATAATGGATAAAGTTATTATATTGTTTAAGAAAATAACGGCGTTGGATGTACACACCGTGGGTGGCTGAGAACCCTTGCGTTCAAATGGTATTCCAGTGGTCTCCAAAATTTGACACGTAATGCCCTGGGATCGGCGGGGTTTTTAAAAGAATGCACAGCACTGTCGTGTTTATGGGGCGTGTGTTGTTTGGAGTGGGGTTAATGTCTGTCAGCTCTACCTCAACTAACATACACATGCACATACGCACGTGCGCACACACACACACACACACGCACTCACACATACAATTCTTTTGTAATTCTCAAAATCATCACCAACCCACACAAGGGGTTTAGATGTGCCACTATACTCAATGTTTGCGTCTCTCTGTCATCACATTAGTTTCATTTAAAGATAAGACAACTAATGTCAGGTACCCATCAGAGATGGGTGGACTCAGGGACAACTAATGTCAGGTACCCATCAGGGCTGGGTGGACTCAATGACAACTAATGTCAGGTACCCATCAGAGCTGGGTGGACTCAATGACAACTAATGGCAGGTACCCATCAGAGCTTGGTGGACTCAATGACAACTAATGGCAGGTACCCATCAGAGCTTGGTGGACTCAATGACAACTAATGGCAGGTACCCATCAGAGCTTGGTGGACTCAATGACAACTAATGGCAGGTACCCATCAGAGCTTGGTGGACTCAATGACAACTAATGTCAGGTACCCATCAGGCCGGCTGGACTCATAGAGACATTATTAAGCCATGGGGAGAGAGATTCGAACTCGCGACTCTCAGTACCGCAGCCTAGCACCCGCGGCTCTACCACCGCGCCCATATAGTAAGTGACTTAAAGTTTAATATTTTTTTAAATTAATAATTTGAAATGTGATATACTCTATAGCAGTGAATGTGAACTCATGGCACGCGTGCCACAGTTGGCACGCAGAGCCTGATCACCTGGCACGCGACTATATATATAAATAAGTGGGTTTTAATTCAAATTTGGCACGCGACTCCAAAAAGTTGCGCCACCACCGCTCCATAGTGTAATATCTGGACGAAAAAAAAGGAAAATTCTTGTTGAAATGTAATCATTTGAAGTGTAGTTATAAGAAATAGTGCGTTCACACAGCCTTGATTCAGCAAAGGGCCATTAGCATTAAATTATTCTGTGTACCTTTGGCATATTAAATGACAAGTAATTTTTTTTACACCACCAGTGGCGTAACAACGGCTTGGCATTGGGACAGTTGCCAAGGGCGCCGGCCTGCGCGAGTTCAAAAGGGCGCCGCTAAATCTCTAATTTTTAAATTTGTATTTAAGTACATGTAAATATTTCACCTTTATCCTTGATAACCAAAAAAAAAGCGAATAAATAATTATATTTAAATTTGGGCTGTTAACGATTAATTTAAAATTCATTGTTAACTTTTGAAAAATTAATGATTAATTAATAGTTAATTTCGATTAAAGCCAAAATTTGAAATTAATGGTAGCATAATTACATTTATTAAACGTACTTGCCGATAATCGAAATAACACGGGAGTGTCTTTTTTATGTGAAATAACACGGGAGTGTCTTTTTTATGTGAAATAACACGGGAGTGTCTTTTTTATGTGAAATAACACGGGAGTGTCTTTTTTATGTGAAATAACACGGGAGTGTCTTCTTAATGTGAAATAACACGGGAGTGTCTTCTTTATGTGAAATAACACGGGAGTGTCTTTTTTATGTGACATCTTTTAACCAACAACGCAAACAGACAAGTGTATTGACATTATTTGGTTCAAGGGATGAGCGGGTTTTAGTGACATTATAACCAGCCGAGCTCAACAATCGTTCACACAGCTTTATATTGTCTAGGCTGAAGTTTCTGATACTGTAGTTGATGTTTGGTTTGCATGTGATATGTAAGCGAAGTGTTAGAGCCATGGTAGCAATGTTCCCTTTAAGCAGCGTGGCTGCGTAGATATTTGACCGACGCCACGCAGGAGTTTAGAATCATCTTGCAGCAAATTTTGTTAAATATTGCACAAAAAAAGGAGGTTGTGCAACTTCGCACACAATTTTTTTCAACTTTGCACACGGACCAACGAAGCCTAGACTTAGAGGGAACATTGCATGGTAAGCAAAAGATTTCTCTCACTTCAGTCAATAGTTAAAAACCAAAATGTTCATGTAATCGTCCGGAAATCAGTTTATATTTATCGGTCGAAATATTTTACCTTTTTACTTCTAGTACATTTATAAGTGGTGGGTCGATTAATCGTTACAAATTTTTTTTAATCGTTAAAACTTTTTATCGATTAATCGGGAAATTAATCGTTAATTTCCGCAGCCCTAATTTAAATATATTTCATTTAAACAATTATGATTTTTTATTATGTGTGTGATCTTTGTGGGGCTTCTTATCATACAAATGCGCATAGTCTTAATTTGGTAGGTGTGCTCGTGGCCAGCATTGATGCACATAGTCTTAATTTGGTAGGTGTGCTCGTGGCCAGCATTGATGAACATAGTCTTAATTTGGTAGGTGTGCTCGCAGCCAGCATTGATGCAGATGTTGTGACATTTTTCGAAACTATACAGTCATTGTACAATTTTTTTCCCTCCTCGTCAAACTAGTAGATGGAAAAAATATCCTCAGTCACTGAAATCGGCCAGAGAAGCATACGGACACAAGATGGTGTGCCAAACCAAATGTTGTAAGTGCTGTTTATGAACAACTGGAGCAAATAATTTTAGTATTAATTGAAATGAAGGATATTCACTTACTTGGTGTCGCATTATCTGTTGTTAAATGCTTGCACCGTCAAATCAATAGTTACAAGTTAATTGCGTTTATAACTATTTGGAATTTGATATTGGTAAAATTAAACAAAGTCAATTTAGGACTTTAAAAAAAAATAATTTAAAAAAAATTAAAAAATTAAAAAAATAAAAAATAAAAATAAAATAAAATAAAAAAGATCTAAGAACTATAACGAAATAAATCTATAACATTTTTGCCAAAATTGAAGAAACGTGTAATAAAATGAAAATCGAGCCAGTTCAAAAAAGGAAAGCAAAACGAAAACGAATTCCAGGATAGAAAGCTGAAGATGAAGGACCTAACTTGGAATAATTCAAAATATCTTCTTTTTTTGTGTGCAATCAATGATTCACTAATGATGCAGTTAAAAGACATATTTGTTTCTCTGAAAAATATAGCAGCAGACTTTAACTTTCTGGCTGCGCTATGGCAAAGCGTTTCAAATTTTTGCAATGGCAGATTTAGAATATAAAGCTGTTCTATTAGCAGGAAAATTTCCTGAAATAAATAAAGATCAATTTATAATTGAAATAAAATGCTTTAAACACCAAATGAATGAACTATTGCAAAACAAAAAACCCGATGACATGTTTCATTTAGATCTTCTAAATGTTCTCGCTACATGTGAATCGTAAGAATCATACCCGAATATCGAACGAGCTCTGAAAACATTTCTTACAATCCCAACCACAGTAGCCACTGCTGAAAGGAGTTTCAGCAAACTAAAAATTATTTTTAAAAAATTACTTGAGATTGACGTCAGGTCAACAACGCACATCATCTCTAGCTCTTCTTTCCATCGAACGTGTACTTACCAGTCAAATAAACTTCGATGAAATAATCACTAATTTTGCAAAGATTAAAGCAAGCTTTGAGCCTTTGATAAAGGACATATTAGTGGATCGATGGAGTGTTACTTAAATTTACTTTTAATTGTGAGTTTCTATCGTTATGCATGAAATAGTGAGTATGACACATTGACACTGTTGTTTTTATTTATAATACATGATACTTCAAGTGTTGCTGTAGTCTGTATTACCGCAACAATATTCAGTTTTATCCACCAATTTATTTGGTATTATTTAGTAAATAATAAACTGTGTATTGGTATTGTTCCTGTCTTATGCATTTTTTATATTCATGCTGTATGACTGTCACTGTCAGACTGCGTAATTATTGTCATATAAATAAAATGAGATAAATTCAATTATTTTTTTTCTAACAATTGAAAAATTCGCAAAGCTGAAGCTTGGCAACTTATCAAGGGTGCCAAAAATAAATTAGCCAAGGGCGTCAAAAACCCAGTTACGCCTCTGTACACCACAGAGAGAAACAAAAACTTCATTCATCACGGATAATTGAAAAGAAAAGTGAGGAATGAAACTAAAAGTAGAACCCGGCATATCAATAAGTTTCTCTCACCTGAGCTATTGACAGCCTTGAGCGGCCCTCGATTCGGTTTTCAATAGTTATTAACCCGATGAGCGACGGTCCTCGATGTCTAATGAGTGCCATTCGACCTAACCACTAGAAATCGTCAAGCCAGAGATAGGGCTCGTGTCGCCTAGTGCCCTTGTGCAGTACTCTACAATATAAAGGTGAAAACACTCGCGACGGGTCCTCGGCGAAGACCACCGTGACGTGTTGTTTTGTCGGCACAGGGGGGGGGGTTGATTGGTCTGGTAGACGCGTCATCGATGACGTCGGGTTGCGCAGTCAAAGTGTCACGTCGGTGCATTAAAACGTAATGTGCCTGTTTTATAGAGTCGATTGCACAATTCAGCGAGAGATCGTTGACCGGAAGAGGTATCGTGCAGTCACTTACAACTGACACTGAATACTTTTTTTTTAAAAATGTTAAATTGATTCAATTCGTTTGATATTTAACTAACTAATGACGAGACAAATATATACGCCATCTGGGTCGAGGGTAGAGTGAGTGTACAAAAAGGTAGGGGGTCGCGCGAGGAATGTGTACAAGCCAGAAGACCACTTCTCTACTTGTCAAGCACAAAGAGCGAGAAGTGCGAATTGTTTTTAGATATTTTAATGGAAAAAAAAACCCACCTGTACTCAACGTATGTAACACCACCAACAAACTGTACACGTAACACCACCAACAAAACTGTACACGTAACACCACCAACAAAACTGTACTCAATGTATGTAACACCACCAACAAAACTGTACACGTAACACCACCAACAAAACTGTACTCAATGTATGTAACACCACCAACAAAACTGTACACGTAACACCACCAACAAAACTGTACTCAATGTATGTAACACCACCAACAAAACTGTACACGTAACACCACCAACAAAACTGTACTCAATGTATGTAACACCACCAACAAAACTGTACACGTAACACCACCAACAAAACTGTACTCAATGTATGTAACACCACCAACAAAACTGTACACGTAACACCACCAACAAAACTGTACTCAATGTATGTAACACCACCAACAAACTGTACACGTAACACCACCAACAAAACTGTACTCAATGTATGTAACACCACCAACAAAACTGTACTCAATGTATGTAACACCACCAACAAAACTGTACTCAATGTATGTAACACCACCAACAAAACTGTACTCAATGTATGTAACACCACCAACAAAACTGTACTCAATGTATGTAACACCACCAACAAAACTGTACACAACGTATGTAACATCACCAACAAAACTGTACTAAACGTATGTAACATCACCAACAAAACTGTACACGTAACACCACCAACAAAACTGTACTAAATGTATGTAACATCACCAACAAAACTGTACTAAATGTATGTAACATCACCAACAAAACTGTACTAAATGTATGTAACATCACCAACAAAACTGTACTAAATGTATGTAACATCACCAACAAAACTGTACTAAATGTATGTAACATCACCAACAAAACTGTACTAAACGTATGTAACATCACCAACAAAACTGTACTAAACGTATGTAACATCACCAACAAAACTGTACTAAACGTATGTAACATCACCAACAAAACTGTACTAAACGTATGTAACATCACCAACAAAACTGTACTAAACGTATGTAACATCACCAACAAAACTGTACTAAACGTATGTAACATCACCAACAAAACTGTACTAAACGTATGTAACATCACCAACAAAACTGTACTAAACGTATGTAACATCACCAACAAAACTGTACTAAACGTATGTAACATCACCAACAAAACTGTACACAACGTATGTAACATCACCAACAAAACTGTACTAAACGTATGTAACATCACCAACAAAACTGTACACGTAACACCACCAACAAAACTGTACTAAATGTATGTAACATCACCAACAAAACTGTACACGTAACACCACCAACAAAACTGTACACGTAACACCACCAACAAAACTGTACTCAATGTATGTAACACCACCAACAAAACTGTACACGTAACACCACCAACAAAACTGTACACGTAACACCACCAACAAAACTGTACTCAATGTATGTAACACCACCAACAAAACTGTACACGTAACACCACCAACAAAACTGTACACGTAACACCACCAACAAAACTGTACTAAATGTATGTAACACCACCAACAAAACTGTACACGTAACACCACCAACAAAACTGTACACGTAACACCACCAACAAAACTGTACTAAATGTATGTAACACCACCAACAAAACTGTACACGTAACACCACCAACAAAACTGTACACGTAACACCACCAACAAAACTGTACACGTAACACCACCAACAAAACTGTACACGTAACACCACCAACAAAACTGTACTCAATGTATGTAACACCACCAACAAAACTGTACACGTAACACCACCAACAAAACTGTACACGTAACACCACCAACAAAACTGTACTCAATGTATGTAACACCACCAACAAAACTGTACACGTAACACCACCAACAAAACTGTACACGTAACACCACCAACAAAACTGTACACGTAACACCACCAACAAAACTGTACACGTAACACCACCAACAAAACTGTACACGTAACACCACCAACAAAACTGTACTAAATGTATGTAACACCACCAACAAAACTGTACACGTAACACCACCAACAAAACTGTACACGTAACACCACCAACAAAACTGTACACGTAACACCACCAACAAAACTGTACACGTAACACCACCAACAAAACTGTACACGTAACACCACCAACAAAACTGTACTCAATGTATGTAACACCACCAACAAAACTGTACACGTAACACCACCAACAAAACTGTACACGTAACACCACCAACAAAACTGTACTCAATGTATGTAACACCACCAACAAAACTGTACACGTAACACCACCAACAAAACTGTACACGTAACACCACCAACAAAACTGTACACGTAACACCACCAACAAAACTGTACACGTAACACCACCAACAAAACTGTACACGTAACACCACCAACAAAACTGTACACGTAACACCACCAACAAAACTGTACACGTAACACCACCAACAAAACTTTACACGTAACACCACCAACAAAACTGTACACGTAACACCACCAACAAAACTGTACTCAATGTATGTAACACCACCAACAAAACTGTACACGTAACACCACCAACAAAACTGTACACGTAACACCACCAACAAAACTGTACTCAATGTATGTAACACCACCAACAAAACTGTACACGTAACACCACCAACAAAACTGTACACGTAACACCACCAACAAAACTGTACTCAATGTATGTAACACCACCAACAAAACTGTACTCAATGTATGTAACACCACCAACAAAACTGTACACGTAACACCACCAACAAAACTGTACACGTAACACCACCAACAAAACTGTACACGTAACACCACCAACAAAACTGTACTCAATGTATGTAACACCACCAACAAAACTGTACTCAATGTATGTAACACCACCAACAAAACTGTACTCAATGTATGTAACACCACCAACAAAACTGTACACAACGTATGTAACACCACCAACAAAACTGTACACAACGTATGTAACACCACCAACAAAACTGTACACAACGTATGTAACACCACCAACAAAACTGTACACAACGTATGTAACATCACCAACAAAACTGTACTCAACGTATGTAACATCACCAACAAAACTGTACTCAATGTATGTAACATCACCAACAAAAAAGGACAACACCAAACCTGCGTGAAACTTCTTCCAATGTTAACACTTTCTCACAGCCAGGCGCGTTACGTAAGAAACATTTTTGAAAATCGTTGACCTCTACATGGCTCGGGACACGAGTAATATCACGGAGCGGACGGTGATCCGAAACTTAGAGTGTAGTCTACCCTGGCGTGCAACGCCGAAGTCCGAACGGTTAGGTGCAAGTATTTTCATATATGATTACAGTCGCTGTATACAGAATTGTGTGCCAGTAGCTTCCGAGGGAAATGGTAACAAGACAGGGTTAGCGACGAAAGCTACCCCCCCCCCAATCCTGGTGGAAACTGCTGCCTTGAAGTTATCAGACCGTCATCACCAGCAGACGAGGACCGAACCACGCCCCACTCAGATCTGCTTTCACTTGCTTGCTGGACACTGCTGCCATATACGACCAAGCGGAGGAAACGACAGCGAACTTGTTGGCCGTCATATTTGTCAATGGTTAACTTTTTAATATGTAACTCTCTTGTAGGCGTTCTCTCAATTCATAACCATGTACACAATAATCTTCTGAAGAACTTGTTTCAATAAAACAACTTTAATATGTATACTATGTACATGACATATAATTTGAGGTTATACAACGTGGAATATTCAGGCACACACATCACGTCCTTCCACCACGGAAGTTCTCTGACAACTCTTCTCTCCAACCTCTTTAGCCAATGGGAACGACTATATCTTCCCGCGCTTTTGCTCACGTGACCTCTCCGTCATGCTATCACGCAAAACACTCATGATACACTGGTGATTCACTCATTATTCACATGTGACAATATTGCAGACGTCGGTTTGGACATGTCGGAATAGATCCGTGTAGAGAACTATTTGAAAGACGATGTTCGCCTTGTGATGTCTGCCAGCGAGTCGGTCAGTCAGCCCGGTTATTGCAGAGTGAGCTAAAGCCTTATAGTGAGAGAATGTAAGCATAGCTAAAACCACTAACTAAAAATTAGAGTGTAAGCTAAAGCCTTATAGTGAGAGAATGTAAGCATAGCTAAAACCACTAACTAAAAATTAGAGTGTAAGCTAAAGCCTTATAGTGAGAGAATGTAAGCATAGCTAAAACCACTAACTAAAAACTAGAGTGTAAGCTAAAGCCTTATAGTGAGAGAATATAAGCATAGCTAAAACCAGTAACTAAAAATTAGAGTGTAAGCTATGTAAGATAAATAAAGCCTAGCGAGAGAATGTAGCATAACCAGAACCAATAACTTTAGAGTGTAAGCTAAAGCCTTACAACGAGACAATGTAGTGTAACTAAAAACCACTAACTTGAAATGTTAAGGAGATGGAATTTTAATTTTTCAAATTTAAATAATGACCCGTATGTGACGAGCAGGTTGACGTAACGATACCTGTACTATTTTTTTCTTTTCTGCAGTACCCTTTCTTTTACCCCTCTTCGTCTTTGTTCTCTTCCCTGATATGGATATACAATTTGTTGTGTTAAGTTTATCTTTGAGATCTCAATGTTTTATAGTCACGTTTTCTAACGGTCATGTAATATTCATGTTTTGTTTTTGTTTTAGATTTTATTTTGTTTTCTTTATCGCATGCCCTAAAACCTGACACCTACTCTGAGTTATCTGTTCCCGACGGCTTTAGTTGGCGAGTACTCGTTAGAAAGCGTTCATTGCGCGAGCCAGCAGTCGAGTGTCGCATGAGGGTTATTCGCATTTCCGATATGAGGGCATAATTAGCAAATATTTACATCCAGTGTCACGTGCCGTTGTGCATTCTTATTGGTGAAAGGGCTTCTCAAATATGGAGTCATGTGCCCTTACTGCAGAGGTAGGGACCTATTAACAAAGAGCTTGACATGAGGCCTTTTCCAATTTGATCTTTTTCATGTTATCTTTGGTCCTGGAAAATAGTAACAAAAGGAAGAGATCCAATTGCGGATAACCTGTTTTCCGATAACCAGTCGACAGGTCAAAGATATTGGCTAATGGAATACATTCAATTGAAATTTGAGTGTATTAACCTACGGTGATTTATTGTACAGTGTAAAAACCAATCGTGGCCTATTTACTAGTGTAAAAACCCTTCTTAAAGCTATTGTTCACTGTATTAAACTCTGCAGACAAATGGCTTAATGTATGAACCACCGGTGAACAGTTAATTAACATATATGGTAAACTTTCTTACAAACGGTTAAACTATGACAACCCATCGCACAGCAGATTAATATCTCATGGTGGCTTAACCTATGTTGATTTATTTTATTGTGGGGGTAAAAAACAGTGATGATATCTGTCATGGTGATTTAACATAACGTGACCTATTTTAAGGTGGATTAACTGCATGGGAACGAACTATTGTACGACCTATAGCAGCTGATGTGCAGGGTGTTAGCAAATTGTGGTCTCAATTAACTGCATGGCAACGAACTATTGTACGACCTATAGCACCTATGTATAGGGTGTTAGGTTATTGTGGTCTCAATTAACTGCATGGCAACGAACTATTGTACGACCTATAGCACCTATGTGTAGGGTGTTAGCTTATTGTGGTTTCAATAAACTGCATGGCAACGAACTATTGTACGACCTATAGCACCTATGTGTAGGGTGTTAGGTTATTGTGGTCTCAATTAACTGCATGGCAACGAACTATTGTACGACCTATAGCACCTATGTGTAGGGTGTTAGCTTATTGTGGTCTCAATTAACTGCATGGCAACGAACTATTGTACGACCTATAGCACCTATGTGTAGGGTGTTAGCTTATTGTGGTTTCAATAAACTGCATGGCAACGAACTATTGTACGACCTATAGCACCTATGTGTAGGGTGTTAGGTTATTGTGGTCTCAATTAACTGCATGGCAACGAACTATTGTACGACCTATAGCACCTATGTGTAGGGTGTTAGCTTATTGTGGTCTCAATTAACTGCATGGCAACGAACTATTGTACGACCTATAGCACCTATGTGTAGGGTGTTAGGTTATTGTGGTTTCAATTAACTGCATGGCAACTAACTATTGTACGACCTATAGCACCTATGTGTAGGGTGTTAGGTTATTGTGGTCTCAATTAACTGCATGGCAACGAACTATTGTACGACCTATAGCACCTATGTGTAGGGTGTTAGCTTATTGTGGTCTCAATTAACTGCATGGCAACGAACTATTGTACGACCTATAGCACCTATGTGTAGGGTGTTAGGTTATTGTGGTTTCAATTAACTGCATGGCAACTAACTATTGTACGACCTATAGCACCTATGTGTAGGGTGTTAGGTTATTGTGGTCTCAATTAACTGCATGGCAACGAACTATTGTACGACCTATAGCACCTATGTGTAGGGTGTTAGCTTATTGTGGTCTTAATTAACTGCATGGCAACGAACTATTGTACGACCTATAGCACCTATGTGTAGGGTGTTAGCTTATTGTGGTTTCAATAAACTGCATGGCAACGAACTATTGTACGACCTATAGCACCTATGTGTAGGGTGTTAGCTTATTGTGGTCTCAATTAACTGCATGGCAACGAACTATTGTACGACCTATAGCACCTATGTGTAGGGTGTTAGCTTATTGTGGTCTCAATTAACTGCATGGCAACGAACTATTGTACGACCTATAGCACCTATGTGTAGGGTGTTAGCTTATTGTGGTTTCAATAAACTGCATGGCAACGAATTATTGTACGACCTATAGCACCTATGTGTAGGGTGTTAGCTTATTGTGGTCTCAATTAACTGCATGGCAACGAACTATTGTACGACCTATAGCACCTATGTGTAGGGTGTTAGCTTATTGTGGTCTCAATTAACTGCATGGCAACGAACTATTGTACGACCTATAGCACCTATGTGTAGGGTGTTAGCTTATTGTGGTTTCAATAAACTGCATGGCAACGAACTATTGTACGACCTATAGCACCTATGTGTAGGGTGTTAGCTTATTGTGGTCTCAATTAACTGCATGGCAACGAACTATTGTACGACCTATAGCACCTATGTGTAGGGTGTTAGCTTATTGTGGTCTCAATTAACTGCATGGCAACGAACTATTGTACGACCTATAGCACCTATGTGTAGGGTGTTAGCTTATTGTGGTTTCAATAAACTGCATGGCAACGAACTATTGTACGACCTATAGCACCTATGTGTAGGGTGTTAGCTTATTGTGGTTTCAATAAACTGCATGGCAACGAACTATTGTACGACCTATAGCACCAATGTGTAGGGTGTTAGCTTATTGTGGTTTCAATAAAATGGTTAGGACTGGGGTTGTTGTTATTGATATTGTATTGTTTTTTTTAAAATTTCTTGAAATAAGGTCAAACAAACAAACAAAATTTTAAAACCCGTAAAAAACCAAGTTTTTGACTATAAATCCTTTATGTTCGAGACGTATGTTCATTATAATACGCAACGCAAGACCATCCAAAAATACCAAATTGTATTTATGTGTCGTAAAACAAGTTTAATAAAATGCGCACCGATTAGGAATATGTTTATAAAAAGTGTTGACAATAAAATGCGCACCTTATTGCGCGACAGGAAATGTTGTTATATAATACGCACCACGACACGATAGTAAAAAAAAAGTTAACATGTTACATAGAGATAAATAAAGATAATCTAAAAAATGCATTAATTTATTTACGGTATATTCGATCTATCTGAAAATTTGATACATCATTTTTATCATCGGCACGAGTCTGCCTGTAAAATTTCAGCTCGCTAGCTTACGAGGAAAGGGGGTTGAAAATTGATCCAAAGTTTTTACGGCACTCAAGCAAGAAAGCAGACACCACGAGTTAATATAAAGGATTTTAAATGGTAAGGGTGGGGGGAGGTCTCAAAATGTAATGTTTTAAAACAGCTAGAATATTAGAGTGCAAGCTAAGGTGAGAGGAAGTTCAGGTGAGAGGAAATTTAGGTGAGTGGAAGTTAAGGTGAGTGGAAGTTAAGGTGAAGGGAAGTTAAGGTGAGTGGAAGTTAAGGTGAAGAGAAGTTCAGGTGAGTGGAAGTTAAGGTAAGCGGAAGTTAGGGTGAGCGGAAGCTTCGATGAGGGGAAGTTCAGGTGAGTGAATGTTCAGGTTATTCAAATTTCAGGTGAGTGGAAGCTAAGGTTAAGGGAAGTTAATGTAAATGGAAAAAAATCTTGTATACGACCAGTTACCAATGTTCCCTTTAAGCTGCGTGGTCGCGCAGATATCGGACCGACGCCGCGCAGCCCTTTAGAAATACCGCTCAGCAACTTTTGTAAGATATTGCAAAAAAATCGATGCACTCCTCAGGTTTATTTACAGCGCTGAAAGACGTTCCTTTATTTCAATCCCAATCATACACTGAGCTCCTCGGCGAGTCTTAGCTTCTCATCCGGGCTTTTTTACCATTGAAAACCGCACTCTATTGTGTTAACACGGGACTGTACACATTATCTCCTGCCGTTGACCTTCACCGTACAACAGATAATGCATGCCGGGTTATTGATCAGATATTAACGTCTTCCGTATTTCTCTCCCTTGGCTCGATTATATGTTCTCTATTTCAGGATTCGTCATTTCCGGCTAGACGTTTTAAAACTCTCGTCAGAGTTTCGAGCGCTTCTTGGGGGCCATGGTCTGATTCGTTGTTCTTCGCTCCTTCGGCGATTTGGTCATAGAGGTAAGCGAGCGAGGATTTCTGTTAGAACATTGAGATTGAGAACTTGTTGCCTCACTTAGCACAGAGACCTACCATCAGTTGACACAGAGATCTGCCATCAGTTGACACAGAGACCTACCATCAGTTGACACAGAGACCTACCATCAGTTGACACAGAGACCTACCATCAGTTGACACAGAAACCTACCATCAGTTGACACAGAGACCTACCATCAGTTGACACAGAGACCTACCATCAGTTGACACAGAGACCTACCATCAGTTGACACAGAGACCTACCATCAGTTGACACAGAGACCTACCATCAGTTGACACAGAGACCTACCATCAGTTGACACAGAGACCTACCATCAGTTGACACAGAGACTTACCATCAGTTGACACAGAGACCTACCATCAGTTGACACAGAGATCTGCCATCAGTTGACACAGAGATCTGCCATCAGTTGACACAGAGATCTGCCATCAGTTGACACAGAGACCTACCATCAGTTGACACAGAGACCTACCATCAGTTGACATAGAAAACTACCATCAGTTGACACAGAGACCTGCCATCAGTTGACACAGAGACCTACCATCTGTTGACACAGAGACCTGCCATCAGTTGACACAGAGACCTACCATCTGTTGACACAGAGACCTACCATCAGTTGACACAGAGACCTACCATCAGTTGACACAGAGACCTGCCATCAGTTTACACAGAGACCTGCCATCAGTTGACACAGAGACCTACCATCAGTTGACACAGAGACCTACCATCTGTTGACACAGAGACCTACCATCAGTTGACACAGAGACCTACCATCAGTTGACACAGAGACCTACCATCAGTTGACACAGAGACCTGCCATCAGTTGACACAGAGACCTACCATCAGTTGACACAGAGACATACCATCAGTTGACACAGAGACCTACCATCAGCTGACACAGAGACCTACCATCAGTTGACACAGAGACCTGCTATCAGTTGACACAGAGACCTAACATCAGCTGACACAGAGACCTGCCATCAGTTGACACAGAGACCTGCCATCAGTTGACACAGAGACCTACCATCAGTTGACACAGAGACCTACCATCAGTTCACACGAAGACCTACCCTCAGCAGACACGAAGACCTACCCTCAGTTCACACGAAGACCTACCCTCAGCAGACACGGAGACCTACTCAAAGCACACCGACTGAATTAGCCATTCCCCCGAAAAGTAATGGATGTTTGACCTGGCCTCGTTATCAGCGGTTTATGACCTAACCGCCATTTTGTTTTTGGACTTCATCTGCAATGTGTCAACACGGGACGGTGCGCGGCGTGGTGCGTTTTGTGGTTTTATTGGCGCGGCACGATACCACTTTTTACTGTCATAATAAACGTCCGGGGAACTAAGGCTGGAGACACCAAACCATAAACTTGGCTATGGAGATATAGGGGACATAACAGTTTGGGAGGGGAGGAGGAGGGCAACCTAATGCTTACTATAAATAAATACGGAGAGGTATTTTGGGTTGATGTTTACTGATTTATTAGTTTTAAAAAAATGACTTTAATAAACATCGATTTCAAAGAGTGTTTTTTTTAATATACATGTATACTAATTTTTAAATTGTGTTATTTTTCTTTAAATCAATCAGCTTAAAGGATGTTTCTAAACACAACTAATAAACATAAAACTAACAAACTTCCAATATGTTCAGC
The DNA here is from genome assembly GCA_944989445.1 of Ampullaceana balthica. NCBI lineage: Eukaryota > Metazoa > Mollusca > Gastropoda > Lymnaeidae > Ampullaceana > Ampullaceana balthica. Next base: position 1,147,675 of record CALYLW010000198.1, read on the forward strand.
CTTCACCGCCATAGAGAACGGGCGTTGCCCCCCCCCCTTACGCTGTGTTCCACTAAACACATGGATTGCCCTTTCAAAGCCTGTGCAGCTGTCACCCCAAATCAACTCCACATTTGGTGAACACGATAAAGTACTCGATACTATCAATAACCAAGTCGAGTAATCGCCTATCAATCTGCGCCCCCCTTCCACCCCCCCCCCTGAATTATTAGCCTATCGCTTGTCTTAATCTCCGCAGCAACCGCTGGCTCACTGGCTAATAGACTCCAGGCTTTGCGCGATCAAAACCTCTCCATTGATTCCGCAGGAGTAGTTTGTGACAAGATAACGGACTTATCTACGGTTTCATCTCGTCGTTTCGTCAGCAACGTCCGGTACAACGGGACCCTGACCATTGTGGCGGTTAACAGCAGGGCACAGTGGAATTATAGGTTGTCAGTGGACAATGCCATGTATACATAGGTAGTACGAACCAATGTGAACATTAATGAGGCAGGTTGGCTGTAGGAACGAATGTGAACATCTTTTAGCTAGACAGTACCAACAAATGTGAACATCTTTTAGCCAGACAGTACGAACCCATGTGAACATCCTTTAGCTAGACAGTACCAACAAATGTGAACATCTTTTAGCTAGACAGTACGAACCCATGTGAACATCCTTTAGCTAGACAGTACGAACCCATGTGAACATCTTTTAGCTAGACAGTACGAACGAATGTGCACATCTTTTAGCTAGACAGTACGAACCCATGTGAACATCTTTTATCTAGACAGTACGAACCCATGTGCACATCTTTTAGCTAGACAGTACGAACCCATGTGAACATCCTTTAGCTAGACAGTACGAACCCATGTGAACATCTTTTAGCTAGACAGTACGAACGAATGTGCACATCTTTTAGCTAGACAGTACGAACCCATGTGCACATCTTTTATCTAGACAGTACGAACCCATGTGCACATCTTTTATCTAGACAGTACGAACCCATGTGAACATCTTTTATCTAGACAGTACGAACCCATGTGCACATCTTTTATCTAGACAGTACGAACCAATGTGAACATCCTTTAGCAGCTAGACAGTACGAACCAATGTGAACATCCTTTAGCAGCTAGACAGTACGAACCCATGTGAACATCCTTTAGCAGCTAGACAGTACGAACCAATGTGAACATCTTTTAGCTAGACAGTACGAACCAATGTGAACATCTTTTAGCTAGACAGTACGAACCAATGTGAATTTTTTTTTAGCTAGACAGTAAGAAAGAATGTGAACATCTTTTAGCTAAACAGTACGAACCCATGTGAACATCTTTTATCTAGACAGTACGAACCCATGTGCACATCTTTTATCTAGACAGTACGAACCCATGTGCACATCTTTTAGCTAGACAGTACGAACCCATGTGAACATCCTTTAGCTAGACAGTAAGAAAGAATGTGAACATCTTTTAGCTAAACAGTACGAACCCATGTGAACATCTTTTCGCTAGACAGTACGAACGAATGTGCGCATCTTTTAGCTAGACAGTACGAACCCATGTGAACATCTTTTAGCTAGACAGTACGAACCCATGTGCACATCTTTTATCTAGACAGTACGAACCCATGTGAACATCCTTTAGCAGCTAGACAGTACGAACCAATGTGAACATCTTTTAGCTAGACAGTACGAACCAATGTGAACATCTTTTAGCTAGACAGTACGAACCAATGTGAACATCTTTTAGCTAGACAGTACGAACCAATGTGAATTTTTTTTTAGCTAGACAGTAAGAAAGAATGTGAACATCTTTTAGCTAAACAGTACGAACCCATGTGAACATCTTTTATCTAGACAGTACGAACCCATGTGCACATCTTTTATCTAGACAGTACGAACCCATGTGCACATCTTTTAGCTAGACAGTACGAACCCATGTGAACATCCTTTAGCTAGACAGTAAGAAAGAATGTGAACATCTTTTAGCTAAACAGTACGAACCCATGTGAACATCTTTTCGCTAGACAGTACGAACGAATGTGCGCATCTTTTAGCTAGACAGTACGAACCAATGTGAACATCTTTTAGCTAGACAGTACGAACCAATGTGAATTTTTTTTTAGCTAGACAGTAAGAAAGAATGTGAACATCTTTTAGCTAAACAGTACGAACCCATGTGAACATCTTTTCGCTAGACAGTACGAACCAATGTGAGCATCTTTAAGCTAGACAGTACGAACCCATGTGAACATCTTTTAGCTAGACAGTACGAACCCATGTGAACATCTTTTAGCTAGACAGTAAGAAAGAATGTGAACATCTTTTAGCTAAACAGTACGAACCCATGTGAACATCTTTTCGCTAGACAGTACGAACCAATGTGAGCATCTTTAAGCTAGACAGTACGAACCCATGTGAACATCTTTTAGCTAGACAGTAAGAAAGAATGTGAACATCTTTTAGCTAAACAGTACGAACCCATGTGAACATCTTTTCGCTAGACAGTACGAACGAATGTGCGCATCTTTTAGCTAGACAGTACGAACCAATGTGAACATCTTTTAGCTAGACAGTACGAACCAATGTGAATTTTTTTTTAGCTAGACAGTAAGAAAGAATGTGAACATCTTTTAGCTAAACAGTACGAACCCATGTGAACATCTTTTCGCTAGACAGTACGAACCAATGTGAGCATCTTTAAGCTAGACAGTACGAACCCATGTGAACATCTTTTAGCTAGACAGTACGAACCCATGTGAACATCTTTTAGCTAGACAGTAAGAAAGAATGTGAACATCTTTTAGCTAAACAGTACGAACCCATGTGAACATCTTTTCGCTAGACAGTACGAACCAATGTGAGCATCTTTAAGCTAGACAGTACGAACCCATGTGAACATCCTTTAGCAGCTAGACAGTACGAACCAATGTGAACATCCTTTAGCTAGACAGTACGAACCCATGTGAACATCTTTTAGCTAGACAGTACGAACCCATGTGAACATCTTTTAGCTAGACAGTACGAACCAATGTGAACATCCTTTAGCTAGACAGTACGAACCCATGTGAACATCTTTTAGCTAGACAGTACGAACCCATGTGAACATCTTTTAGCAGCTAGACAGTACGAACCAATGTGAACATCCTTTAGCTAGACAGTACGAACCCATGTGAACATCTTTTAGCTAGACAGTACGAACCCATGTGAACATCTTTTAGCTAGACAGTACGAACCCATGTGAACATCTTTTAGCAGCTAGACAGTACGAACCAATGTGAACATCTTTTTGGTCGACAGCAATGTTTCCTCAATAGTTCGTTGGTCCGTGTGCGAAATTTCACACTCGTGTGCAAAGTTGCACGTGCAGCATCCATTTTTTTGGTGCAATTTTTTAGATCCCACAAACACACATATTATATTCTACTTATCAAAATTTGCAGCGCGGTAATTCTTAACCGCTGCGGGGTGTTGGTCACCTGTCTTCGCGACCGCGCAGCTTAAAGGAAACATTGGTTGGATATTTGGGGTTACCTTTACGATGAAAGATATATTAAGTCTTCAACTTTATTTATTTAGAAAATAAGTTTTGATATAAGTTAAAAAATTTACCTTTCGCCTTTCCTTAAATAAAGCCAAGATTAAAATCATTTAAGTTCTCAGAAGACTTCATATAATAGTCGGTCGGTCAAACAAATGTGCCTCTAACGCCACTATGAATAATCCTGTTAAAATCCCCACCCCCTCTCTCTCTTTTATTTTCTTCCCACATGCGGCAAAATACGATTTCATTTTTTAAAAAAACAACACAAGCGCTATTTTTTTTAAAATAAAAGAAACTGAAATATTGATTTAATGAATGGTACCACGGTGTAACATTTTGGAACATTAAAGATATAGATATAGTTGAAGGGCGTGAAAACAATAAATGCTTGAATTTCGTTCGCCGCGTTTGTGCACGACTCGCCCCGTGTTGCGCACCATATGCGCACCAAAAGAATGAATATCCAGTTAATCAGCTCCGGCGGCGTTGTACGTGGCATGGCTGAGAAGACGGTGGAACCATCTGCTGGCCGAATGCCCCGCGAAGATTGGGGATGCGAAAAAGGCCAGGCATCGCGAGGGCTACGGGAGAACAACTGCATGGCGATGACGTTACGTTGAGGCTCGCATCAGGAATTGCAAACCGGGTCAATAGAGCTTGTTGGCTCGACCCTTCAAAAATAGACCTTCAAACATCGTTTTCAAAAAATATATATAGACTATATATATCTTTGTGCTAACATGAGTACCGGAAGTGGAAGCAATTAACGCTGAATGAAGAAAAAAAAATAATTTCCGGCCAAAATGGCTGCCATTGCTCCATGTAGATTTACATCAGAACATGTGGACAACGAAACTAAACCAATCTTACAGATGATAAAAGTCAAGTTAAGATGTTGTACAAGTTGTCATACTGGTCATCACAGAATGAGATCTAGACATGAAACAACATCTGAAATGTTAACTATGCAGACGTCTGTGTTTCTGAGTGAATATTTCCTTTTAAAAAAATCAGCTTCGTAAAGCATTCCCATTTTTTAAAAATACACATTTAAAAGAAACACTGAAACAATATTAAAAATATTTATACTAGTTTGTTTGTTTGTTTGTTTGTTTAACTTGTACATTTTTATTTGAAATGTGGAAAGAATAAGACCGCAGTCTTTTATAAAAACTTTAAAAAAGATATTGGGTTAACAAAAGTTATATCTATTTACTTTAAACACATGCTCTACACCTAGACCTATTTGTGTCAATCAACTCTCATTGGCGTGGCTTTTTCTTTGAGATACGTATAGTTATGTTCGTAGCCCAAACCGCATCACCACAACCACATACCCCGCTCCCGCATGGAGATTCTGGTAACTGGACTGACTTGTTTCATTCCCACGATGGCCACGTGCAAGACGAACCCCCACCCCCTACCAACATCCGGCTATCCTCTGAGGAAACTTCGTCACCAAACAACGCCGAACTGTTCCAAATGCACCACGATCCGATTGCCGACATGGATCAGCTGTGCTTTCAGCGGTGGTACTGACATCCTAAGCCACCATTCGCTTCTGTCCCGCTTTGGGAGGAGGGGGGTGGACAGGGGAGATAATAAGACAAACGATAAGGGTGATAACACGGCCCGCAAGTTATCAGTCCAAGTGGACAAGGAGGGGACAAATGTAGCAACTCGAGGTGATCAAAGTAACCTCCCTTCGAAGTTCACGTTGGCCATTCCGGATTAGCGGACTTGGGCTTTTATTTTAATTTTTGTTTAAAGCACACCTGGGCGGAAAATGGTTTCGGAATTGTTTCAGAATGTACCTGTGTGTAAACAAGAAGAAATATTACAGTTCTCGGGGACATAAAAGGAAATAAATATATATGAAGATACCGGTTTTATCAAAGACTTCGTTGTTGTTTTTTGTTTTGTTTTTTTTTACTTTGGGGGGTGGGGGGGGAGGGGGCAAATTGTTTTTCTAATTTAAAAAAAACATGAAACTGTGGACGAGTGGCATGCGCGCTCGGCTGACGTACCGGTGGGTCACGGGTTCGAATCTCCGTGAAGGCAGGGATGTGTTCCCGAGGTCAAGGGTGGCCCTGAGACCACCTCCCAATGGGTACCTGACACTAGTATAGGGAAACAAAGGCGGCTAGGAAATTGCGTGGTCCCTCGAAGCCGTTGCCTGTTAACGCTGGGTCACTTGCCAATATGCCCTTACCAGAACGTAGGACGCAGTAATATTCCGAATAGAAGGCACGTCTGAATAGACAAGACAGGAATAAAATTACTACAACTTAAGTTGAATATTTCTGTAGTTATGGAATGTTTGAGAACCGTTAAAACGTTACTTAAAATAACCGGGCAAATAGTGCTATGGGTTAACTTCCCCACCTATTAACGCCACTGACGAAACAGTGAATTGAAGTGACATTTGGACTTTTTAGCATTACATATTATACTTACTTTTAAAATATCTTTTGGATTAAATTTTATTCAGCCAAAACCAGCAAAATAAAAAGTAATATCTTTGTTTTTAGGCTCTTCCTTAAAAAATGCAATGATAGTTTCAAAAATTGGAATTTTACCCAGAACTTTATTAGTTGTTCTAGTATAGTATCGTTGTTCAAGTAATGTATCGTTCTTCTATTATAGTATCGTTGTTCTGATATGTTTCATACACTTCTTACTTTATCCCTGTCTCGCCCTTTCTCTCTATCTCAATCCATTTCAACTTTTTTCTTCCTTCCATTCTCTATCCACTTTTCTCCATCTCTAATTGTTTCTTCTTTCTCCTCCATTTCTTCTCTCTCCTCTTTTCTTTATGTGTCATTCTGTCTCTTCACGTTTCTCTCCTTCTATCTCTCTTTTCCTCCCTATTTTCACTGTTCCACTTTTCCCCTGCCTTTTCCTCTTCACCATCCTCTCTCCTCTCCATCACGCTTCTATTTTAAATAGCTAGAATTAAATGCATAGAGAGATACGCATTGACCACGACGGCACAGCACCGGTCACTCATGAAGGTACCTACTATTTGGCTATCGTTTCACACCTTCTCGCCCAAGTGTGTGTCATCTGACATGTCCAGCTCCACTTCAGGACGGAGAGATCTCTCCCCTCAAGTACGTCTTCCGAAAACCCTCGAAGCGCCTCGGCTTTAACATCAGCTGACCCCCCTCCCGACCCGATTGACCGCAGGAGTTTGTCACACGTATCTGCTCCTGGGTCAACAGTCCGCGGGGGTCCCCTGTCCACCGTGGTCTCCGTCCCCAACTATCATTAACCCACACGTTATCTCCTTGTATGCGACAACAACAGATAAAAACGCAGACCCCTGCCCACCCACCCCACTCCTCCCATCTTAGCTTATCGCGGACAGCACACTGCGGCCCAACCATAAATCCCTTCTCGAGAGGGGAACGGTCCACAATTGCGACACGCCCCTGAAAGAGACGATAGCAGCCGACCCAACCCCTACCGTGGATATTTTTATTTACCTGTTTGTCGGACATAAGGATAAACGTATTAGCTTTATCGCCCCGCGTTGCCCGGATTTTCGTTACGGAAACTGTGACGGCTCCTTTGTTTTAGCGCTTTTTATCACTCTTCTATGAAAAATGTACCTCCCGTGTCAATATCTTGGGATTATGTTGTTGTTTGACCGGAGTTTGGACGATGTCCATTTGTGTCAAGATTCTGTCAACAACTGCTGTTACCCCGAAGCATGCCTTGTTTGAAGACAGCCGGGTTCACTTCCGGTGACACTAGGTACACGAAACGTGGATTATAACCGTATAACCGCATGACTTCAAATCAACGGGAAAACCGGCCTGAGTAAACCCGTTTATAATCTTTTATCAACCACCATCAACATCGCTTTAACTCATACAAATTAACAATTTAAAAAAAACAGTTACGAATATTACATAACAGCACCACCTGTATAACACTAAGTATAGTAACCACGCGATATCCTGAAATTGATCAAATTTTGGCAATTTATAAATTGCTATAAATTAAACTTTTTTTCATATACTTCACTTGATATGTTTTTCGGTAGGATACATACTTATATTAAATGAAATGATAATTAAGTGTAGTACTATTTTTGTGTACGGCCTACGAGCAAGGGATCGTGTGGCTAGAAACCGACGTCAGGTACCCATTCGTATCTGGGTAGACTCGGGGGGACTGGCCAGCACCACCAGATCACCTGTTTTTTTCTTCTGTTTTTTTAAAAAATATAACTGATGGTCGTAGGGGATCCTAATGTTTCCATTAAAACTTACTTGCTGGGGTACTGCGCAATATAAAGTATCTTGTCTTAAATTATTATTATTTTTTTAGTCCCATAACCTCGTGGTCGTTATAACCCCGTTCGTTATAACCCCGTAGTCGTAGGGGGTTCTAATGTTTGCATTAGACCTGGCGGCGCCCATCCCTCTCCAGGTCAGCGGAGGATTTTCTTAGCTTTTGTCATTCGTCAACATATTTACAGTGGCTTTAACGTGGAATCGATCCCACGCCCCTCAGCTTGTGAGGCGAGCGCACTATTCAGCCGCCTGGATTATTATAATTATAATTATTGTAATTATTATAATTATTATAATTATTATAATTATTATAATTATTATAACTATTATTTTATGATGCACATTTAATTGAAACACCTTTGTTTATTATCGTATTTGCCCCGATGAAGCCATATGCCCATAAATCTACACCTGTATACATACAGTTACGAAACTTTACATTTATTGCTTTATAATTATACACTCAAACCGATTGTGTCTATAAACTGTCTATTGTAACTTATACTCTTCACTTTTATCCTCTGGTAGTGGAGTTGGGGGCGGGGAGGGGAGGGGGGAACTGACCTTTTGATTGTAATACTTTCATGAATTTTCCCCCGCTGTATGTTTCTTGGACTGCTGGATGACCCCTTCGGCAAAAAAAAATTTTTAATCTCAAATTTACTTACTCGCTTTAAATTTGAGCCCATACATAGGTCGATTAAATTTTAATAATAATAACAATATATATATATAGGGCAGTACCCCAGCAAGCAACTGGTTAACAGCACCTTACATATAGTAACACAACTTATTATCAATTTATTCAATGTAAATCATTCACATCCTAAATACTACATATAATGGCATTATTTACAGCGGATGTATGTAAGCTACTGTATCATTTACAGAAATGTTTGACTGCTGTTTAATTAACTTTGAAAGTAAAGTTTGAAGAGATGTGTTTTTGTTTTTTGTTGTTCGTCCGTCGTGGTCGACGATGACCACTCTCATCATTTTTGCCGGGCCACCACATGTGTCCTCTAGTGGCTTATTAACCCTATTGTGGCACGAAAAAGACGTCCGCATGTCGGACAAGAGATGGATGCGGTCCCTTCAGGGGGGTTTTGGTTACGGCCCTTTCTGACTTGACGCTTTAACTTGGCAGCCTGTTGTCTGTTAGCTTCACAGACAGTTGCGCCATTCCATATCGTAGAGCGCCAGTGGGCTCGGTTACTGGCTGCTGCTTCCCAGGAGTCATGTCCGATGTCGAAGGCCTTCAGAGCAGTTTTAAGTGCATCCTTGTAGCGCTTTCGTGGACCTCCGCGTGCTCTATGCCCTTCGGTAAGCTCACCATAGAAGAGCCTCTTGGGGAGGTGATGGTCGGGCATGCGCACTAGATGCCCCGCCCAGCGTAGTTGGCTTTGCATGAGGCTAGTGTGGATGCTGGGGAGTCCTGACCTGGCTAATATTTCGGTGTCTGTAACTTTTTCCTGCCATTTTATATTGAGAATTTTCTAAGGCTTTTGGTGTGGAAGTGGTTCAATTTTGTGTAGTCTTGAACGCCTTAGTAGTTGGAATACTGCGAATGTGTAATGGTAGAGAATTTAGCCAACCCCCCCCCACCCACAGTTCACATCTGCTGACCCATCCCGATAAAATGTACACAAGAGTAGTGTGGGATTATTACTAGCGCTGCCTGCGACAATGTGTAGGAAGAGCGCAACGTCAGGAGGTGAACCAACATTCAAGAAACCCCGGATTGTTTCGCACTTTGGTGCGCATAACTTGTCGGCGTCACAGTGACTACGAGATCGTGTTTTCAAATCAAAATGGCGGGTACAGGAAATAATTTAAAAAAAACAAGGATCGGTTCTAGAACTGCGTTGTTATTTTCGTTCACTTACTTTTCGGAAACCAAATTTCAATTTTGCATGCGCCCCTCTCACCCACTGATAAATCTTATTGTCTTTAAGATCCTCTAAAATTACTGCGTTTTAGTGTTCCAAAGAAATAAAAAATTTAAAAAAACGTAAAAAATCAAGTTTTTCACCATAAATCATTTATGTACTAGACATAACTAAAAGAATGTTCATTATAATACGCAGCGCAATACCATCTAAACATACAAAAACAAAATTGCAGTTGTGTCGTAAAATATGTTTAACGACATGCGTACCGATGAGAAATATGTTTATAAAAAGTGTTGTCAATAAAATACGCACCTTATTGCGCGACAGAAAGGTTGTTCAATATAATACGCACCGCGACACTCTATCTCAAAAAATAACATGATACATAGGAATAAATAAAATGATCTAAAAATTCAATAATTTAATTATAGTACATGCGATCGATCTGAAATTTTGATACATAGTTTTTATCATCGCCACAAAACTGCCTGCTAAATTTCAGCTCGCTAGCTTACGAGGACGTGGGTTAAAAATATATCGAAAGTTTTGGCGACCGACAAGCAAGCAATCAAGGGTTCAAACAGACACCACGAGTTAATATAAAGGATTTAAAAACCTAACGTGGCCTCATTTTATCTCTGTATCCTACCCCGAGACACTTAAGCGTGTTTGAAATCTCTGTCTTGTGTCCATGACGGAGCATGCATCTCCCGCGGTTATAACCAACACGCGTGATTGCTCGACACAAGGTGCATGGGGAACTATAAGGGGGTAAGTATTTTTTTCTTAACATTTTATTTTAATTCCACCCCACCCTTTCACACATAAACACACACACCTACCACATCACACACACCTACCACATCACACACACCTACCACATCACACACACCTCCCCACACAGACACCTCCCCTCCCACATACCTTCCCCACACACACCTTGCCACACTCACAGACAAACCTCCCCATACAGACACCTCCCCTCACACACACCTCCCCTCAAACATACCTTCCCCACATACACCTTGTCACACTCACACACACACCTCCCCTCACACATACCTTCCCCACACACACCGTGCCACACTCACAGAAAACCTTCCCACATAGACACCTCCCCTCACACACACCTCCCCTCACACATACCTTCCCCACAGACACCTTGCGACACTCACACACACACCTCCCCTCACACATACCTTCCCCACAGACACCTTGCCACTCTCACACACATACACCTCCCCTCACACATACCGTCCCCACAGACACATTGCCACACTCACACACACACCTCCCCTCACACACACACGCCTCCCCACACACACACCTCCCCACACACGCACCTAACCACATAGACATCTTTCCTCACACATACCTTCCCCACACACACCTACCCACTACCCACACACACTATCTACCCGTTCGTTGGACACACGACGTGGGTGTTTGGACCCGGGGTTAAGGGTGAAAATATTAAGGTGGGGTCATTTAAAGAATGACGAATTCTAAAATTGTATTTCGTCAATATATGAAGAGTGTGGGTGTATCTGCGCTGCTTTGTGTATTTGTGTGTTTAAGCTGCGCGGCCGTGCATGTATCTGACCCATGCCGCACAGCAGTTAAGAATTGCAGCGCAGCGAATTTCGATAAGGATAATGCGGTATCTGTGTTTTTGGTGCGTAAAATTTTGGACCAAAAAAATTGATACCGTGTACCAAAGTTCCCTCAAACTTTGGTCGTTGGTCCGTGTGAAAATTTGCATACCATTCATTTTTTTAATACATATTTTACTAAATTAGCTGCGCGGTCGAACTTAACTGCTGCGCGGCGTCCGTCAGATATCTGCGCAGACGCGCAGCTTAAAAGGAACACTGATACTGTTCACGAGAGTTTGTCATTTTTCACACGGAGCAAGCTTCGCTAACGGGAGCTGTTTAAGAGAGTGAAACTCTCAGTTTAATAAATAGAAGTAAAAAAAAGATTTTTAAAAACCACGTTTTTATAAGCGGACTAAAAAGAAGGAAATAATTTAAAACTTATTAGTTCAAGTACTTCGATTTAATATGACTAAAAACGTGGGGCGGGCGCTTATGGGGTTTAACATATGCGGTTCACTCATTCTCTCACTTATAGATCTCTCTTTTGCTTTCTAAATTAGAAATCTTTAATTTTTATACCAAACACTCACCCCACGTTTTTAGTCATATTAAATCGAAGTACTTGAACTAATAAGTTTTAAATTATTTCCTTCTTTTTAGTCCGCTTATAAAAACGTGGTTTTTAAAAATCTTTTTTTTACTTCTATTTATTTTATTCTTTTTAGTCCACTTATAACAACCTGGTTTTTAAAAATATTTTTTACCGCTATTTATTTTACCAAACACCTCACAAGCGCCCGCCCAACGTTTTAAAAACATTGTGATGTGGTCACGGGGCGAACTCACGGATGTCAACAAAAGCCGACAGTACAGATGCTTTTATAGACTATAGATAATTTTTAAAGATCAATAATTTAATAACTGTACATTTGATCGATCTGAAATTTTGATACAATGCATTGTCATCCAAGATCTATCTGTGGTAAAATTTTCAGATCTCTAGGACCATCAGAAGTGGTTCAATTTTACGTTGGCAGATTTGAAAAAATCTTGGACAAACAAACAAACAATGCCCAACGAAAGCGAGTTAATAAAAACGTGTTGAAAAAAATCAGGTGTCAAGATTGAATAACAAAAACAAATTTTTTTTAAAAAGAAGAAATGTGTGATCACTTCAACTATGGCAGACAAAAGAACAAGTTTCCGAATCCCATCGAAACACGTATCAAATTGAACTTGTTCTAGCTCAGTCGTTACAATCGGCTAACTAACAGCTGGGCTCTGGATTCTGACCCAACAGCCCTACTGTACCTTTTTGAAATATATATATATATATTTTTTTTTAATTTAAAGGCGCTTTCCCTATTGTGGCCCTCCACGGCAGCAAGCGTGAACGGGGGCTGTAAGGTCGTATCTATGGCCAGAAAGGGGCCATCACCCACGACTGTGTACACACACCACGGAGTAACGCCGCTGTTGCCATGTGGGTGGCCTCCCCTTTGCCGTGACGACACGTTACAATATTTTTTCAAAGGAATTATAAAAAAAAGAACTAAAAAAAGGATATAACCAAGCAACTGGTTCTATTGACTGATGTGAGTTGTACATACACGGGCCGGCGCTTGACAACGGTCTTCGGGACCCCCCCCCCACACACACCACCAACAGGAGCCCCTTTTGACTATCGCCAGGTCCGTCACCGCCGTGGGGACAAGAGTAAAGAGGTGGAAAAGGAGGGTGTTAAAACATAATTGATTCCGTGTGGTAGCTGATGTGACGTCTGTGGTCGAGTCGGGCGGTGATGTGGGGCGGGGGGTGCGGGTGCGTTGCGGTGATGGTGGAAGTAGGGGCGGGGATGATACTGTGTTTAAAAACTAAAATATTAAAATTGCGCAATGTTTTCCCAGGTGCCGAGGTACTGCTCCAGTGAGAAAGTACGAGGCTTGAAGGAGGTCGGTATGAGTACGGGGGAGGGGTAGTTATTAGCTTGAGGGCACCAGCAAACCAATGGCATCGATACTTTTATTATTTCAAACGAACTCTTCTTCTTTTTAAAAAAAATATATAAAAATTTTGTTAATTTTAAAAAAAAAGTTAATTTTTTTCAAAGGTCAATTCAATATTTTATGTTTCATCACAGACATGGAAACAACTCGGAAACTTTGCACGTTGTAAATTTACTGGAGCTTTCCACCAACGAATCTAGATAACGTTACATACGTATAAGGGACTCACTTTATAAGTACACTGGCACCTCGAGATACGAATCCTTCAAGTTACGAAAAATTCAAAATACGAAAGGGCCACAGAGGATAATAATTTGTTTCCCAAGATACGAAAAACGCGTAGCTGCAAACACCGTGCGTCACATGTCTGGCTACCAAAGTTCTGCTCTGCTATTGGTCAGTTTATTGGCGGGGAAAAAAAAACATTTCGAAAAGGTTCAAACAGGTCGTGTTGTTGCGTAGTTCAACGACATTTGACTGACTCATTTCAGAAACATTTTAAAAGCAGGCTAAAACAATCTTCTTTGGGTCAATATTTTGCTAAGAGAACATTAGTAAGACGCAACGAATATGAAAGGTGACACAGAAAGCGCAAAACAAAATGTGTTTTTTTTTAATTAAAAGTTGCATAAATGTAAGTGTTAAGTAACGCATGTTTATTGTACAGTTGTACTCAATAAATGTAAGTGTTTTTTTAGCAATGATTCATGCAAAATTTGTAAATAATGGATTATTTTCATAAAGTAAAATGTTTCGTACGTACTAATTTCTGCTATCCGTTCTGCTCCTCACCACCTATTCCGACACTTCTCCACCACGCCTCATTCGAAAGGTGCATATATATAAATATATTTTTTTCATTTATTTTATTATTAAATCCTTTATTTTAACTCGTGGTGTCTGAGCCCTTGCTTGTTTGTCGAAAAAACTTTGGATCGATTTTTAACCCACTTCCTCGTAAGCTAGCGAGCTGAAATTGTGCAGGCAGTTTTGTGTCGATGATAAAAACGATGTATCAAACTTTCAGATCGATCGCATGTACTGTAATTAAATTATTGAAATTTTAGATTATGTTATTTATCTCTATGTATCATGTTATTTTTTTAGATAGAGTGTCGTGGTGCGTATTATATTGAACAACCTTTCTGTCGCGCAATAAGGTGCGTATTTTATTGACAACACTTTTTACAAACATATTCCTGATCGGTGCGCATTATATTAAACATGTTTTACGATACAACTACAATTTTCTTTTTTTAGATGGTCTTGCGCTGTGTATTATAATGAACATTCTTTCAGTCACGTCTCGTACATAAAGGATTTATAGTAAAAAATTTGTTTTTTTAACTAGCTTTTTAAAATGTTTTGATTATTTTATTATTTTTAAATCCTTTATATTAATTCGTGGTGTCTGATTGAATGCTTGTTTGTCGAAAAAACTTTGGATCGATTTTTAACCCACTTTCTCGTAAGCTAGCGAGCTAAAATTTTGCAGGCAGACTCGTGCAAATGATAAACACGACGTATCAAAATATGAGATCGATCGCATGTACTGTAATTAAATTATTGAATTTTTAAATTATTTTATTGATCTCCATATATCATGTTATTTTTTTTTAGATAGAGTGTCGCGGTGCGTATTATATTGAACGACTTTTAAAACATACTTTCCTGTTGCGCGATTCGGGGCGTATTATATGGACTATAATTTTTTTAAAATATATTCCTGATCGGTGCGTATTATATTAAACATGTTTTACGAGACATATAACTAAAATTGTGTATTTTTGGATTGTCTTGCGCTGCACATGCGTATTATAATGAACATTTTTTTAATTGTTCTCCTATGTAAAGGATTTATAGTAAAAAAAGGTGTTTTTTAACGGATTTTTAGAATCCTTTATATTAACTCGTGGTGTCTGGTTGCTTGTTTGTTTGTCGAAAAAACTTTGGATCGATTTTATCCCCTTTCCTCGTAAGCTAGCGAGCTAAAATTTTGCAGGCAGACTCGTGTTGATGATAAAAACGATGTATCAAAATTTCAGATTGATCACATGTACTGTATTTAAATAATTGAATTTTTTAGTTTATTTTATTTATCTCTATGTATCATGTTACATTTTCCTGTGGCGCAATAAGGTGCGTATTTTATTGACAACACTTTTATAAACATATTATTCCTGATCGGTGCGCATTATATTTGACATGTTTTACGACACAACTAAAATTTTATATTGTTGGATGGTCTTGCGCTACGTATTATAATGAACATTCTTTTAGTTACATATCGTACATAAAGGATTCATAGTCCAAAACTTGTTTTTTTTACGTTTTTTTAATTGAATTATAAAATCCTTTATATTAACTCGTGGTGTCTGGTTGTTTGTCGAAAAAACGTTGGATCGACTTTTAACCAAATTCCTCGTAAGCTAGCGAGCTGAAATTTTGAAGGCAGTTTCGTACCGAGGATAAAAACGATGTATAAAAATTTCAGATCGATCGCATGTACTGTATATAAATTATTGAATTTTTAGTTTATTTAATTATCTCTATGTATCATGTTGAATTTTTGATATAGAGTGTCGTGGTGCGTATTATATTGAACAACCTTTCCAGTCGCGCAATAAGGTGCGTATTTTATTGACAACACTTTTTATAAACATATTCCTGATCGGTGCGCATTATAATAAACATGTTTTACGACACATAACTACAATTTTGTATTTTTTTATGGTCTTGCGCTGCGTATTATAATGAACATTCTTTTAGTTACGTCTCGTAGATGAAGAATTTATAGTCAAAACTTGTTTTTTTTTAAAATTAGATTTATTATTTGTACTTTTAAAGATTGTATAATGCTTCTTCGTTTTCTTTGGTTTTCCAAGATATTTTCAATTTTTAGTGCTGTTTCTTTGGGGCTTGGAACGGATTAGTCATTTTGCATATAAAACTTAGTTCGACATACGAAAAATCTACGATACGACAGCCACCCCAGTGCGGATTAATTTCGTATCTCGAGGTACCAGTGTACATCTATAAATTTTGACTTTTAGGAATTCTTTTTTTCTCGTTTATTGAACATTGCGCCTGAGCCAATTGAACCTAAGTACAATGGAAACCTAAAAACTATATAAACCTACAGAGCCATATAAACCTACAGAGCCATATAAACCTACGAGCCATATAAACATATGAACCCTATAAACCTAGCGAGCCATTTTACCTACAGCCTACAGAGAAATAGAAAATCTATATTGTTATTTATATTATTTTAGGAGCCACATAAACCTACAGAGCCATATAAATCAACAGAGCCATATAAACATACGAGCCATATAAACTTACAGAGCCATATAAACCTACAGAGCGATATAAACCTACAGAGCCGCGATAAACTTATAGAGCCATATAAACATACAGTGTCGAGGTCTCATACCTGGAAATTGTCTTGGAAAAGATAGAGACGGGGAGTTAATAAAGAAAAAAAGGGAAGTAATAAAAGAAAGCATGAGATATAGAACAAGATAGAGAGAGAGAGAGAGAGAGAGAGAGAGAGAGAGAGAGAGAGAGAGAGAGAGAGAGAGAGAGAGAGAGAGAGAGAGAGATAGACAGAGAGAGAGAGAGAGAGAGAGAGAGAGAGAGAGAGAGAGAGAGAGAGGGAGAGAGAGAGAATAAAGAGGCAAGTGTTTTCTTGTACTGTACGTTAAATTAAAACAAATTTCAGCAAGATATCGTCACGATTTCATATTACGTGTTTCCGGTGTAAGTCATCATGGCGACCGGAAATTGTTGCGAACTCCAAGGGATGCCGGCCATGACATCGCGACCCAAGACTGTCCTATCATTCCACCGGCTCCCTTGGAACAAGAAATATTTATCCGCCTAGAAGTAGATACACAAGTATCTGTCTCACTGAGGGTTTCAATCGCCAGTCTGCTGTCAAACGGGTGGTATCTCAGTCACACGTCTTCTGATGATTTAGTCACAACACACTGGATGTATATTGAAAAGGGGGCGGGGGCGCAACTTTTTAATTAGGAGGAAGGATATGATCAATGAACTTGCATGGGTGCAGGTCTGTTCGTGAAAGTTGGAATCAATGTTATGAAGCTCGCATACAAGGCATTAAACCCTAGCCTGGGAATAGGCACGCTGGAATTTTTTTGTAGCCCTGTATTATTTCTATAGAAATGCATATTTTAAAAAATGCTCTGAGAAATTACAAAGATTTACCTCAGCAAATAACGCCAACAAGTAAACATTAAAATACGCAGTACGTTTTTTAAATTAATTTACTTACGATGCGACATTTTACCTTTGGCGTAACAACAGCTTGGCCTTGGGGCAGTTGCCAAAAGGCGCCGGCCTGCGCCAGTTCAAAAGGGCGCCGCTAAATCTCTAAAAAAAAATTTATTAAAATAAAGGGCTCCAAAAATAAATTAGCCAAGGGCGTCATAAACCCAGTTACGATCTGCGTTTTACTAACTTTATTTAAACATTTTTATTTATTATATTCACCCCCCCCCCGGTCGACTGTTGGGACGCGGGTGGGGGGGTACTGAAACGGATATTTCCGATTGACAGATAACGGACGACGGGTCGGATTATGGTTAGGGTTGCCCAGTATACACACACTAATCATACAGTGACGTAGACATTCAAAAGAGCGGACGTATCGTGTAACACGGGCCTGATTGGTGCGTGCACCTGGTGCGCATGGTGTTTAGAGACCTAAGCCTCGTCTGACCTCAACGGCACTCCACGTGGTTGAAATAAATGTGTAGGAAATATTAATATTTTTATAACATGAGATAAATACAACATTCGCTTTTCTTCAAAATCCAATTCAAATTCTTTTGCAACATATATGGCTCCTCATCAATGCAAACGTGTATGTCACATCTCTTACATTTAGGTCTCATCTCCTACATTTAGTTCTCATCTCTTACATTTAGTTCTCATCTCTTACGTTTAGGTCTCATCTTTTACATTTAGGTCTCATCTCTTATATTTAGGTCTCATCTCCTACATTTAGGTCTCATCTCCTACATTTAGGTCTCATCTCTTACATTTAGGTCTCATCTCCTACATTTAGGTCTCATCTCCTACATTTAGGTCTCATCTCCTACATTTAGGTCTCATCTCCTACATTTAGGTCTCATCTCCTACATTTAGGTCTCATCTCTTACATTTAGGTCTAATCTCTTACATTTAGGTCTCATCTCTTACAGTTAGTGCTCATCTCCACTGACTTTCTTTGCTAGATGCATTTCAAGAAATATTCAATTATTTTCGCCTTTCTACATTTTGAAAGACGTTTTTTTTTCGATCGAACTATTTCTGCTTCCACAACCCTGGTTCATTAAAAATTACCGTCGCCACTTTGGGGCTGTCCATAAAGTAAGTCACACTTTTTTTAACCATTTTTACCCCCCCCCCTCCCCCTGTCACAAAATGTCACAAATCTTGGACCCCCCCCCTAAAGTACGTCACACTTTCGAACAAAAATGTTGTTTTTTATTAACAAAATAATTAAAATTTAATATAAAACACCGTGACGTCACACATGGCCAGACCCTCCCTCCCCCCTATCATAAACTGTCACACTTTCTTTTAACCCCTCCCCCCCCCCACTCTGGAGCGTGACGTACTTTATGGACAGCCACTTTCTTGTATTTCGATAATTAATTTAATTCATCTATAGATTTCATAGTTTTAAAACATTTCCAATACCATGTAGCTATTTGTCCACACACACACACACACACACAAAATAAAAAAGTAAATAGTATGTAGTAAGAGCCAATATGTCCAGGAGCTCAGCAACTGCAAAGACAGCTACACCCACAGCAACAACTAAAACTACAGGAACAACTACATCAAAAACTACAGCAAAGGCTACAACTACAGCAGCAGCTACAGCAACAACTACAACTACAGCTACAACAACAACTACATCGACAAATAAAGCAAAGGCCAAAACTACAGCAACAGCTACGACAACGGCTACAGCAACAACTACAACTACATCTACAACTACAACCACAGCAACAACTACAAAATATAAAACCACAACAACAACAAAACGTGTTCCTCCACTTAACGTTCAACATTATTGGATTATTTTTTCTTTTCTTTTCTTTTTTTTTCCATTAAAAATGTTGGTTAGAATCTTTCAAATCCTGTCTACCGTTATCTTGAAAGTTTGTCGTGTTCCCACCCCATCCCCCCAACCCCATCTTCAGGGGGTTTGGGGGGGGCAGATGTACACGTGATCTTTGATGTCATTGTTGTTTTTCTTTTGCTTATCACCTGCCTGTCGTGCATTAGCCGATGACGTAAAACCAATTTGTAGTCACATACAGAAAGTAGATAGACAAACATTCAGCAAGGGGAGGTGAACATGATTGAACAATGCAGAGTTACTTTTGTTTTCAAGGGTTGTTGCTGGGTTGCTGTTTTTTTTTAAATATAAAACATCAGCAGGTTGGTTTCTATTATCCTCTATATCGCTTACATGTGAAACCGTTCCTTTTTGGAGAAAACTGCTTTGAACTAATAGCTCTCACTCACCTGAGGGCTTTCATCCTCGCCCGAGTCCTATTAGCTAGCAAACGCGCAAGTGTGCTCCACACATGGTACAAGACAATAAACAATTATTTATTTATTATTAAATAGAAAAGAAGAAGAAGAATTTTTATTAAACAGATCACGCGAGACAGTTCATTCTTTTAGGATCCTACTCCCTCCCCCCCAATAGCTTTCCCGAGGGTCATTTTATTAACCCCCCCCCGACCCCTAAATGCGATGAATCAAATCGATAAACATTGGCCCCGTATCTGGGCGCGGTGTCGTCAAGGTGTCCTCCCTATCGTATGCCGGGGCCTGGACGGCAGGACGGTGTTCAGTTTCCCTGGCAGGTAAACTTCGTTCCATTTGCCGCAAGCTGACGGGCCGCAAACGACGGGGCTCGAATATCTCCGTGTACAGGGGCGTTTTTTATTCTCTCTGTCTCTCTCTCCGTCTCTCTCTCTGTCTCTCTCTTCCTCTCTCTGTCTCTCTTTTTCTCTGTGTCTCTCTCTTTTCCTCTGTCTGTCTCTTTCTCTCTTTCTCTCTCTCTCTCTTTCTCTCTCTCTCTCTCTCTCGTTCCCTCTCGGTGATATTACGGCCACGAAGACCGGTGACATTAGGGCCGCTAGATAACTCATTCGCCACGCACCAAATACAGCAGATTCAACGAAAATACAACATTTAACAAAATTCATCACATACCATATACCTATTCTTAACCCATACACATACACCACAAAGCAACAGACACAGCGCATTTACCGAGCTCGCCAGAGACTCGCTTACGCCAAACTAACCGAGACGTAAAGGTTGTTCCGTGTAACACGACTTGCGATTGGACGCTGCCGCATGAGACATTTCCGTTGAATACACCTGGCTTAACTTTACGGCCACAATGAACGCTGTCGGCCACAAATCAATTTTTTTACTTGGACCCCCCCCCTCTGTTTATCGTAAGCATATCACCGGTCACTACCCCAGGTACCTGATGTTATGAAGAATTATATTTCATCCTCTTGTCCCCCGCCGCCCCACTCCCATTGCCATGTCGTTTCCGGTTCTACCAAATTGTATCCCCCCCCCCGCCTATTCTGCTTTATGACAACCACTTTAGCGAGAGTCTCTATTACTGGGTATTGTTAGTAGCACCATGGGTTAAGCGATCTCATACATTAAATGAGTCACGTGATTATACCCCCACATGTATCAAAACAATAATTAAATTAATGTGTTTTTTTTAAGTTTTAACCATGGCTGGAATCAAGCGTGCCGCAATATTTAGTCGCGTTCCTCTGATTGGGTCAACCTTGGCTCTTGATAGTTCCAAAAACAACAAGTTAATTAATTCTAGCTTGGCAATACAACACAGAGATGATATAACACTAACCTTATCTTATCTTATCTATACAGACGCTCCTTCTATGCAGAAGATAATTGCGTCCACAGACCATGACAGATGATCTGTTGGCAAGTGATGCAGCATTCACAGGCCACGGCTTTGTGGGTTCCACGAATTACCCAGCCGCCTAACTAGTGTTAGGTACCCATTCGGAGCTGGGTGACTCGGGGACGCCCTAGGCCCCGGGAAAAATTCCCTGCCTTCACATGGATTCGAACCCGTGACCATCGGTGCGCCAGTCGATTGCGCTGCCACTCGACCACCGTATGTCAATACTTTCACTAGATCATAATATCTGTGTGGTTTTTTTAAACAAAAATGTGGTTGACATTTTGCTTTTATTGAATTAATGCCCGGTTCATCTAATATCTTCTAAATTAATCTAAATACTGCTGGACAGATCTGGATGGGCATGTAGACTGTTGGACAGATCTGGATGGGCATGTAGACTGTTGGACAGATCTGGATGGGCATGTAGACTGTTGGACAGATCTGGATGGGCATGTAGACTGTTGGACAGATCTGGATGGGCATGTAGACTGTTGGACAGATCTGGATGGGCATGTAGACTGTTGGACAGATCTGGATGGGCATGTAGACTGTTGGACAGATCTGGATGGGCATGTAGACTGTTGGACAGATCTGGATGGGCATGTAGACTGTTGGACAGATCTGGATGGGCATGTAGACTGTTGGACAGATCTGGATGGGCATGTAGACTGTTGGACAGATCTGGATGGGCATGTAGACTGTTGGACAGATCTGGATGGGCATGTAGACTGTTGGACAGATCTGGATGGGCATGTAGACTGTTGGACAGATCTGGATGGGCATGTAGACTGTTGGACAGATCTGGATGGGCATGTAGACTGTTGGACAGATCTGGATGGGCATGTAGACTGTTGGACAGATCTGGATGGGCATGTAGACTGTTGGACAGATCTGGATGGGCATGTAGACTGTTGGACAGATCTGGATGGGCATGTAGACTGTTGGACAGATCTGGATGGGCATGTAGACTGTTGGACAGATCTGGATGGGCATGTAGACTGTTGGACGGATCTGGATGGGCATGTAGACTGTTGGACAGATCTGGATGGGCATGTAGACTGTTGGACAGATCTGGATGGGCATGTAGACTGTTGGACAGATCTGGATGGGCATGTAGACTGTTGGACAGATCTGGATGGGCATGTAGACTGTTGGACAGATCTGGATGGGCATGTAGACTGTTCAACTGTTCGATGATTTCAATTGTTTAAAACCAATAATTATTGTATTCAATGAACAATCCAATAAACCTTGGTGCGTTCTACATTTTTTGGAAGGAATGTTATAATTTCAGCAGCCGACAGCTTATATATATATAAATGTAGCGTGTGTTTATTTATACGTGTATAATTATTTTATTTATTTATTTATTTTTAAAATTTGATTGGTAAAAAATGTGTTCGTTTTGAGCTTAAATTATTCAACTCTTATTATTTCTCATTATTGTAATTAATTATACCTCACTTGACGGAAGAGCGCAATCAACAACCGTCTTTCTAGACACACACACGCACGCACGCACACAATCACACACACAGAATCATACACATACACACACAATCATACACATACACACAGACACACGCACACACACGCGCGCATACACACACACAATCATACACATACATACAGACGAATACACACACACGCGAACGCAATGTCGTAAAAATGCCACAGACGACAGAATATGCACGCCCTAACATGGTCTCGCCCGCGAGATGTATTCCGTGGGCATAAAAACAGCCGTATCACCGTCTCGTTGAGGTAACACCCCGCTTGCTTTTTATGGGAACTATATCAACATTGCCGGACAAGAATATAAAACACTCCTATCGTAAACTGCAGTGCATTAACATGTATTAAATCTGGTTTTAAAAAATGGGTGGGGGGGGAGTCTATAATAAAACTGAATATACAAGCAACCAGGGGCGTACCTATGAGTTTAGTGCAGCCAGGCCCGGATTTAAGAGACCCAGGGCCCCTAGGCACTTTTTACTTTTGGGCCCCACGCCCCAACCATCTCGAAGCAGTGTTGGAAATTTAGCAAATTAAATTCTGCAGAACAAAACATATATTTTTTTACTTTAGTGACTTCATAATATTCGTCTTCAGAGACATATCTCACAATGAAAGAAAATTTATCTACATGAGAAATGTCAGGAGTAGAGTTCACAGAAATAGAGAAATATTTTGCTTTTTAAAAAAATCTTAGTCACGATTGTATTTTAATTATTACCTTTTCTGCCATGATATTAATCATTTCATCGCATATTTTTGGCGAAAGTAATGATGTTGTGCCACGTCCTTTGTTACCGTGGCCCGTGGCGTTTTATGCGTAAGTCCAGAAAAGGACCAAAACTTCTATGGTCATAACATAGTTCCCAATGTTTTTTTTATTTTTTAAATCCTAATCAGAAAGTTTGATCACACTCACAACAGCCACAATGCGCCTCAAAACCTTATCCCAGTATTTTATTTCTTCTTCTGCTTGAAGAACAAGACTCTTGTCAACTCTACCGCCATCATTCTTCCTAGCTATAAGTGTCGCAAGTGCTGACCTGTGTTCGTCCGAATTCTCATGATCCTTCATTCTTTGAACAGATTTTTCCATTCGATGAACCCTTCATTAGCTAGTGACCCACATTTCCCAAACATCTTACAAGGGGCGCAAAATACTGCACCCTTGATCTTCTAAAATATAAAAATACGGTCCTTGTCAATTATCTGTAATCTGAAACCCAAATCCCGGCTCGGGCGGTGTCTTGTCCTGTGTTTGGTATGGGGAGGGGGGAAGTCGGGGTCTTACAGTTTTTTTTTACTGGTGGTGCAATTTGTCACACCCACCCTACGCCTTCTCCACAAGATCGCAACAGCAGCTCAGAACGCGGCTTACAATGACAAACCAACACGAACGAACCCCGTGCACTTGACTACTGGGCAGTGTATGCAAAATGTAGTAAAAATATTTATTATACTATTATTTTCGATAAAGCTTTGTGATAATGAAGCCAGGCTTTTGGGCTAATGTAAAGATTCCACCACCTGGGCTCCTTGGCTGGCTGGGGCCCTAGGCCCGGGCCTTGTGGGCCTAGGCGGAAATCCGGCCCTGAGTGCAGCCCGATCAAAATTAACATTTTACTGACTGCCTCCTCCCACCCACCTCACCCAAAAAAATATTAAAAAATTGAAAATTTTCTGGAAATATTCGTTTTTTCAGTCTGAAATAAAATCGCCAGCGGGATAGTCGTATAGCCAAATTGTCCCCCTTGTTACGCCCCTGGAAAACATTCATACTTATTCAACTTTTGTTGATTTAAAAAAAAATTTAATGAAACTTAAGGATATATTTTTATTAAAAAATATGTCAATAAAAATACAAAAGTCTCCAAAATTTCTCTAACACTGGGTCCAATGACATCAAGTTTCTATAACACTGGGTCCAATGACATCAAGTTTCTATAACACTGGGTCCAATGACATCAAATTTCTATAACACTGGGTCCAATGACATCAAGTTTCTATAACACTGGGTCCAATGACATCACGTTTCTATAACACTGGGTCCAATTACATCAAGTTTCTATAACACTGGGTCCAATGACATCAAGTTTCTATAACACTGGGTCCAATGACATCAAGTTTCTATAACACTGGGTCCAGTGACATCAAATTTCTATAACACTGGGTCCAGTGACATCACATTTCTATAACACTGGGTCCAGTGACATCAAGTTTCTATAACACTGGGTCCAGTGACATCAAATTTCTATAACACTGGGTCCAGTGACATCAAATTTCTATAACACTGGGTCCAGTGACATCAAATTTCTATAACACTGGGTCCAGTGACATCAAATTTCTATAACACTGGGTCCAGTGACATCAAATTTCTATAACACTGGGTCCAGTGACATCAAATTTCTATAACACTTGGTCCAGTGACATCAAGTTTCTATAACACTTGGTCCAATGACATCAAGTTTCTATAACACTTGGTCCAATGACATCAAGTTTCTATAACACTTGGTCCAATGACATCAAGTTTCTATAACACTTGGTCCAATGACAGCAAGTTTCGATCACTGAAAACACAAATTATCTAAAATAATTTTTTTAAATAATGTTTTCACGGGTTTTGTAGAAATCACGGCTTGCTGGTAGCTTCTGTTTCTTATTATTATTTTTGTAATTAATGACTTTTTAAAAAAAAATAGTTTTCAATTTAAAGAGGTTGACCTAAAATATTTTTATTTATCCATTTTAAATTGTCGCTTTCATTCTCTTGAAGAATTAACTCTTTTTCCTAATGTTTTATTTCGCTGAACTATGTGCATCGCGCAAATACAAGTTGGAAAATCTTTTAGAAACATTAACAATTTTTCTAGAGTACATCCGTTAACAACTCAAATGTGACCCAAGGGGCCGTCCATAAAGTACGTCACGCTCCATGGCCGGCCATGTGTGACGTCACGGTGTTTAATATTAAATTTTAATTGTTTTGTTAATTTTAAAAAAATTTCATCGAAAGTGTAAAGTACTTTAGGGGGGGGGGCAGTCCGAGATTTGTGACAGGGGATGGGGAAGAGTTAAAAATGGTCAAAAACAGCGTGACGTACTTTATGGGCAACCCCCAAAGAAGAACGTTGAATTTTTGTCGAAGTGGTGTATGTGTGTGTGTGTGTGGGTGGGGGGGGATCCCTTTGGGTTGTTGGGCGGGGAAGTGAGTACAGACAGCGCCACCTCGACGTGGCCATCTTCGGCGATACTATTTAACGAGCACTCCACAATACACATAAGTGAGAACCGCTGCTACAGTTTTACAACGAACATTCATGTGAGTGGGGGAGGGGGAGGTGTGCACTTATTCTGCTTTTGGACGTTACATTTTGTCCCTCCCCCCCCTATATTCCCTCCCCCCCCTCGTGTAACCTGAGCCCCACGTGTCGTTACAGCCCCCCCTCATATTCCCTCCCCCCTCGTGTAACCTGAGCCCCGCGTGTCGTTACAGCCCCCCCCCCACCCACACAAAACACAACTTAACAACGATACACAGTCCACTCCATAGACGCCACAAGTTACGCAACTCTGCCGTGGCGCCCACATCCCCTCACCCACCCACACACACACACACATGCACACACACACATGCACACACACACACACATGCACACACACACACATGCACACACACACATACACACATGCACAAACCAGGTATTTGCCTCACATCGTATCGGCCGTCAAGGCGTCCGTCCAGTGCCGTCTTGAGAGACACTTTTGGGGGAGCTCTAACGGCTGTTCTCTGGACATGGATCTCGTGTCGCCTGGAATGGAAGCGGCGGAATAATTAGTGGGCCGCGTGACACCTTTAACGGCACGATACGGAGAGTCAAGAGGCAAGTTCTAAACGTAGTTGGAGGAGGGGGGGTAACGAGGGAGGACGAAGGAGGAAGAGGAGAATAAACCGGGGACTGGGGGGTGCAAGGTTTGAGGGAACTCGTTAGAAATCTGAAGGTGATCCTTTCGGCAAATAATCGGCCGCGGTATTCGGTGATCGCCCGTGACAATGCCAGGGATCGGGGGTGGGGGGGGCGAACAAACCGCCAGACAAACACAGGCGCCTTTATGAAAACATTGAGTATCGGGGGAGGGAGAGAACGGAGAAATCGTGTTTGGCTACGCGATACCGCGCCTGGCACTGTTTCGGGCAACAAGGGAATATTTTTGTTCTTAAACTTTCCATATTCAACCCTTGGCCCCTGCTCCTTCTCCCCCTTCTACCCCCCATAAGGCAGCCCCGTTGTTAGGGAGGCAAACACGAGACGACCTGGAAGAATTTTAAGATGCAGTTAGTGTCACAACGCCTAAGGTGTGGGTTTTCGGTTCGGGTGGGGTTTGAAGAAAGGGTGTTTCCAGTCACGTGCAAATATTGCATTCATGGCATGTATGATTGTCGTTTGTAAACCAAAATAAAAAAGGCCATGCAATAAATGATATCATTCCGATAGGAATTAAGTTTTCGGGAGGCGTCGGGCGTGTTAGTCCAACAGGCTGATTTTAAAACTATAAGATAACTTGGTGTAGGGCTGACTTAAAATATCCCCCACTAACTCACTACTTAACCTACTTGAAAAGATCAGTTAAAGCCGCGGTGGTCTAGCTGTAGCGCGCCGGACTGTCGAACCGAGGCGGGAGTGAGTCACGGAATCCCTTGCTCGTTAACGGTGGCTAAATAAAATTTTGTGAACGCTACTTCACTTGCCACATAGCCCGTCGTGGACTAGAAAGGGTGTTATTTATCAAAGATGAATTAATCAGTTAAGCCATCAAACCTTGAAGCACTTATTTGATACAAGAACAAATAGCAAAGTAGTAATAAAAACATAAGGAGATTAATTCTATTTTATAACCAAAACACAAAGATAATCTAACACAATCCTCAGATAGACATAGGGATAAAAACACGTTTTTTATTCCGCGTGCAAGAACAAACACAATACACAGTCTTATTATTACCGTGCGGAATTCGGACGTGGAATGGGTTCCCCGGGGAACCAGGAAAAACGATATTCTATCAAATCAATATTTAAAACTCTAATAAATATGTAAGACTAGACAAAACCATGGATAAGCGTTGGACGCAATAATCTTCTGTATAGAAGGAGTGTATGTAATAGATAAGATAAGATAATTTGAAATTAAGTGTTGAGCAAAGTATATTTTGCCGATGAAGATCAAAAGGTTCAATACCAAATTGAACAAAAAGATCAGAAAAAAACTGTGCATAGTTCTATCCCAACAATAAATGTTCGCGATATCGGGTCAGGTGGTACAGGCATACCGCCCTACACCCCACAGCAAGCTCTACCAAACCACTTGAAATATTAATACTTTTTTTTAAAATCTCCTCTTTAAAAAAAAAGTTAAATGTAAATTGAAAAAGGAAATAAAGAATACACTTTCTTTCAACACGCTTTCAAAATCATCGTAAAAACTTTCTCTACATCTTCCAAAGATTCAACATATTTCTTTAAATAACTATATTTATACTATGATGCGGTGGACTTAAATCAATGCAATGCTACATACAGTAAGTGTTAGCCCTTCAATCACAGAGAAAAATCACCTCTTCACATGGATGCCAAACGCATTTATCACGTATAAGAATGACCGAATCCACGAATGACCACATCAATAAATGATCACACATGTGAATGACCACACCAGTGAATGATCACACCTGTGAATGACCACACCAGTGAATGATCACACCTGTGAATGACCACACACCAATGAATGATAACACCTGTGAATGACCACAGACCAATGAATGATCACACCTGTGAATGACCACACACCAATGAATGATCACACATGTGAATGACCACATCAATGAATGATCACACCTGTGAATGATAACACCTGTGAATGACCACACACCAATGAATGATCACACCTGTGAATGACCACACCAATGAATGATCACACATGTGAATGACCACATCAATGAATGATCACACCTGTGAATGACCACACCAATGAATGATCACACATGTGAATGACCACATCAATGAATGATCACACCTGTGAATGATAACACCTGTGAATGACCACACACCAATGAATGATCACACCTGTGAATGACCACACCAATGAATGATCACACCTGTGAATGACCACACCAATGAATGATCACACATGTGAATGACCACATCAATGAATGATCACACTTGTGAATGACCACATCAATGAATGATCACACCTGTGAATGACCACACCAATGACTGATCACACCTGTGAATGACCACATCAATGAATGATCACACCTGTGAATGACCACACACCAATGAATGATCACACATGTGAATGACCACATCCGTGAAAAACCCTTTATGCGAACGACCCCCCTCGCCCCTTTAATCTGCCATCTACCTTAATTCATACGCCTCTGTCCAAATCTCAAACATGTTTTCCTCTTATTAAAGCCGTCTTCCATCAATGTTTACACCTCAACAACGCGTATACCTGTGCCATTAACAGATAACTCTGGTTGGAAAAGAATTGGGGGGGGGGAAGAGGGGGGGTACAAATACCGCGCCTTTAGCTTTTGTACAAAATAATAAATAAAAGAAAGATGAAAAAACCTGGATTGGCCAATATTAGCACCGAGACGAACCCATAAATAACCCCTGACGATTTGAACGTGTCCGGCAACCCCCCACACCCCTTCCCCGAGTCCCCTCCTCATCCCAGCTGTTTAACACACACCTGCCACCTATCTCAATGCCAACATCGGTCCCTCGGACGGCCCGAGGTCCGGACAAGAGGCACCGCGCGGAGACCCCCCGAGGTGGACGGGGCCCAAATCGACTTCGTTCTTCTTAATTGTATCATCTTTTACCCGAGGATATTGTGTCCAGAAATTGCCTGGGCGGAGGTGTTTTTGGAGGTACCGGAGGGGGGAAGTGGGGGGACAACACGGTCATACCTCCAAAAATAATAACCCACACAAAGATGGGGTGGGGCGCGAGTGGAAGTAGTCCACCCCCCTACCTCCTCCCCCCAACAATCGTTTAAACCGGTGGCAATCAGCGGAGGTTTTAGCTCCGCTTGAATTAACAACCACGCACGGGTCCGAGCGACAAAGATTCCGCCCCGCACTTGGTGGTAGCAGCACACAAAGCAACCGTTTGGGGGCGCTCTTTCTCTCTCTGTCGCCCACTCTCTGTCCGGGCCGCCGCTGCCGCTGTGGAAGTTTGTTTTCTCAGATTTGTGTCCGCCCACAATGGTTGCCCGGTGGAGCAGGTTTAATTGTCCGCACCTCTCGGACAACGCTAAAAGTCCTCGCCCCGGGGGTTAAACATCTGGCTGCTATGGTAACGGGGACGCTACATCATTTGGCGCTGCGGCAAAATGGCGGCGTTGTGGGGGGGGGGTTAGTGAGGTGAGCAGTGTTTAGAACGGGTGTGATTGGGTGGGCGGGATTTAGGTGAGGTTCACAAAGATGTAGGATAGACTCAAAGTGGGATATGACCAGTGCTGGATTTACCTATTTTCTGAACAAGCTATACCTTAGGGCCACCGCCTTCTTGCCTCCCCCCCCCCGGATTTTTTTTCTTCATATTTGGTAAGGACATAAACTATCTGGACTTCAAAAGGCCTATCTCAAATGGCTTAGGGCCCCGTCAAGTCTAAATCCGGTCCTGGATGTGACAATCAAATGAGAGCGGCAGTCTCGCATTGTTGTCGTCCATACTATCGCACAAAACACGGATGAGACTGCAAACTGGCTTTAAAAATTTTAAAATAATAATATTTATAAGTTCATTGTGCACAGCCCTAGCAAATTTTGTGATCGGAAATATCATTTTCTGATTTTTCGTCGGCTTTCAACCTTACACATTAATTCTTGAATTGTCCGGCTACTTCAAACAAAACTTTTCATTGGCGGAGGTTCAAAGCTGCGCTTTCTGATTGGATAAACGTCATCGCTGGCTCAGTTGATTAGCGTTGCATGAATATAATCGTTGCTGGAAAGTTTAAAAAGCGACATTTCCCCGTAGGAGATGGTGGTGCTATACGTATCCAGAAATATGTCGCAAATTTTCGACAAAAAGAAAATACAAAATACACAAACAAATTGTGCAATGAAAACAATAAATTTGAGCTTTATTTTTAGACTGATACGACAGTAAACGTTTCGGCTAATGCCCTCATCAGTACAACATAAAACACATTCTTACAATACTTACATAAGTAATAATAACATTCTTAAAACATATTGTATTTTAAAATATTTATGTTAAATAAAAAGAAAGGAAAAACAAAAACAAACATGGACACAGGATATAGGAAAAAGGGGGAAGTATCCAAAGTTACAGTAAAAACCACAACGGGAACAAGATTCTGCAGTTAAGTAAAATTATGAATTTGGTTAATTCCATATGGAGCCAACGTACCAAAACGTTTTCTGTTAGCCGTCTGGTCGTCGTCTTGGAGATCAGTTTAGAGAACACCTGTATAATATAAATAAACAGGCTCAATGTCCTGTGTCTAAACATTTTAACAATGTTGACCATAACGGCATATCAGATATTGCAGTAACTGGTATTTTATATGCAAGCAATACCCATGATAGAGTCCACATGGAAAATAGACTCATAAAAAGATTTGGTACGTTGGCTCCATATGTAATTAACCAAATTCATAATTTTACTTAACTGCAGAATCTTGTTCCCGTTGTAGTTTTTACTGTAACTTTGGATACTTCCCCCTTTTTGCTATATCCTGTGTCCATGTTTGTTTTTGTTTTTCCTTTCTTTTTATTTAACATAAATATTTTAAAATACAATATGTTTTAAGAATATTATTATTACTTATGTAAGTATTGTAATAATGTATTTTATGTTGTACTGATGAAGGCATTAGCCGAAACGTTTACTGTCGTATCAGTCTAAAAATAAAGCTCAAATTTATTGTTTTCATTGCACAATTTGTTTGTGTATTTTGTATTTTATTTAAAAGCTTTATTGCAGTCCCATTCTATATGACAGTGGTTCCCAAAGTGGTCCGTACGGACCCCCAGGGGTCCGCGGTACCTTTCAGGGGGTCCATGGAAAATTAAAATTGATTTGGGGGTCCCTGAACAATGCCAGGGGGTCCGCGCAAGGTTTAATATTAAACAATAAAAATGTGATCAATTTTTATTATTATGGAAATTAAAATAAATAACAATAAATAAAATAGTATTTTTTCATATAATTAAATACGATCTTAGGTGCTATCTTTAATGGTGTACAATGTTGTTTTGCCTAGAAAATGTAGTAGAACTGAGGTAATCTCCACAGCTATAACCAATCAAAATACTTGGTTTATTGAAAGGTCTACCGCATAAGAAATGCGGAATTTCAATAATTAAGTCAGAGAAATACACGTTTTTTTACTTGAATCTGCGAGGGTTGCAAGTTTGGGTATTTTTTATGATGTGTCTGGAAGTTATATTTATCTATATTGTATCTTATCATCAAAAATTATTTTCAATAGTGCTTTACTGTAGCACGCCGTTGAAAACGTTAATAATTATTAACACTGGTTTGTTACAGCACATAAGAGAATGAGTGAGCTCTGGGCCGGTTTTAGACTTGATGGGGACCTAGACTATTTGAGATATTGGGGCATTAGGCTATTTGAGATATTGGGGCCCTTTTGAAGTCCAGATATTATATGTCAGCGATATAAAAAAAATTGCGGGGCCTCCAAGAAAGGAGGTGGGCCTAAGCTATAGCTTGATTAGCAAAAAGGTAAATCCAGCACTGAGTGAGCCAATAAAACAGTGTTGTTGAATATTTGAAGTATGGCTAAATGTTTGGAAACAGATTCGAAATGTGAAACGTTATTTTCTGATTTAAAAAGATTTATTGAAATTAAAGCAATGCCCTTGACTTTCTGGCAAACTTAAAGCAAACTGTATCATATGAATTTTCAGTACATTGTGTCATTCATCGACATCATTTATTCGCAAACAATCTTAGTGAAAGTTTGCATGGATCACTAGATTATGTCATTAGTGCAGTTAATAAAATTAAAAGGAATGCCTTGAATGAGAGATTATTTACTCAAAATTGTTTGGAAAATGAAGAAGACTATAATCGTTTACCTATTAAAACAGAAGTACGTAGATTATCAACAAGTACGTTTTTAAATCGATGTTCAGCTCTCTTTGATTCAGTGCTGGAATTCCAGGAAAACAAAGACAATGATTTGCGACACAATTAACTTTAAAAAAAGACATATCCTTTATGAATGATTTATTTAACAACTTTAATAAGACTAATTTGAATCTAAAAGGTAACCAATAAAATTTAATCAAAACTTAAAGCGTAATATCTGCGTTTGTTGCAAACCTTTTTCTGTACAGTCAAAACTTAGAAACAGGAGAATGTTCTCAGTTTCCAAATCTTTCAAAATTGCAAAGTAGATATAAAGATTTCCTGGCTTACTGTCAAAACTTAACAGCTCTTCATGCTGACCTGAACCAACGATTTGAAGGTATTCCTCACTTATTCCCGATTGGCAGTTGAACGCTTTTGCGCTTGGACAAACTCAGATCCCAAACACAGATGAATCCATACTAATACAGGAGCAGATTATTGAAATGAAGAACTTGAACCAATGTTTGAACTAGGATAGCACACATTCTGGTTACGAAATCACATGACAATTAAAAATTATGGTTTATTGTACAGAAGTTAACTGCTTTCCCGTCTTATTATTTGGTATAACAAAGATTCAGTGCCGTTATGAACATCATCATAAAAAAGCAGAAACCGACTAGAAATTGGTGCTCGTGGGTATTTGCGGTTGTTAAACAAAAACATTGAGTCGGACATAAATACACTAATAAAATCACATCACGTTCATCAAAGTTATTAATTGTTTTCAATTTTATTAAAATCAAAAGTTATACAAATTAATAAATACTTCTTCAACCAAATGTTGCTTTTTTGGATTTGTAATTTTTGTACTATGCATTTATGTAGTTTTTCACCTGGGGGTCCGTGGAGGAAATTTTGATTATAAAAGGGGTCCGTGGGTCAAAAAAGTTTGGGAACCACTGCTATATGACAAAAAGAAAATAGTTTCGAATAATTTTCCGAACAAAAATAAGGTAGATTTGAATGTTGTTTGCATTGCAATTAATTAAGTCGAAGAGAAATTTTGACGCAAAAAAATAATAATTTAAAAAATCGAAGGTTGCTAAGTGGGCGGAAGTAGACATGGTAGTCAGAAATGTTTTTAAGTTGAAACATGAATACGCACATTTGTTTGTTTGTTTGTTGTTTTTTTGTTTATTTCAGCTTTCCTCCGTTATTTTAACTATCACTTATTTATACAAAATTGTTTAAACCCCGTAAAAAACCATTTGACTATAAATCCTTTATGTACGAGACATAACTAAAAGAATGTTCATTATAATACGCAGCGCAAGACAAGAAAAAAATACAAAATTTTAGTTATGTCTCGTAAAACATGTTTAATATAATGCGCACCGATCGGTAACATATTTTTAAAAAGTATCGTCAATATATTTCGCACCGCACAGGGTCCCCGAGTCCATCCAGGTTCGAGTGGGTACCTAAGACTAGTTAGGGAAATAAAGGCGGCTGGGTAATGCGTGGAACCCTTATAGCCGTGGCATGTGAACGCTGCAGCCCTTGCCAAAATCAACTGAGTGCCATTCAGATGGTCTTGGCTGACCAAAAGCTATGGAAGCACATCCAGAAAAAACAGCAGGCTGAAGTCGGAGACCACGGGCCAATTGGCACAAAACTCGTCGGCACGCAAAACTCAAATTGAGAACGAAGAAGAAGAAGATCGATAGATGATGTAGAGAAAGATCTGCAGCAACTGGGCATCCAATGTTGGAGTTGCAAGGCGTTGATAAGGACTGAGTGGAAGGAGATGGTTAGGCAGGCCAAAGCTCTACATGGGCTGTAATGGATGGATGGATGGATGGATGGATGGATGGATGGATGGATGGATGGATGGATGGATGGATGGATGGATGGATGGACGGATGGACGGATGGATGGACGTTTGTTTGTTTGTTTGTTTCTTTCTTTCTTTCTTTCTTTCTTTCTCTTCCTCTCACCATCTTCACTAACATGATCCTCATTTACTTGCGCCAAGTCCAAAGAGACTATCTGGTGCACCACCACCGGGTCACAATGACCTTCATGCCAGCATTCATAACACAATGTCGTCATCACCGTCAGATCATCACGTGCTTAAAAATTATAAAGTGAACCCTCACCGCTCTCAATTAATCCAAAATCCAGCGATAACCAACACCAAGATGGACCCCTGTGTCATTCCCCAAGCGTGGAACCCAATTAAGTGTCCATTAAAGAGATAAGAACACACACCTAAAAAAAATTGACGTGGTCTTCAATGGTCCTACAGGAAGGGTCGAGTGCGGCCCTCGTAAGTCCTCGTCACCTGGTGCGCGGCACTCCAGGGCGACCAACAATGGCGGGCCATGGGTTCTTTGAAGTGGCCACTCGTGGTCTATGTCCGATGTATTGTAAGTGGACGCAGGGTCAATAAACATGTGGTTTGTGCAGACGAGGGAGTAAACATTTGACGCGTTGATGCACTAGTGCTATTTTTAGAACCCCAGCCCCGCCCCTCTCCCCTTAACGTCAACAAAATAGTGTTTTCAAAATGCTATTACTTAACTGCGTCAATTTAAAATTTAAAAAATGGAATGTTTGATGAAAACGACAAGAAACAAATAATGTTAATTTAGTTTTGAGCAAGGGGCTCCACACGTATTGGACTGAGCTTATAGTCCATAGCTGCCAGGGTCGGCAACTATTGAGACGTCCGCGGGAGAGGGAGGGGTGACTCTCGTTCGAAAAGGGGGGGGGGAAGACCCTTTGTTGTTATTTGTTTTTAAAACCCGTTTTACTTACTGCGCCACGAACCGAACCAGGGCCCATGTTTTACTTACTGCGCCACGAACCAGGGCCCATGTTTTACTTACTGCGCCTCGAACCAGGGCCCATGTTTTAAAACTGCATTCGTTCTCACCCGATTCCTTTAAAGACTGTTTCTTTTTGGCACCAAAATAATACAAGTTATTGATTATCGTATACCAACGTTGGAGGCACTGTGGTCAAGCGGCATGCGCACTCGGCTGGCGTACCAAGGGTCTCTGTGACGATGTGTGCGCTCTTATAAGAACGTAGAACGCCAGAGAAGGAAAGTTTTTAATGTCTTTGTGTGTTTGTTTTCTTCTATGCTCTTGTTTTTTAAAATTATATTAATGTGCTTGTTAGGACGCGAAAATAAGCCGATGGAAACCGACTTGCTTCTTTATTTTTATGTTATTATAATTTTCTTTTGTGGCATTAAATAAACTCCAATAGACGATGCATTGCTAAGGTTTGATTCGTATCTGGAATTTCGAATGTTTTTTTTGTATTTTTTTAAATCAACAAAGAATAAAGCAAAAATAAACATTAAGTTGGAATCGAATGTAAAAATTAATAAAATATTAGGGCTGGTACTGATTAAACAATTTTTGTTCGATTAATCGGATTTTAAAAATCAATTTATTGATTAATTTCGATTAATTATATTTTTATAACGCATATATATTGATCCCATTAAGTTGCGATTCATTATTTCGCGAAATCTGTTAAGTCGCGGCGGTAATTCCAGGGCTCTCAAATTTTGTGACGTAGCACAGCAAATTCGTTCTGCTATGCATGAAATAAAGAAGAAAAACCCTTTTGTTGACGTGTGGATGTCTAAATAAATAATAATAATAATAATAATAATAATAATAATAATAATAATAATAATAATAATAATAATAATAATAATAATAATAATAATACGAGGAAAAGTATGAAACTGAAACAAAAAATATAAATTATTAGGCTAATAAATTACCCCAAAATATATTAGAAATATTTTCTTAAATTTTAATCGCATTTAAATCGATCAAATTAATTTTAATTAGGGCTGCTGAAATTAAAGATTAATTTCTCGATAAATCGTCAAAAATTTGTCTTCGGCTCCAAAGCCTTCAGGATTTCACTTCATAAACCCGGTCAAATGAGGCTTTGGCCGGATTTCAAAAACGTTAACCCGGTACACCCCTAGTTAACATATGCACATATAACATCCCACACTGCAACATACATTAAGGTCCTGTGTATCCGAGCATATGTATCCAGTCATTATAAATTACGGCTGTCTATTCCCAACATATAGATGACATCCCGTAACACAACAGTTGTAGTGCAAGTGTGGGAGGGTTTAAGCATACCAAAGCTCTATGATCTGTAATCTTAATCATGATGATTAAGAAATTCTATGTTCTTGGCCGAGTGCGTGCGTGACGTAGCGGTGACGTAACTAAAGGGACAGTAGAAAAAGAGAGAGAGGGGGGATGAAGGAATCGCAGTACCTACCAGGATGGGACTTACTTCTGGACACGGGGTTGGAGGAGAGGAGGGGGGTTCGGGGGTTGCATGTTCCTCGAACTACACAGATTTCAGTCAAAGGGGTTTGGAGAAGCGATGTCCTTGTCCAGCAGCGCTGACCCTAGCTGACCCTAGCAGCGCTGACCCTAGCAGTGCTGACCCTAGCAGCGCTGACCCTAGCTGACCCTAGCAGTTCTGACCCTAGCAGTGCTGACCCTAGCAGTGCTGACCCTAGCAGTGCTGACCCTAGCAGCGCTGACCCTAGCAGCGCTGACCCTAGCAGCGCTGACCCTAGCAGCGCTGACCCTAGCAGCGCTGACCCTAGCAGCGCTGACCCTAGCAGCGCTGACCCTAGCAGTGCTGACCCTAGCAGCGCTGACCCTAGCAGCGCTGACCCTAGCAGCGCTGACCCTAGCAGCGCTTACCCTAGCAGCGTTGACCCTAGCAGCGATGACCCTAGCAGCGCTGACCCTAGCAGCGCTGACCCTAGCAGCGCTGACCCTAGCAGCGCTGACCCTAGCAGCGCTGACCCTAGCAGCGCTGACCCTAGCAGCGCTGACCCTAGCAGCGCTGACCCTAGCAGCGCTGACCCTAGCAGCGCTGACCCTAGCAGCGCTGACCCTAGCAGCGCTGACCCTAGCAGTGCTGACCCTAGCAGTGCTGACCCTAGCAGTGCTGACCCTAGCTGCAAGAAACTGATTACAATTTTAAACCCGTTTCTTTATTTTTTTTAAACGGCAAAAAGAATAAAACAAACCCGTAAAAACAAAGTTTTTGACTATAAATCCCTTATATATGAGACAGAACTAAAAGTATTGATTATGTTCCAACTCTAAAAAATTTACAGACGGACACAGAGTGATGTCCCTTGTCTGTAATAACGCGTGAGGGGGTGTCGGCACGACGGTCGGCGTCAACTCAAAATCTCACGTGGAAATGGAAGAAAAAAACAATAACAAACCGTGAATTTGAATTACATACGTTATATAAGGAAAAACTAAAAATGCATTAATTTGATTACGGTTCGATCGATCGATCTGAAATTTTGATACGATGCATTGTTAGGTGAGATGGGTCCGTGTGCCAAATTTCAGCTCGATCGGATCACTGGAAGTGGGTCATTTTGGACTTTTCTTTTTCCGCCCGCCGAGCCCATGAGATGATGAGATGATGAGATGATGAGACGGCTGCGAAGTTAATATAAGGGATTTAAAAATCATCAACAAGCTAAGTGTAGTTTCTCTACTACCCTCGGTTTCCTCTCGTGTGTGGGATCTGTTCGAACAAGCCCGAGTTCGTTGTGCGGTACATCTGTTATCAGTCACTTGTCCCACTTAATTAATGTCTAACCACCCCGCCCATCCCCCACCCCCAACCCGCCCGCCATCTTCCACGACCCCAATTGGTCAAGTCTGTACCCGGCTGGTCATGCTGAAAGATTTCTAAAGTCATATCTTCAGTGTTGTTTGTATACACGCTATCAGTTAGTGATGGTAGTTTTTTTCTTGTTGTTGGGGTTTTTTTTTGGTTTTTTTTATAAAGACTGTCTGTATTCACGCTATCGCCTGTGTCGGGTATCTGTTGACTATATTTGACCGTGGTACAATTTTACGTAGGAAAAGAATGAAGAAGATTGGAAACATATGGGGTGGGCTGTAGTGGTGGCCTCATATATATATATAATTCACCAAAGACAGTATGTGCAAATGTGCATGCCGAATGACACTCACTGGGGTCGACCAATCATTTATGGTCTTGAGACCAACAATATGGTTCTTTGTTTCAGTTGCGTTGTTCCTTCTCAGAATAACACTTGATTTGTAGTGTAGTGGTTATCACGTCCAAAGTATGCGCGGAAGGTCCTGGGTTCAAGCCCCAACGAAAACTTTATTTTTTAATTTTTAAAAATGTGTGTTCGTGCCCGTTCTCTCCCCCCCCCCTTTTTTAGCGAACATGGCTGAGCCTCACTAGGGTCGGCCAATCACAGTTTATGGTTGGTAAGCTAGGATGGTGGGCACGTAGATAACCGCATTGTGAATGTCTCGAGACCAACAATGCGTCAATGTTACCCCCCTCCCACCGACGTTCACTCGCGTTGTTTTGATTTCTTCATGCTGTAGTCCCCCCAACCCTTTTTTTTCTTTGCCCTATCCATGAGCAAGTCTGCGGCGTATGCTACGCCGCTGGGCGTATCTAGTACATTTATGTCTAGAATTTATGCGCATACATTTTCATAACTAACAGCACGTCACCTTTAAAAAAAAACAAAAGCTAGTCAATGGAACTAGACGATTTGTTTATAGAGAACGTGGGACAGGTTCCCAAAAGTGTTTCAGATATTATCGGTGTCTACAAGGCCAAGAGGCCGGAAACGATTCTTGCTATTCCGGAAGTTATTTCAGCCAAATCGATGTACGAGTTTGTGTCACGCGTGTGTGTGACGTCACATTTCTTCCACCACTTTCAGTTCATTTTTCAAATACTCAGGAGGCGGGTAATAGTATAATAATAATAATAATGATAGTGATAATAATAATAATAATAAAATAATAATAATAATATAATAATATAATATAATATAATATAATATTAATAATAATAATAATAATAATATTATTATTATAATAATAATATTATAACAATATTATAATAATAATAATAATAATAATAATAATAATAATGATAGTGATGATAATAATAATAATAATAATAATAATAATAATAATAATCATAATATATTATAATATAATTTTAATAATAATAATAATAATAATAATAACCTTTGTTCTAGGTGAGACTAAACTTTTTTAAAGAAATAATGGTTATGGTACTTGGTAAACGCCGAGTAATGGATACTCGGTTAAGGTAGGTTAGGGACATGGTTATAGGTAAGGGGTTATGTTAGGGATTGGGGATAGCAATAGGATTGGAGTTAGCGTTACCGTTTGAGTTTAATATTTTGGAATAGGGTTAGGTATAGTTTTAGGATAAGCGTTAGGCAAATAGTTTTGGTTAGCGTGTCCCATACGTATGTCAGGTCCTCACAGATGAACCTCCACGTCCTCGCATCACAAATAATGAATTCTCTTGGTAACAGGGCTTGTCATTTCTAAAGGGATATAAACAATATAATAGCCCAAGTCACATGTTGGAAGGAAGGATCCGTAACGCTATGACGTCATTTTTTGAGCTTATATTTAAGTATATATACAAGGCGCGCATCAGGAGGTGTGCAAAATTCTAAAAATTCTAAAAGATACTAAAAAAAATTAATTATATGACGTCCTATTTTTAGCTGATATTTTAATTTTGGAAAAGAGAGCGATTTAAAAAGAGGATTTTAGGATTTATAATTATAAAATACTTTGTGTACATTTCAGGAAGTTTAATATTTCGTATTTATCAAACAAGGATAAGTTACTTGGGCTTTTTACCACCCAAAAAGTGGACGCCGTAGGCGCCCTAAAACCCTTAGACTATCAATAGAAATATCCGATGTTTTAGGGGGAGAAATTTAATAAAATTTAATAAAAGATACGATTCAATATGTAAATGTAGGTAAATTGAGAAGGAAGTATCTCATCTGCTATTGTTTCATTCTTCGTTAATTTTAGACAGCTTATTGGACTTGAACATGAAACAACAATTTCGTAATTTTACAATGAAAAAAAATATTTGAGAACTTATTGCTTCTTCAGTTTTAATGCTCAAGAACATTGTTCCGCTAAAATTTTGTCTAAAAATAGAACATTACACAATGCGTTATGGCGTTTTCCGGTCGTAGAAATGACAAGTCCTATTTGGTGAGCTGGAATGAACTACAACAACCCCCATAACACAAACATCGAGGGCAGCAACTCCTCGCTCATTCTGAGACCAGAAAGCTGTCCTGGTCCTGGTCCCATGTCCCCCGTGTTCGGTTTATCGAATCCAACCGGCACTACAACCACGAGAACACCTTCGGCAGCCACCTCCATTGTTTCCCCCAGCCCCCCACCACCGCCGGCACCATCGGCCCGCCCCTCCCTCCCAAGGTCTTGGCCAAAAAGAACAGGGAGTGATCGAACTCCGAGAAAACGCTTGCGCTAGTGTGTTTGTGTGTACGATCGGCGAGGGGCCTGGGCTCCTTACACAAGAACCAACTTAGTCGGTGGGCCGCCGACATGGGGACTAGATGTTAGGGAGGAAGGTAAAAAAAAAGGAAAGTTAATTAGGGATGGAGGAAATCAGGTGGTGGGAATGGGAGAGGTTGGTTTCGAGGAGACGGTGGTCGGGAAAGGTTAAATGGGGGGGGAGGGGCACGGGGGCAGGTTATGGATTTCTTATTGTGACACTGCCATATTTCTAATACAGACCTTTGACCAGCGCTAAGGGGAACTTGTCTAGAAACTAGCGGATCATATACAGTAATCTTTGACCCGAGAAAATACTTAAACTCCAATGTGATTTCTACGATACTGCAATCCCCATGTAGTCTTTTCCAAAAGTTCCCGTCCGAGGAAATGTTACTTACATCTCACGAAATCATTAAATCAGTTGTCAAATACGGGACTTTAAAAAAAAATAATTTTCCATCATAATTAAGAACAGGATAAAAAATTGTCTATAGAGACACATGCTTTTCTTTTATTTTCTTGAATTACTACATATTTTGATTAAACCATTCAATTAAAAATAACAAGAAACATGATAAATAAAGGTGCATGGTGAGGCTGCAATGAGGCCAGGTGTAATTATATGTTCTCATAAAAGCGAAATACCGAAGAAAAACAAACGGGGGGCAACGAATCCACTTGGGAAAGCAGGACCAGACAAGGCCCAGAACCCAGAA
Organism: Ampullaceana balthica; assembly: GCA_944989445.1. Classification (NCBI taxonomy): domain Eukaryota; kingdom Metazoa; phylum Mollusca; class Gastropoda; family Lymnaeidae; genus Ampullaceana; species Ampullaceana balthica. Next base: position 1,189,848 of record CALYLW010000198.1, read on the forward strand.
CTGACCCACTTAATTGTTCACGGTAGAGCAGAATCATGGCATGGTCTTACAATGACCATTTTAAAAAATAATTCAGATACTTAGAGCCATCGATTCTCTAACTACGCGAGGAATGGACCGAGGCCCGTGCGCGATGTTTAGCCCGCCTACAACTTCCTACAAGCTGTAGTCAACGAAAACAATCGTTAGTCTAGCGACGGGAACTGTAGCTAGTCGTTTAATTTCACGATTTAATGTCTCAAGTGGGACTAATATTTATTTTTTTAATAATTGAAAATTATTACGTTTAGTTTATTTCTTTCATTGTATCTTTTGTGTTATTATTTATTTATTTATTTATTTTTTAAAGACAGTTTCATTAAATGAAATGACAGAAAGAATGCTTTTGTACCAAAAATATACTTTAAAAATTACCTTACACGCAAAATGCAGTCGATTGGTTGACAAGTTGTTATATAAACAATTCGGAACGTTTTCATTGGTCGATTTCCGCCATTTTGCTTTTCACTTTGTGGTGTGACTATACCACAGTGCAGCGGTCTACTCTACTATTCTTTATATAAAAAATGTATAAAGGAATGACAGGCCTCTATGATTGGATCACTCTGACAAACTGCTTCATTGTTTCAGACTTTATTTAACTATAACCCGTATGTTTACTTTGCTAAAGCTTTAGTAGACTTGTCAATAGCAGGTGGCTACCACTTTAGTAGACTTGTCAATAGCAGGTGGCTACCACTTTAGTAGACTTGTCAATAGCAGGTGGCTACCACTTTAGTAGACTTGTCAATAGCAGGTGGCTACCACTTTAGTAGACTTGTTAATAGCAGGTGGCTACCACTTTAGTAGACTTGTTAATAGCAGGTGGCTACCACTTTAGTAGACTTGTTAATAGCAGGTGGCTACCACTTTAGTAGACTTGTTAATAGCAGGTGGCTACCACTTTAGTAGACTTGTTAATAGCAGGTGGCTACCACTTTAGTAGACTTGTTAATAGCAGGTGGCTACCACTTTAGTAGACTTGTTAATAGCAGGTGGCTACCACTTTAGTAGACTTGTTAATAGCAGGTGGCTACCACTTTAGTAGACTTGTCAATAGCAGGTGGCTACCACTTTAGTAGACTTGTCAATAGCAGGTGGCTACCACTTTAGTAGACTTGTTAATAGCAGGTGGCTACCACTTTAGTAGACTTATTAATAGCAGGTGGCTACCACTTTAGTAGACTTGTTAATAGCAGGTGGCTACCACTTTAGTAGACTTGTTAATAGCAGGTGGCTACCACTTTAGTAGACTTGTCAATAGCAGGTGGCTACCACTTTAGTAGACTTGTCAATAGCAGGTGGCTACCACTTTAGTAGACTTGTCAATAGCAGGTGGCTACCACTTTAGTAGACTTGTTAATAGCAGGTGGCTACCACTTTAGTAGACTTATTAATAGCAGGTGGCTACCACTTTAGTAGACTTGTTAATAGCAGGTGGCTACCACTTTAGTAGACTTGTCAATAGCAGGTGGCTACCACTTTAGTAGACTTGTTAATAGCAGGTGGCTACCACTTTAGTAGACTTGTTAATAGCAGGTGGCTACCACTTTAGTAGACTTGTCAATAGCAGGTGGCTACCACTTTAGTAGACTTGTCAATAGCAGGTGGCTACCACTTTAGTAGACTTGTCAATAGCAGGTGGCTACCACTTTAGTAGACTTGTCAATAGCAGGTGGCTACCACTTTAGTAGACTTGTTAATAGCAGGTGGCTGCCACTTTAGTAGACTTGTCAATAGCAGGTGGCTACCACTTTAGTAGACTTGTTAATAGCAGGTGGCTACCACTTTAGTAGACTTGTTAATAGCAGGTGGCTACCACTTTAGTAGACTTGTCAATAGCAGGTGGCTACCACTTTAGTAGACTTGTCAATAGCAGGTGGCTACCACTTTAGTAGACTTGTTAATAGCAGGTGGCTACCACTTTAGTAGACTTGTCAATAGCAGGTGGCTACCACTTTAGTAGACTTGTTAATAGCAGGTGGCTACCACTTTAGTAGACTTGTTAATAGCAGGTGGCTACCACTTTAGTAGACTTGTTAATAGCAGGTGGCTACCACTTTAGTAGACTTGTTAATAGCAGGTGGCTACCACTTTAGTAGACTTGTCAATAGCAGGTGGCTACCACTTTAGTAGACTTGTCAATAGCAGGTGGCTACCACTTTAGTAGACTTGTTAATAGCAGGTGGCTACCACTTTAGTAGACTTATTAATAGCAGGTGGCTACCACTTTAGTAGACTTGTTAATAGCAGGTGGCTACCACTTTAGTAGACTTGTTAATAGCAGGTGGCTACCACTTTAGTAGACTTGTCAATAGCAGGTGGCTACCACTTTAGTAGACTTGTCAATAGCAGGTGGCTACCACTTTAGTAGACTTGTCAATAGCAGGTGGCTACCACTTTAGTAGACTTGTTAATAGCAGGTGGCTACCACTTTAGTAGACTTATTAATAGCAGGTGGCTACCACTTTAGTAGACTTGTTAATAGCAGGTGGCTACCACTTTAGTAGACTTGTCAATAGCAGGTGGCTACCACTTTAGTAGACTTGTTAATAGCAGGTGGCTACCACTTTAGTAGACTTGTTAATAGCAGGTGGCTACCACTTTAGTAGACTTGTCAATAGCAGGTGGCTACCACTTTAGTAGACTTGTCAATAGCAGGTGGCTACCACTTTAGTAGACTTGTCAATAGCAGGTGGCTACCACTTTAGTAGACTTGTCAATAGCAGGTGGCTACCACTTTAGTAGACTTGTTAATAGCAGGTGGCTGCCACTTTAGTAGACTTGTCAATAGCAGGTGGCTACCACTTTAGTAGACTTGTTAATAGCAGGTGGCTACCACTTTAGTAGACTTGTTAATAGCAGGTGGCTACCACTTTAGTAGACTTGTCAATAGCAGGTGGCTACCACTTTAGTAGACTTGTCAATAGCAGGTGGCTACCACTTTAGTAGACTTGTCAATAGCAGGTGGCTACCACTTTAGTAGACTTGTTAATAGCAGGTGGCTACCACTTTAGTAGACTTATTAATAGCAGGTGGCTACCACTTTAGTAGACTTGTTAATAGCAGGTGGCTACCACTTTAGTAGACTTGTTAATAGCAGGTGGCTACCACTTTAGTAGACTTGTCAATAGCAGGTGGCTACCACTTTAGTAGACTTGTCAATAGCAGGTGGCTACCACTTTAGTAGACTTGTCAATAGCAGGTGGCTACCACTTTAGTAGACTTGTTAATAGCAGGTGGCTACCACTTTAGTAGACTTATTAATAGCAGGTGGCTACCACTTTAGTAGACTTGTTAATAGCAGGTGGCTACCACTTTAGTAGACTTGTCAATAGCAGGTGGCTACCACTTTAGTAGACTTGTTAATAGCAGGTGGCTACCACTTTAGTAGACTTGTTAATAGCAGGTGGCTACCACTTTAGTAGACTTGTCAATAGCAGGTGGCTACCACTTTAGTAGACTTGTCAATAGCAGGTGGCTACCACTTTAGTAGACTTGTCAATAGCAGGTGGCTGCCACTTTAGTAGACTTGTCAATAGCAGGTGGCTACCACTTTAGTAGACTTGTCAATAGCAGGTGGCTACCACTTTAGTAGACTTGTCAATAGCAGGTGGCTACCACTTTAGTAGACTTGTGAATAGCAGGTGGCTACCACTTTAGTAGACTTGTCAATAGCAGGTGGCTACCACTTTAGTAGACTTGTCAATAGCAGGTGGCTGCCACTTTAGTAGACTTGTCAATAGCAGGTGGCTACCACTTTAGTAGACTTGTCAATAGCAGGTGGCTACCACTTTAGTAGACTTGTCAATAGCAGGTGGCTACCACTTTAGTAGACTTGTCAATAGCAGGTGGCTACCACTTTAGTAGACTTGTCAATAGCAGGTGGCTACCACTTTAGTAGACTTGTCAATAGCAGGTGGCTACCACTTTAGTAGACTTGTCAATAGCAGGTGGCTACCACTGAACGCGAAATCTGGCACATCTAAAAACCTCGCCCAATCTTGAAGGTAACGGGCACGGAAAAGTTTCGTCGTTATTATGATTCCGTTCATCGACCTACTGAATGTTCATAAAGTAAAATAGGATATGTTCATTCTCTTTACGACATATTGAAATAATTTTTTTTTACTAATTGAATTTCCATCTTGTGCATCAGTCTGTGGCACGATTTTTGTCGCAGCCTTTGGGAGGAAAAAAAGGGGGGGGGGTGTTGGGGCTGGGGAATACCGGAAAATTGGTTATGATCAACGGAAGAGTAAAAGACGTTAACATAATTGAGAAACTCACCCCCACCCCTTACACACACAAAGACGCACACAGTACGCATTTAAGAAGTTGGCGGAACTCGAAGTGCAAGGTTAAAGGAAAAATAATCAACATTAAAAACACTTTTTAAAAACTAGTCTTATATTAAAAATGCACTAATTTTCTACTTTTTAGTCTAAGCATTTTACAGTAAGTGCAAAGCCAGCTTACCTTTTGACTATAAATCCCTTATATATGAGACATAACTAAAAGTAGTGATTATGTTTAAAGGCGACATTTACAGACTGAAACAGAATTATCTCCCCTGGTTTTAAAACTGGGCGCAGGGATGGTAGGGGGTGTGTGAACAGTGACGGTCGGCGTCAACGCGTGAACTGGGCTCGTGAAAAAATTATAAACGAATAGTGGGACGGTTCCGATTAAACTTACAAAGCAAGTTAATATAAGACTCGTAATAAAGAGAAACATTGCATGGCTGGAGACATTGGCCTGAGGCCTGATAATGGTGCATGATGATATCCGTGACAGCTAGGTCCGGCTGTTTGGAAGTCACCTGTTTAGACTGTACATGTGTCGGTGTTTGTGTGTGTGTGTGTGCCAGTGCGTGTGCGTCTGTGTGTGTCTGTGCACTTGTGCGTGTGTGCCTGTGTGCGTGCGTTTGATTTTCTTTAGAAACAAAACAAAGTTGATATCCTTAAAATTCAACGCTCATATTTTCTACAGCTCACCCCAGCACTCGCGTGGATTGGGCCAGGTACACAAAAATATTTCTTTAGAGTAATTAAAATACCTGTCGCCCCCCCCCATCCCCTCATCCCCGCCCCCCCCCCAACTTCCACGGTCCTGAAATCGATCCAACTGTTTGTCCAATTGACGGCACGCCTGCTCCGCGGAGAGCCATCCAGTGGGAATGAGGCCCGCGGACAATTCTTTGAGAAGAGTTCCTTGGGTCGAAATAAATAATATCTGTTTTAAATGTGTTGCGGTAGCTTTTAGTTTTACTTTTTCTCCGTTCAGACGCTGTCAAGATATAACGAGAGGGTGGGTTCGTGGTGGTGGGGGGAGTGTGAGTGGAGGGAAAGGGGGAGTTTTTGTTATAAACACTGTTGTCAACAGTCTCTTACAATGGACTTGTTAGTTGTGCGGGGTGAGTGAAGTGAGCTTGGGGGGGGGTAGATTGGTAGTGGTTAAGAGAGAGAGAGAGAGAGAGAGAGCCACAGGGAGAGAGAGAGAGACAGGGAGAGAGAGAGACAGGGAGAGAGAGAGAGACAGGGAGAGAGAGAGAGAGAGAGAGAGAGACAGGGAGAGAGAGAGAGAGAGGGAGAGAGAGAGACAGGGAGAGAGAGAGAGACAGGGAGAGAGAGAGAGAGACAGGGAGAGAGAGAGAGACAGGGAGAGAGAGAGACAGGGAGAGAGAGAGACAGGGAGAGAGAGAGAGAGAGAGAGAGAGACAGGGAGAGAGCGAGAGACAGGGAGAGAGAGAGAGAGAGACAGGGAGAGAGAGAGACAGGGAGAGAGAGAGAGAGAGAGACAGGGAGAGAGCGAGAGAGTCTCTGTTGGTTAAAAACTTAAAGTTCCAATCAAACAAGACCATTTGGCGCTGACTAAACATCTTAGAAAGAGAGAAAGTGATATTTAATAGGAATGTACCAGATTAAAATTTTAGAAATCCTGCCGGAGCCGAATTTGCCGGATTTATGAAGTGGCCGGATTCCAGATTTTCGGGAGCCGGAGCTGTATTATAAATATATATATTAGGGCTCTACCGGCCAGCCAGATTTGGCCGGATTTATGAAGTCAAATTGAGCCGGAGCCAGATTTGTAAAAACAGCCGGATTCCGGATTTGCCGGTGCAGAACTCTGGTACACCGCTAATATTTAATGACAAAATATCTTCGATTGAAAAAAAATTCTTTGAATAGAACGAAGTTTAGCTTTCTATACTTGATGACACAACATCTTGTGGCTAATTGGTGTTTAAGTTGATGGTATTTTTGGGACTAAATGGTGTTGTGTTTAATGGAGGTTGACTCAAGTGTTCATTATTCACCAATAATAATTATATAATTTATATAGCGTAGCAGCAAGCATCTGGGCTCACGGAGCTTCACATACATTTATTACCATACATAATAATCAATTTCATGAATGTCAAACCTTCATATCCTAAATACAACATATGATGACATACGGTGCACATAAGCGTATAAAATCATGGGGCAGAAATGCCCTTGAGATTTCCCCGACAGTTCTGTGACCACGGCTCCAATGAAGCAATAGTACTTTTCCCGTGTTTGCAAACCTGGTGTCTAACAAATGGCTTACTGTCACTTGTTTGAATTGCGATATATTTCGCGGAGAAATGTTCAAGGGCATCGTTTTTTACGCAATTTCCCTTTGGGAATCGCGTTTATACATTTGAAATGTCTGTGCACTGGTCGAGCTTGCACATGCAACTCCTCCTGAACCATACCAGACAGAGGATTTGGGTCTTTTGCAAATATGCTAAGGAGGTCCCAAGGATGTGCACGGGTGAAAAAATACCGAAAAGGTTTACTGGATTTCCCGGAAAATAAAAAACCCGAAAAAATATCCGTATTTTGTCAATTTCTCGCCAGCCTTAACATCTATCGGATTGAAACAAACGCCAAACAATAGCTAATAATATTTAGGACAATGTTGGAGAAGGAATTTTTCAAAAATCTATTTCCTTTCGACTACCATAATTTTAGCAGCAATTTGTAGATAGCAATACTTTTGTTTACTAATAGAATTATTGATTTTAAATTACTTTTAATGTAATATATAGAATGATAGTTAATGGGGTTTTCCCGCTTTGTGAATGCTTATGTTAGACTCTTTCGCGGTGCGCATTGTAATGACACATTCTTAGTGTGACGCAGCGTGAGGGGATATGACGTCATATTTTTTTAACTTTCAGAATTACTGATTTGAAATGACTTTAATGTAGTCTAGAATGATTTCCCTTGGGGGACGCGGTGGTCGAGTGGTAGAATAATTAATCTGACCATTCGAAAGGGGGGGGGGAGGAGGGGGATCAAGTACAAAAATCTCAACAGCTGGACGACTTGCGTATTTTATTGCACCCCTATTAACAAAAGGAAAACTTCAAATTCGTTAAATGGTCTTGTAACATATACATTTAACATTATTTAAATCCCCTTTTCACTTTTATATCATTTAAAACATATTCTCATTTTAAAGATTGATTTTACAGAAATTTCATCGTTTTAAATAAAGAGAGAGTGAGAGAGACTTAGAGAGATAGATAGATAGAGAGAGAGAGAGAGTGAGTGAGTGAGTGTGAGTGAGTGAGTGAGTGAGTGAGTGAGTGAGTGAGTGAGTGAGAGTGTGAGTGAGTGAGTGAGAGTGTGAGTGAGAGAGAGAGAGAGAGAGAGAGAGAGAGAGAGAGAGAGAGAGAGAGAGAGTGAGTGTGAGAGAGAGAGAGAGAGAGAGAGAGAGAGAGAGAGAGAGAGAGAGAGAGAGAGAGGCAGTGATTTCGGTTAACTCTTGTAGTCTGAGACAGACGAAGAGCTGAGCCAAAGTTTTTAATCCTGGTTTGGTCCTCTTTCCGTCTCGTTTTACAACACCGATCCTTGCCACTCACATTTGTCAGTCACCGGTCTGTGTGTGTGTGAGGGGAGGGGGTGGGTGGAAAACACACTGTTATAAGGTTTCCTGGTTGACACACAAAACCGTCACTCTTTCGCTTTCTGGTGGTATGAAATCACACACACATTTTTTCTCATTTCCAGAATATGTAATGAGATTACACAGGTGTGCGACGACTTGTTTTAAAAATAACTTCGTCGCGATGACGCATGTCTTCGGTACACCTCGGCCCGCGTTGCGTCACTTCCCTTGCGCCTTGTAAATAGTTATTCAGTGTCCGCTTCCTACGACCACCGGCCCTACGCTGCGCTACGTCCCTTGAACGGAGCCGATGGCCAAGGGCGTTACTGGCGTTACTGCGTTATGGGGAATATGAAATCAAAGCGCAAAACTATTATTATTATTATTATTATTATCATTATTTGTTTGTTTGTGGGGGGTGATTATAATTATTATAAATTATCAACATTTTATTTGAAACATTGTTTCAATTTTTTTAATTTAATTTTTTAAATTTTCAATATACCTTTCATTTACGTTATTTTTTTTTAATTTCAAGTTTTCAAGAAATTGTGTGAGATAGTGGAGAATATAGCATGGGGGCGTTCTAATAAAGCAAACCTTGGGTGACATTGTCAGAGGCCCAAAAGTTGTCATACTCTATTCGGTTAGAGAGGGTGGAGAGATCGTGAGTTTAGTCTTTTCTTCCGGGGTCGCCACTGATCTCATCATGTCCGCGGGGGAGGAGCTACATCATTGTTACGGTAAGTTACTCCACTGAGCTCACCAATGTCCAGGGCTGAGATACATCATTGTTACGGTAAGTTACTCCACTGAGATCACCGTGGTCCAGGGCCAAGATAAATCATTGTTACTGTAAGTTACTCCACTGAGATCACCGTGGTCCAGAACCAAAATATATCATTGTTACTGTAAGTTACTCCACTGAGCTCACCGTGGTCCAGAACCAAAATATATCGTTGTTACTGTAAGTTACTCCACTGAGATCACCGTGGTCCAGGGCCAAGATACATCATTGTTACTGTAAGTTACCCCACTGAGCTCACCAATGACCAGGGCCGAGATACATCATTGTTACTGTAAGTTACTCCACTGAGCTCACTGTGGTCCAGGGCCAAGATACATCATTGTTACGGTAAGCTACTCCACTGAGCTTACCGTGGCCCAGGGCCAAGATACATCATTGTTACGGTAAGTTACTCCACTGAGCTCACCGTGGTCCAGGGCCAAGATAAATCATTGTTACTGTAAGTTACTCCACTGAGCGCACCGTGGTCCAGGGCCAAGATACATCATTGTTACGGTAAGTTACGCCACTTGAAAGACAAGAAGAAGCAGAAACTCACACGCTCCCCGTTTTAATTCTGTTTCACCTCCGGAGCTCAACCTGTCCGACCACAGCCGTGAAACTCACCAGTGTGCCGTGCTATTCTTCTAATGAGCTAATATTGAGCTAAGATTAGCATGCAGAACCAACATCGTTAATCCCCCCCCTTTTTTTTTCCCTCCACCCTACCAGGCGGGGGAGAATAAATAAGGTTCTTTATGTATGGGGCGCGCGCGTGTGTGTGGAGGGGGGATAGAGGTGAGGCACACGGGATTCCGCATGTTGCATAAGTCGTGGTGGGAAGCGGGGTGAAGGCGGTGGTGGAAAGGTGTGGGGGTCACTCGTGGGTGATTTTATGCTTAACATTGCCACTCACGCGAGTCACACAGATCGTACCGCGACGAGCGGCTCTGAGGGGTTTTCACGAGTCGAGTCGTGGATCTCAGACTCGACATGTTGCACTTGTAAACATGCGCATGCGCTGTATCTTAAACGGCTTTAAAAATAAAAATATAAATAAAACTAAAACCTAAAGTTTTTAAGATTTTAAAAAAATATTCACAATAAAATTTAACTTGAATCTTTAATATGCAAAATAACGAAGATTTTCTGTCTCGTTGGCCTCGAGATACGAATGCTTCAAGATACGAAAAATACAAGATACGTAAAGCCGCTCGAAGATTTATTTTTTATTTTTTTGCTATAAGATACGAAAAATGCGCAGCTGACAACATTGGTCATCCCCTGACTGTATTCACCGCGCCACCAACAGTTCTTGCGCAGTTCAATGAAATTTTCCTGACTCGTTTCAGAAACATTGTAAAATGCAGTCAAAAACGAGTTTCCTTGTTTCGACCTTTGCTAAGAGATCATTAGTAAGCGAAGATTATTCAAAATAAGACGAGAAGATGTTGGTGGAAGAGAGGCAAATGAATTGAAAGGAGAAAAGGAAAATTAGAAAGCGCTAACAAATATGTTTTTTTTTAAATTTAAAATAAAATAATAAAAAATATATAATAATAATAATAATCAAATTTTTAACTATAAATAAATAAATAAATAATTTTAAAAAATAATTTAAAATTGCATAAGTTTAAGTTTTATGTTACGTTTGTTTAGTGAACAGTTGTACTAAATCTAAATGTCAGTGTTTATTTAGGTCAGGTTCACCGACAAAACGGCCGCGGTCAAAACGGCCACTGTCAAAACCACCCCGGACAAGCGGCCCCTGTCAAAACGGCCGCGGTCAAAACGGCCACTGTCAAAACCACCCCGGACAAGCGGCCCCTGTCAAAACGGCCGCGGTCAAAACGGCCACTGTCAAAACCACCCCGGACAAGCGGCCCCTGTCAAAACGGCCGCGGTCAAAACGGCCACTGTCAAAACCACCCCGGACAAGCGGCCCCTGTCAAAACGGCCCCGTTCAAAACGGCCCTTGTCAAAACGGCCCCGGTCAAAACGGCCCTGGAATGTTAGATGTTAATGGATTTAAAAAAACACTCAAATATTATATTAATATATTAGTATTTTTACTCACTGATTCAGTGTCAGGTTTAGTTCACAAGAAACAATAATAATCACATCACCAAAAACAATTTAATAACAGTTACTCTATATAAGTGCTTCTCAAACTGTTTAGTATGGCGGACAGGGAGGAATTTTTTCCATTGCACCAGGGACCGGTGCACTACTTTCCCTGCACTGACAATTTTTTCTGTCCTTTTTTTTTAGAACATCTGCGGATCAGCAGCGGATGGCCCACGGACCAGCACCGGTCCGCGGACCACCACTTTGAGAAGCACTGCTCTATATGAAAACAAGTCACAATTGTTTGTTGAGGAGAAATAAATATCATACCTTCACAAGAATTTTTTTTTACAATTTGACCACTATCATAAAGGGTGAAAAGGTTGAAACAATGTTAAAATGCAAGTAAATGTAAATTTTTTGTTTAAAAAAATGTTAAAAATTTGTCTGGGGCCGTATTGGTAGGGGCTGTTTTGTCCGGGGCCGATTTGACAGGGGCCGTTTTGTCCGGGGACGTTTCACAGGGGCCGTTTTGTCCGGGGCCGTTTTGACAGGGCCATTTTGTCAGGCGGCATTTTGTCCGGGCCGTTTTGTCAGAACCGTTTTGTCCGGGGCCGTTTTGATGGTTCACCGTTTATTTAGCCTTGTAATGCAGTAATGTTTTCTGCCATCCGCCCCCTTCCCCTTACACATTCTTCGACGCTTCGCCTATCTCGAAAAGTACATTTGTATTCATGTTATTTTTATTTTTATTTATTTTAGCCAGTTTTCATTGTTTCTTATAATTTATTAGATTGCGGTGGCATTAGAGGTAGCGGGCTGGACTGTCGAGCGGAGGCAAAACTCGAGTCACGGGTTCGAGCCTTGGTCCTGGCAAATCCCTCGAGGGCATTGTGCTAGTCACACAATCGCTTGTTCGTTAGTGGAGGCTCAATGAAACTTGTGAACGCTACTTCACTTGCCCCATAGACCGTCATGGTCTGAAAAGGGGGTTGTTATTATTATTAATTTATTAGATTTATAATGTCTGCTTTTAAGGACTGAAAATTTCCTACTTAGTTTTTCTCTAGTTTTCCATGTTATTTTCAATTGCTAGTGTGTTGCTTGGAACGGATTAGGCATTTTACATGTTCGACATACGAAAAATCCAAGATACGAAAGCCACACCGGAACGGATTAATTTCATATCTCGAGGTACCATTGTAATTAAATAATTTGTTTTAAAAAGTTAATGTATCCACTCACTCAATCTTTGTGTATTAGGCCCGCAGCCTTACGACCGTTTTGAGCTTTGTCCCGTTGAGCGTTTCCATTTTACACCCTGGTCTAAAAGAACAATGCCTTATTCCGTTTGACGCAGTGATGGAGATCCCAAGGCCCGAGGGTTTTTTCGGTCTTGACGATAGAGTTGTTAGCGCTTCTTTTCATTGCAGCGTTTAACTTTTGGTATAATTACATTTTGTGATATAGCGTAATGTTCAATAAACAGAAATATAAATGAGGATAATTTTGAACAGTTTACGTTTGACCCTGCCCCTTCATTGTTGATGCATCGTGGGGGAAAAAACAGCTGTAAGAAAATTGTGTTTTTTGTGTGTGACTCTTTTTTTTTCTCAAAGTAATGAATCGTGTAAAATCTATTACATTATGAAATGATGGTTTAAATAATTTCTCTGATACAAAGTCAGTCATCCGAATCAAACGATATCTCATAAATGTGACTCCGATTTCTCTCCCTGCCATCGTAGACGGACGCCTTTTATTTTTTCTCGTGTCATTTCCCATCTGGCACAATAGCGTAGTGTCACATTAGCACAGGGGCGTTGCCATTGTTTACACCAAGGAGCCCCACCCTTCCCCCACCCCACTTCCGACTCGCCCGCCGTGTCTAAATATAGATCGCTACCTGACACGACACTCCTAAAGTTCGCTCCCTTTAAGTCTTTAATTGTTTCCTTTTTATGTCAAACATTATCCCCGCTCCTTTAGTGTAACTTTATCGGATTCTTTGGACAACCTACGAGGGAGCGCTCCCCGCCCCCAGGGTAGGGAGTCAGGTGGTTGGGGTTGTTGGGCAGGGGGGTGGTAGTTCCTGCAACCGTCCCGTCAACAGACGTCATCGGTGTCGTTGCTCAAGTGTCCGTCCCCAGTGTTTGTGATCTCATTTCCTGTTGTCCCGAGTGGACACACTCGACAGTCCTCGTCGCATTAGGACAAGGGTAACTCGCACAAAGTCGCCCCTTTGCTCGCCAGTACACAGGCGCGTAGACAGACAGACGTAAGACGCATAAATATATCGCTGGTGTTTATCTCCTTTCTCATTCTCGCGTGTAGTACTCTTCACCCTCATGCTCGTGAGTGGCCCTCGAGGCACGCTCGGTAAAAAGAATAGGCCGCTCGCCGAACACTTGTATTTCGAGTCCCTAAACACTAGAAATTTGTTACAATATAGTCTTTTCCCACCCGAAAAACCTAAACCGGTTCCGGTGGTAATCAAGAGCCATGTAAAGACACTTGTGGGGGGAGAAGCACTGTACAAATAGCGGTACCTTCTTTTCTCTCCCCTTATTTCTATTGTTCGTTAACGTAGCAACATCTTTTGTCTGGACATATATGTGGAGGTCTGGGGGTAGGATGTGGAGAGGAGAGGGAGGGTGAGGGAGGAGTGAGGGAGGGTGAGGGAGGAGGTGAGATCAAACTCACGATGTTGAAAAGACCTTGAAAAGGTCTCTTAGCGGAAAAGAGAAAAAGGAATTCGAGTGAGTTTAAATTCTGTGGCCATGATCCAAACGCGATGCTCTAACTGCAATGTCAAGAAGAAGTATACAAATAAAAAAAATTAAAAAGTAGTTGTGTGCGCCCATTTTGAAAGGCGCCCGCATGCCGGTGTCCCGGGCCCGTGTTTACTAGTCCTCCACCAGCCCTTACGGGCTACCCGGCTGTAGAGATAGATTGTTATGGGATTTCTGGTATCCGCCAAACTCGTCGCTCGCAGCCTTTTCTGACCTTTATTTTCAATTTGAGCTTCTCGAGGCACCGACGAGGGCTGGGTATGACAAAACCGTGTTCGCAAAGTTTTAATTCTTCCATCGCCTAAGCTTTTTAAAAAATTTTCTTCTTATTTTTGTCTTTTATCCCAAAGAAAGCGCTTTTCGAAAAGGTTCCTAGTATTGACTGTCTTTTAACTTCACATTTTAGCCTCGGGTTCCGGGTTTTATGTTCATCCACGAACATTGTTTTCCTTCGGCGGTGTCACCTGCAATTTCTCTCCCCCACCCCTCCCCCATCTTAAACAATATTGGAGCCATTTCGCATAAATCAATTATCGGCCTCAACAAAATTGAGCGAGTTTCAATTAAATTTGTTCGTATCAATCTTTAGAAGTTAAAGCCCTCGATCAAGTATCGTTCCTTTTTATAATTTTCAAATACATTTGTGTTTCCTTGACGAGTGCAGTGACTGGCAATTACTTTTTTTAAAAAAATCATTATTTGACTGAAAAGTAGCAAATAAAAAAACCCTCTAAATTGTCCTTTATTGTTCATTTGAACTTTCACCTGATGAAAATAACCTGTTTAGCACCAATCTTCTCACGCTCCGTCCGCGTGAACCGCACCGCTGTTGACTCTGCACCACGCGTGAGCGGTAAACGCGGTGACCAGTGTTATTGTGTTTGTTTAAATAACAGGTGAGCGTCCCTTCCGAACGAGCTCCAGAGCGAGTGTTTGAAGGGCGCGTACATCTCTCGTACAAGACATCAAGATGACGAGTTCAAAGCGCGCGCTCGGGAGATGATAGGGCCCCAGCCTTTGAGGCCCTTGTGAGTCTTCAGACGTGGCCGGGGGATTTGTTGGGAGGGAACGTTGGTGGGGGGGGGGACGGCAAACTTAAAAAAAAATAAATAAACTATTTCATACTAAAGAGATGGTGGACGTATTCTTTTTAAAACCCAAAACTTGTGTGTGTGTGGGTGGGGGTTTTTTTGGAAGGGGGGGGGTGGGGGATCGGTGTTGGGTAGTTCATAAAGTAACGGAGCAATCTGTTTTAATTGAAATGATATGCCAACAAAGTTGTTTAAAAAAAAACAGCATCTCGTCAGTTCCGTTAACATAAATATGAGATCAAACACGTCAAAGCTCATGAAGACCAACTTCAGGCCTTTGATAATCCACTCTCTCGTAACCGTGGTGGGGTCGATGTGTTGTCATTTCATGAATTCATAATTTCAGACGACCAATGAATCCAATAAAACCGTTGAAAATGGCGTCGTTGTTTTTTAAAAAAAAGAATTGATTTTAAAGGATAGGTTAACTCTTTACGGCCGAGATATCAAAATGGGTTAAAAACAAGTTTTAAATAACGTCTTTCCTTCTCGCATTGAGTTCTTCTAAAACCATTCGGGCGACATGTGGAAAAAAAATTATTATTTTTATATCCCTTAGGCTAGGGGCTAGGGGTGGCCAGACATTTAGTAGCTGAGAGCCATTTTAACAATAATTTTTTTTATTGAAAACCGCATTGAAGCAAAATGGTTTACGACCCAACTTGCAATGAAAATGTCTATTCTAATAGAATATTTTTGTTCGCATTTAATTATTAAACTTTACAATTGTTGTAACTCTTACCTTATGTTGAAGACATGAATGCGTTACAGCTACACAATTAACACATATTTAAATATGGAAAAAATATTAATAGAAACACAATGCATGATATCAACTCATAATTAGAGTCAACATTAATTGTTGTGATTCTACTGAGGAGCCTTTGAACTCGCAAGTTTCTTTAAATATGGATGGAAGCTAGTAGTTGTGGTAGCTAGTAGTTGTGGTAGCTAGTAGTTGTGGTAGGTAGTAGTTGTGGTAGGTAGTAGTTGTGGTAGCCAGTAGTTGTGGTAGCTGGTAGTTGTGGTAGCTAGTAGTTGTGGTAGTTAGTAGTTGTGGTAGCTAGTAGTTGTGGTAGCTAGTAGTTGTGGTAGCCGGTAGTTGTGGTAGCTAGTAGTTGTGGTAGCCGGTAGTTGTGGTAGCCGGTAGTTGTGGTAGCCGGTAGTTGTGGTAGCCGGTAGTTGTGGTAGCTGGTAGTTGTGGTAGCCGGTAGTTGTGGTAGCCGGTAGTTGTGGTAGCCAGTAGTTGTGGTAGCCAGTAGTTGTGGTAGCCAGTAGTTGTGGTAGCTAGTAGTTGTGGTAGCTAGTAGTTGTGGTAGCTAGTAGTTGTGGTAGCTAGTAGTTGTGGTAGCTAGTAGTTGTGGTAGCTAGTAGTTGTAGCTAGTAGTTGTGGTAGCTAGTAGTTGTAGCTAGTAGTTGTGGTAGCTAGTAGTTGTGGTAGCTAGTAGTTGTAGCTAGTAGTTGTGGTAGATAGCAGTTGTGGTAGATAGTAGTTGTGGTAGCTAGTAGTTGTGGTAGCTAGTAGTTGTGGTAGCCAGTAGTTGTGGTAGCCAGTAGTTGTGGTAGCCATTAGTTGTGGTAGCTAGTAGTTGTGGTAGCTAGTAGTTGTGGTAGCTAGTAGTTGTGGTAGCTAGTAGTTGTAGTTAGTAGTTGTGGTAGCTAGTAGTTGTGGTAGCTAGTAGTTGTGGTAGCTAGTAGTTGTGGTAGCTAGTAGTTGTGGTAGCTAGTAGTTGTAGTTAGTAGTTGTGGTAGCTAGTAGTTGTGGTAGCTAGTAGTTGTGGTAGTTAGTAGTTGTGGTAGCTATTAGTTGTGGTAGCTAGTAGTTGTGGTAGCTAGTAGTTGTAGTTAGTAGTTGTGGTAGCTAGTAGTTGTGGTAGCTAGTAGTTGTGGTAGCTAGTAGTTGTGGTAGCCAGTAGTTGTGGTAGCCAGTAGTTGTAGTTAGTAGTTGTGGTAGCTAGTAGTTGTAGTTAGTAGTTGTGGTAGCTAGTAGTTGTGGTAGCTAGTAGTTGTGGTAGCTAGTAGTTGTGGTAGCTAGTAGTTGTGGTAGCTAGTAGTTGTGGTAGCTAGTAGTTGTAGTTAGTAGTTGTGGTAGCTAGTAGTTGTGGTAGTTAGTAGTTGTGGTAGCTAGTAGTTGTGGTAGCCAGTAGTTGTAGTTAGTAGTTGTGGTAGCTAGTAGTTGTAGTTAGTAGTTGTGGTAGCTAGTAGTTGTGGTAGCTAGTAGTTGTGGTAGCTAGTAGTTGTGGTAGCTAGTAGTTGTGGTAGCTAGTAGTTGTGGTAGCTAGTAGTTGTAGTTAGTAGTTGTGGTAGCTAGTAGTTGTGGTAGCTAGTAGTTGTGGTAGTTAGTAGTTGTGGTAGCTATTAGTTGTGGTAGCTAGTAGTTGTGGTAGCTAGTAGTTGTAGTTAGTAGTTGTGGTAGCTAGTAGTTGTGGTAGCTAGTAGTTGTGGTAGCTAGTAGTTGTGGTAGCTTGTAGTTGTGGTAGCTAGTAGTTGTAGTTAGTAGTTGTGGTAGCTAGTAGTTGTGGTAGCTAGTAGTTGTGGTAGTTAGTAGTTGTGGTAGCTAGTAGTTGTGGTAGCCAGTAGTTGTAGTTAGTAGTTGTGGTAGCTAGTAGTTGTGGTAGCTAGTAGTTGTAGTTAGTAGTTGTGGTAGCTAGTAGTTGTGGTAGCTAGTAGTTGTGGTAGCTAGTAGTTGTGGTAGCTAGTAGTTGTAGTTAGTAGTTGTGGTAGCTAGTAGTTGTAGTTAGTAGTTGTGGTAGTTAGTAGTTGTAGTTAGTAGTTGTGGTAGCTAGTAGTTGTGGTAGCTAGTAGTTGTGGTAGCTAGTAGTTGCTGTAGCTAGTAGTTGTGGTAGCTAGTAGTTGTGGTAGCTAGTAGTTGTGGTAGCTAGTAGTTGTGGTAGCTAGTAGTTGTAGTTAGTAGTTGTGGTAGCTAGTAGTTGTGGTAGCTAGTAGTTGTGGTAGCTAGTAGTTGTGGTAGCTAGTAGTTGTGGTAGCTAGTAGTTGTAGTTAGTAGTTGTGGTAGTTAGTAGTTGTGGTAGTTAGTAGTTGTGGTAGCTAGTAGTTGTAGTTAGTAGTTGTGGTAGCTAGTAGTTGTAGCTAGTAGTTGTGGTAGCTAGTAGTTGTGGTAGCTAGTAGTTGTGGTAGCTAGTAGTTGTGGTAGCTAGTAGTTGTGGTAGCTAGTAGTTGTAGTTAGTAGTTGTGGTAGCTAGTAGTTGTAGTTAGTAGTTGTGGTAGCTAGTAGTTGTGGTAGTTAGTAGTTGTGGTAGCTAGTAGTTGTGGTAGCTAGTAGTTGTGGTAGCTAGTAGTTGTGGTAGCTAGTAGTTGTGGTAGCTAGTAGTTGTAGTTAGTAGTTGTGGTAGCTAGTAGTTGTAGTTAGTAGTTGTGGTAGCTAGTAGTTGTGGTAGCTAGTAGTTGTGGTAGCTAGTAGTTGTGGTAGCTAGTAGTTGTGGTAGCTAGTAGTTGTGGTAGCTAGTAGTTGTGGTAGCTAGTAGTTGTGGTAGCTAGTAGTTGTGGTAGCTAGTAGTTGTGGTAGCTAGTAGTTGTGGTAGCTAGTAGTTGTGGTAGCTAGTAGTTGTGGTAGCTAGTAGTTGTGGTAGCTAGTAGTTGTGGTAGCTAGTAGTTGTGGTAGCTAGTAGTTGTGGTAGCTAGTAGTTGTAGTTAGTAGTTGTGGTAGTAGGTAGTTGTGGTAGCTAGTAGTTGTGGTAGCTAGTAGTTGTGGTAGCTAGTAGTTGTGGTAGCTAGTAGTTGTGGTAGCTAGTAGTTGTGGTAGCTAGTAGTTGTAGTAGTAGTTGTGGTAGCTAGTAGTTGTGTAGTTAGTAGTTGTGGTAGCTAGTAGTTGTGGTAGCTAGTAGTTGTGGTAGCTAGTAGTTGTGGTAGCTAGTAGTTGTGGTAGCTAGTAGTTGTGGTAGCTAGTAGTTGTGGTAGCTAGTAGTTGTGGTAGCTAGTAGTTGTGGTAGCTAGTAGTTGTGGTAGCTAGTAGTTGTGGTAGCTAGTAGTTGTGGTAGCTAGTAGTTGTGGTAGCTAGTAGTTGTGGTAGCTAGTAGTTGTGGTAGCTAGTAGTTGTGGTAGCTAGTAGTTGTGGTAGCTAGTAGTTGTGGTAGCTAGTAGTTGTAGTTAGTAGTTGTGGTAGCTAGTAGTTGTAGTTAGTAGTTGTGGTAGCTAGTAGTTGTGGTAGCTAGTAGTTGTGGTAGCTAGTAGTTGTGGTAGCTAGTAGTTGTGGTAGCTAGTAGTTGTAGTTAGTAGTTGTGGTAGCTAGTAGTTGTAGTTAGTAGTTGTGGTAGCTAGTAGTTGTGGTAGCTAGTAGTTGTGGTAGCTAGTAGTTGTGGTAGCTAGTAGTTGTGGTAGCTAGTAGTTGTGGTAGCTAGTAGTTGTGTAGCTAGTAGTTGTGGTAGCTAGTAGTTGTGGTAGCTAGTAGTTGTAGCTAGTAGTTGTGGTAGCTAGTAGTTGTGGTAGCTAGTAGTTGTAGTTAGTAGTTGTGGTAGCTAGTAGTTGTGTAGTTAGTAGTTGTGGTAGCTAGTAGTTGTAGTTAGTAGTTGTGGTAGCTAGTAGTTGTAGTAGCTATTAGTTGTGGTAGCTAGTAGTTGTGGTAGCTAGTAGTTGTAGCTAGTAGTTGTGGTAGCTAGTAGTTGTGGTAGCTAGTAGTTGTGGTAGCTAGTAGTTGTGGTAGCTAGTAGTTGTGGTAGCTAGTAGTTGTGGTAGCTAGTAGTTGTGGTAGCTAGTAGTTGTGGTAGCTAGTAGTTGTGGTAGCTAGTAGTTGTGGTAGCTAGTAGTTGTGATAGCTAGTAGTTGTAGTAGCTATTAGTTGTGGTAGTTAGTAGTTGTGGTAGCTAGTAGTTGTGGTAGCTAGTAGTTGTGGTAGCTAGTAGTTGTAGTAGCTAGTAGTTGTGGTAGTTAGTAGTTGTGGTAGCTAGTAGTTGTAGTAGCTATTAGTTGTGGTAGTTAGTAGTTGTGGTAGCTAGTAGTTGTAGCTAGTAGTTGTGGTAGCTAGTAGTTGTGGTAGCTATTAGTTGTGGTAGCTAGTAGTTGTGGTAGCTAGTAGTTGTGGTAGCTAGTAGTTGTGGTAGCTAGTAGTTGTGGTAGCTAGTAGTTGTGGTAGCTAGTAGTTGTGGTAGCTAGTAGTTGTGGTAGCTAGTAGTTGTGGTAGCTAGTAGTTGTGGTAGCTAGTAGTTGTGGTAGCTAGTAGTTGTGGTAGCTAGTAGTTGTAGTAGCTATTAGTTGTGGTAGTTAGTAGTTGTGGTAGCTAGTAGTTGTGGTAGCTAGTAGTTGTGGTAGCTAGTAGTTGTAGTAGCTAGTAGTTGTGGTAGTTAGTAGTTGTGGTAGCTAGTAGTTGTAGTAGCTAGTAGTTGTGGTAGTTAGTAGTTGTGGTAGCTAGTACTTGTAGCTAGTAGTTGTGGTAGCTAGTAGTTGTGGTAGCTAGTAGTTGTGGTAGCTAGTAGTTGTGGTAGCTAGTAGTTGTGGTAGCTAGTAGTTGTGGTAGCTAGTAGTTGTGGTAGCTAGTAGTTGTGGTAGCTAGTAGTTGTGGTAGCTAGTAGTTGTGGTAGCTAGTAGTTGTGGTAGCTAGTAGTTGTAGCTAGTAGTTGTAGCTAGTAGTTGTGGTAGCTAGTAGTTGTGGTAGCTAGTAGTTGTAGCTAGTAGTTGTAGCTAGTAGTTGTGGTAGCTAGTAGTTGTGGTAGCTAGTAGTTGTGGTAGTTGTGGTAGCTAGTAGTTGTGGTAGCTAGTAGTTGTGGTAGCTAGTAGTTGTGGTAGCTAGTAGTTGTGGTAGCTAGTAGTTGTGGTAGCTGGTAGTTGTGGTAGTTAGTAGTTGTGGTAGCTAGTAGTTGTGGTAGCTAGTAGTTGTGGTAGCTAGTAGTTGTGGTAGCTAGTAGTTGTGGTAGCTAGTAGTTGTGGTAGCTAGTAGTTGTGGTAGCTAGTAGTTGTGGTAGCTAGTAGTTGTGGTAGCTAGTAGTTGTGGTAGCTAGTAGTTGTGGTAGCTAGTAGTTGTGGTAGCTAGTAGTTGTAGCTAGTAGTTGTAGCTAGTAGTTGTGGTAGCTAGTAGTTGTAGCTAGTAGTTGTGGTAGCTAGTAGTTGTGGTAGCTGGTAGTTGTGGTAGCTAGTAGTTGTGGTAGCTAGTAGTTGTGGTAGCTAGTAGTTGTGGTAGCTAGTAGTTGTGGTAGCCAGTAGTTGTGGTAGCTAGTAGTTGTAGTTAGTAGTTGTGGTAGCTAGTAGTTGTAGTTAGTAGTTGTGGTAGCTAGTAGTTGTGGTAGTTAGTAGTTGTGGTAGCTAGTAGTTGTGGTAGCTAGTAGTTGTGGTAGCTAGTAGTTGTGGTAGCTAGTAGTTGTGGTAGCTAGTAGTTGTGGTAGCTAGTAGTTGTGGTAGCTAGTAGTTGTGGTAGCTAGTAGTTGTGGTAGCTAGTAGTTGTGGTAGCTAGTAGTTGTGGTAGCTAGTAGTTGTGTAGCTAGTAGTTGTGGTAGCTAGTAGTTGTGGTAGCTAGTAGTTGTAGTTAGTAGTTGTGGTAGCTAGTAGTTGTAGTTAGTAGTTGTGGTAGCTAGTAGTTGTAGTTAGTAGTTGTGGTAGCTAGTAGTTGTAGTAGCTAGTTGTAGTAGTTGTGGTAGCTAGTAGTTGTGGTAGCTAGTAGTTGTAGCTAGTAGTTGTGGTAGCTAGTAGTTGTGGTAGCTAGTAGTTGTGGTAGCTAGTAGTTGTGGTAGCTAGTAGTTGTGGTAGCTAGTAGTTGTGGTAGCTAGTAGTTGTGGTAGCTAGTAGTTGTGGTAGCTAGTAGTTGTGGTAGCTAGTAGTTGTGGTAGCTAGTAGTTGTGGTAGCTAGTAGTTGTAGTAGCTAGTAGTTGTGGTAGTTAGTAGTTGTGGTAGCTAGTAGTTGTGGTAGCTAGTAGTTGTGGTAGCTAGTAGTTGTAGTAGCTAGTAGTTGTGGTAGTTAGTAGTTGTGGTAGCTAGTAGTTGTAGTAGCTATTAGTTGTGGTAGTTAGTAGTTGTGGTAGCTAGTAGTTGTAGCTAGTAGTTGTGGTAGCTAGTAGTTGTGGTAGCTATTAGTTGTGGTAGCTAGTAGTTGTGGTAGCTAGTAGTTGTGGTAGCTAGTAGTTGTGGTAGCTAGTAGTTGTGGTAGCTAGTAGTTGTGGTAGCTAGTAGTTGTGGTAGCTAGTAGTTGTGGTAGCTAGTAGTTGTGGTAGCTAGTAGTTGTGGTAGCTAGTAGTTGTGGTAGCTAGTAGTTGTGGTAGCTAGTAGTTGTAGTAGCTAGTAGTTGTGGTAGTTAGTAGTTGTGGTAGCTAGTAGTTGTGGTAGCTAGTAGTTGTGGTAGCTAGTAGTTGTAGTAGCTAGTAGTTGTGGTAGTTAGTAGTTGTGGTAGCTAGTAGTTGTGGTAGCTAGTAGTTGTGGTAGCTAGTAGTTGTGGTAGCTAGTAGTTGTGTAGCTAGTAGTTGTGGTAGCTAGTAGTTGTGGTAGCTAGTAGTTGTGGTAGCTAGTAGTTGTGGTAGCTAGTAGTTGTGGTAGCTAGTAGTTGTGGTAGCTAGTAGTTGTGGTAGCTAGTAGTTGTGGTAGCTAGTAGTTGTGGTAGCTAGTAGTTGTAGCTAGTAGTTGTAGCTAGTAGTTGTGGTAGCTAGTAGTTGTGGTAGCTAGTAGTTGTAGCTAGTAGTTGTAGCTAGTAGTTGTGGTAGCTAGTAGTTGTGGTAGCTAGTAGTTGTGGTAGTTGTGGTAGCTAGTAGTTGTGGTAGCTAGTAGTTGTGGTAGCTAGTAGTTGTGGTAGCTAGTAGTTGTGGTAGCTAGTAGTTGTGGTAGCTAGTAGTTGTGGTAGCTAGTAGTTGTGGTAGCTAGTAGTTGTGGTAGCTAGTAGTTGTGGTAGCTAGTAGTTGTGGTAGCTAGTAGTTGTGGTAGCTAGTAGTTGTGGTAGCTAGTAGTTGTAGTAGTAGTTGTGGTAGCTAGTAGTTGTGGTAGCTAGTAGTTGTGGTAGCTAGTAGTTGTGGTAGCTAGTAGTTGTGGTAGCTAGTAGTTGTAGCTAGTAGTTGTGGTAGCTAGTAGTGTGGTAGCTAGTAGTTGTGGTAGCTAGTAGTTGTGGTAGCTAGTAGTTGTGGTAGCTAGTAGTTGTGGTAGCTAGTAGTTGTGGTAGCTAGTAGTTGTGGTAGCTAGTAGTTGTAGTTAGTAGTTGTGGTAGCTAGTAGTTGTGGTAGCTAGTAGTTGTGGTAGCTAGTAGTTGTGGTAGCTAGTAGTTGTAGTAGTAGTTGTGGTAGCTAGTAGTTGTAGTTAGTAGTTGTGGTAGCTAGTAGTTGTGGTAGCTAGTAGTTGTGGTAGCTAGTAGTTGTGGTAGCTAGTAGTTGTGGTAGCTAGTAGTTGTGGTAGCTAGTAGTTGTAGTTAGTAGTTGTGGTAGCTAGTAGTTGTGGTAGCTAGTAGTTGTGGTAGCTAGTAGTTGTGGTAGCTAGTAGTTGTGGTAGCTAGTAGTTGTGGTAGCTAGTAGTTGTAGTTAGTAGTTGTGGTAGCTAGTAGTTGTGGTAGCTAGTAGTTGTGGTAGCTAGTAGTTGTGGTAGCTAGTAGTTGTGGTAGCTAGTAGTTGTAGTTAGTAGTTGTGGTAGCTAGTAGTTGTGGTAGCTAGTAGTTGTGGTAGTTAGTAGTTGTGGTAGCTAGTAGTTGTGGTAGCAGTAGTTGTAGTTAGTAGTTGTGGTAGCTAGTAGTTGTGGTAGCTAGTAGTTGTAGCTAGTAGTTGTGGTAGCTAGTAGTTGTGGTAGCTAGTAGTTGTGGTAGCTAGTAGTTGTGGTAGCTAGTAGTTGTAGTTAGTAGTTGTGGTAGCTAGTAGTTGTGGTAGTTAGTAGTTGTGGTAGTAGTAGTTGTAGTTAGTAGTTGTGGTAGCTAGTAGTTGTGGTAGCTAGTAGTTGTGGTAGCTAGTAGTTGTGGTAGCTAGTAGTTGTGGTAGCTAGTAGTTGTGGTAGCTAGTAGTTGTGGTAGCTAGTAGTTGTGGTAGCTAGTAGTTGTAGTTAGTAGTTGTGGTAGCTAGTAGTTGTGGTAGCTAGTAGTTGTGGTAGCTAGTAGTTGTGGTAGCTAGTAGTTGTGGTAGCTAGTAGTTGTGGTAGCTAGTAGTTGTGGTAGCTAGTAGTTGTGGTAGCTAGTAGTTGTGGTAGCTAGTAGTTGTAGTTAGTAGTTGTGGTAGCTAGTAGTTGTAGCTAGTAGTTGTGGTAGCTAGTAGTTGTGGTAGCTAGTAGTTGTGGTAGCTAGTAGTTGTGGTAGCTAGTAGTTGTGGTAGCTAGTAGTTGTAGTTAGTAGTTGTGGTAGCTAGTAGTTGTAGTTAGTAGTTGTGGTAGTTAGTAGTTGTGGTAGTTAGTAGTTGTGGTAGCTAGTAGTTGTGGTAGCTAGTAGTTGTGGTAGCTAGTAGTTGTGGTAGCTAGTAGTTGTGGTAGCTAGTAGTTGTAGTTAGTAGTTGTGGTAGCTAGTAGTTGTAGTTAGTAGTTGTGTAGCTAGTAGTTGTGGTAGTTAGTAGTTGTGGTAGCTAGTAGTTGTGGTAGCTAGTAGTTGTGGTAGCTAGTAGTTGTGGTAGCTAGTAGTTGTGGTAGCTAGTAGTTGTGGTAGCTAGTAGTTGTGGTAGCTAGTAGTTGTGGTAGCTAGTAGTTGTGGTAGCTAGTAGTTGTGGTAGCTAGTAGTTGTGGTAGCTAGTAGTTGTGGTAGCTAGTAGTTGTGGTAGCTAGTAGTTGTGGTAGCTAGTAGTTGTGGTAGCTAGTAGTTGTAGTTAGTAGTTGTGGTAGCTAGGTAGTTGTGGTAGCTAGTAGTTGTGGTAGCTAGTAGTTGTGGTAGCTAGTAGTTGTGGTAGCTAGTAGTTGTGGTAGCTAGTAGTTGTGGTAGCTAGTAGTTGTAGTTAGTAGTTGTGGTAGCTAGTAGTTGTAGTTAGTAGTTGTGGTAGCTAGTAGTTGTGGTAGTTAGTAGTTGTGGTAGCTAGTAGTTGTGGTAGCTAGTAGTTGTGGTAGCTAGTAGTTGTGGTAGCTAGTAGTTGTGGTAGCTAGTAGTTGTGGTAGCTAGTAGTTGTGGTAGCTAGTAGTTGTGGTAGCTAGTAGTTGTGGTAGCTAGTAGTTGTGGTAGCTAGTAGTTGTGGTAGCTAGTAGTTGTGGTAGCTAGTAGTTGTGGTAGCTAGTAGTTGTGGTAGCTAGTAGTTGTGGTAGCTAGTAGTTGTGGTAGCTAGTAGTTGTAGTTAGTAGTTGTGGTAGCTAGTAGTTGTAGTTAGTAGTTGTGGTAGCTAGTAGTTGTGGTAGTTAGTAGTTGTGGTAGCTAGTAGTTGTGGTAGCTAGTAGTTGTGGTAGCTAGTAGTTGTAGTTAGTAGTTGTGGTAGCTAGTAGTTGTAGTTAGTAGTTGTGGTAGCTAGTAGTTGTGGTAGCTAGTAGTTGTGGTAGCTAGTAGTTAAAGTAGCTAGTAGTTGTGGTAGCTAGTAGTTGTGGTAGCTAGTAGTTGTAGCTAGTAGCTGTGGTAGCTAGTAGTTGTGGTAGCTAGTAGTTGTAGCTAGTAGTTGTGGTAGCTAGTAGTTGTGGTAGCTAGTAGTTGTAGTTAGTAGTTGTGGTAGCTAGTAGTTGTAGTTAGTAGTTGTGGTAGCTAGTAGTTGTAGTTAGTAGTTGTGGTAGCTAGTAGTTGTAGTAGCTATTAGTTGTGGTAGCTAGTAGTTGTGGTAGCTAGTAGTTGTAGCTAGTAGTTGTGGTAGCTAGTAGTTGTGGTAGCTAGTAGTTGTGGTAGCTAGTAGTTGTGGTAGCTAGTAGTTGTGGTAGCTAGTAGTTGTGGTAGCTAGTAGTTGTGGTAGCTAGTAGTTGTGGTAGCTAGTAGTTGTGGTAGCTAGTAGTTGTGGTAGCTAGTAGTTGTGATAGCTAGTAGTTGTAGTAGCTATTAGTTGTGGTAGTTAGTAGTTGTGGTAGCTAGTAGTTGTGGTAGCTAGTAGTTGTGGTAGCTAGTAGTTGTAGTAGCTAGTAGTTGTGGTAGTTAGTAGTTGTGGTAGCTAGTAGTTGTAGTAGCTATTAGTTGTGGTAGTTAGTAGTTGTGGTAGCTAGTAGTTGTAGCTAGTAGTTGTGGTAGCTAGTAGTTGTGGTAGCTATTAGTTGTGGTAGCTAGTAGTTGTGGTAGCTAGTAGTTGTGGTAGCTAGTAGTTGTGGTAGCTAGTAGTTGTGGTAGCTAGTAGTTGTGGTAGCTAGTAGTTGTGGTAGCTAGTAGTTGTGGTAGCTAGTAGTTGTGGTAGCTAGTAGTTGTGGTAGCTAGTAGTTGTGGTAGCTAGTAGTTGTGGTAGCTAGTAGTTGTAGTAGCTATTAGTTGTGGTAGTTAGTAGTTGTGGTAGCTAGTAGTTGTGGTAGCTAGTAGTTGTGGTAGCTAGTAGTTGTAGTAGCTAGTAGTTGTGGTAGTTAGTAGTTGTGGTAGCTAGTAGTTGTAGTAGCTATTAGTTGTGGTAGTTAGTAGTTGTGGTAGCTAGTACTTGTAGCTAGTAGTTGTGGTAGCTAGTAGTTGTGGTAGCTAGTAGTTGTGGTAGCTAGTAGTTGTGGTAGCTAGTAGTTGTGGTAGCTAGTAGTTGTGGTAGCTAGTAGTTGTGGTAGCTAGTAGTTGTGGTAGCTAGTAGTTGTGGTAGCTAGTAGTTGTGGTAGCTAGTAGTTGTGGTAGCTAGTAGTTGTAGCTAGTAGTTGTAGCTAGTAGTTGTGGTAGCTAGTAGTTGTGGTAGCTAGTAGTTGTAGCTAGTAGTTGTAGCTAGTAGTTGTGGTAGCTAGTAGTTGTGGTAGCTAGTAGTTGTGGTAGTTGTGGTAGCTAGTAGTTGTGGTAGCTAGTAGTTGTGGTAGCTAGTAGTTGTGGTAGCTAGTAGTTGTGGTAGCTAGTAGTTGTGGTAGCTGGTAGTTGTGGTAGTTAGTAGTTGTGGTAGCTAGTAGTTGTGGTAGCTAGTAGTTGTGGTAGCTAGTAGTTGTGGTAGCTAGTAGTTGTGGTAGCTAGTAGTTGTGGTAGCTAGTAGTTGTGATAGCTAGTAGTTGTGGTAGCTAGTAGTTGTGGTAGCTAGTAGTTGTGGTAGCTAGTAGTTGTGGTAGCTAGTAGTTGTGGTAGCTAGTAGTTGTAGCTAGTAGTTGTAGCTAGTAGTTGTGGTAGCTAGTAGTTGTAGCTAGTAGTTGTGGTAGCTAGTAGTTGTGGTAGCTGGTAGTTGTGGTAGCTAGTAGTTGTGGTAGCTAGTAGTTGTGGTAGCTAGTAGTTGTGGTAGCTAGTAGTTGTGGTAGCCAGTAGTTGTGGTAGCTAGTAGTTGTAGTTAGTAGTTGTGGTAGCTAGTAGTTGTAGTTAGTAGTTGTGGTAGCTAGTAGTTGTGGTAGTTAGTAGTTGTGGTAGCTAGTAGTTGTGGTAGCTAGTAGTTGTGGTAGCTAGTAGTTGTGGTAGCTAGTAGTTGTGGTAGCTAGTAGTTGTGGTAGCTAGTAGTTGTGGTAGCTAGTAGTTGTGGTAGCTAGTAGTTGTGGTAGCTAGTAGTTGTGGTAGCTAGTAGTTGTGGTAGCTAGTAGTTGTAGCTAGTAGTTGTGGTAGCTAGTAGTTGTGGTAGCTAGTAGTTGTAGTTAGTAGTTGTGGTAGCTAGTAGTTGTAGTTAGTAGTTGTGGTAGCTAGTAGTTGTAGTTAGTAGTTGTGGTAGCTAGTAGTTGTAGTAGCTATTAGTTGTGGTAGCTAGTAGTTGTGGTAGCTAGTAGTTGTAGCTAGTAGTTGTGGTAGCTATTAGTTGTGGTAGCTAGTAGTTGTGGTAGCTAGTAGTTGTGGTAGCTAGTATTTGTGGTAGCTAGTAGTTGTGGTAGCTAGTAGTTGTGGTAGCTAGTAGTTGTGGTAGCTAGTAGTTGTGGTAGCTAGTAGTTGTGGTAGCTAGTAGTTGTGATAGCTAGTAGTTGTAGTAGCTATTAGTTGTGGTAGTTAGTAGTTGTGGTAGCTAGTAGTTGTGGTAGCTAGTAGTTGTGGTAGCTAGTAGTTGTAGTAGCTAGTAGTTGTGGTAGTTAGTAGTTGTGGTAGCTAGTAGTTGTAGTAGCTATTAGTTGTGGTAGTTAGTAGTTGTGGTAGCTAGTAGTTGTAGCTAGTAGTTGTGGTAGCTAGTAGTTGTGGTAGCTATTAGTTGTGGTAGCTAGTAGTTGTGGTAGCTAGTAGTTGTGGTAGCTAGTAGTTGTGGTAGCTAGTAGTTGTGGTAGCTAGTAGTTGTGGTAGCTAGTAGTTGTGGTAGCTAGTAGTTGTGGTAGCTAGTAGTTGTGGTAGCTAGTAGTTGTGGTAGCTAGTAGTTGTGGTAGCTAGTAGTTGTGGTAGCTAGTAGTTGTAGTAGCTATTAGTTGTGGTAGTTAGTAGTTGTGGTAGCTAGTAGTTGTGGTAGCTAGTAGTTGTGGTAGCTAGTAGTTGTAGTAGCTAGTAGTTGTGGTAGTTAGTAGTTGTGGTAGCTAGTAGTTGTAGTAGCTATTAGTTGTGGTAGTTAGTAGTTGTGGTAGCTAGTACTTGTAGCTAGTAGTTGTGGTAGCTAGTAGTTGTGGTAGCTAGTAGTTGTGGTAGCTAGTAGTTGTGGTAGCTAGTAGTTGTGGTAGCTAGTAGTTGTGGTAGCTAGTAGTTGTGGTAGCTAGTAGTTGTGGTAGCTAGTAGTTGTGGTAGCTAGTAGTTGTGGTAGCTAGTAGTTGTAGCTAGTAGTTGTAGCTAGTAGTTGTGGTAGCTAGTAGTTGTGGTAGCTAGTAGTTGTAGCTAGTAGTTGTAGCTAGTAGTTGTGGTAGCTAGTAGTTGTGGTAGCTAGTAGTTGTGGTAGTTGTGGTAGCTAGTAGTTGTGGTAGCTAGTAGTTGTGGTAGCTAGTAGTTGTGGTAGCTAGTAGTTGTGGTAGCTAGTAGTTGTGGTAGCTAGTAGTTGTGGTAGTTAGTAGTTGTGGTAGCTAGTAGTTGTGGTAGCTAGTAGTTGTGGTAGCTAGTAGTTGTGGTAGCTAGTAGTTGTGGTAGCTAGTAGTTGTGGTAGCTAGTAGTTGTGATAGCTAGTAGTTGTGGTAGCTAGTAGTTGTGGTAGCTAGTAGTTGTGGTAGCTAGTAGTTGTGGTAGCTAGTAGTTGTGGTAGCTAGTAGTTGTAGCTAGTAGTTGTAGCTAGTAGTTGTGGTAGCTAGTAGTTGTAGCTAGTAGTTGTGGTAGCTAGTAGTTGTGGTAGCTGGTAGTTGTGGTAGCTAGTAGTTGTGGTAGCTAGTAGTTGTGGTAGCTAGTAGTTGTGGTAGCTAGTAGTTGTGGTAGCCAGTAGTTGTGGTAGCTAGTAGTTGTAGTTAGTAGTTGTGGTAGCTAGTAGTTGTAGTTAGTAGTTGTGGTAGCTAGTAGTTGTGGTAGTTAGTAGTTGTGGTAGCTAGTAGTTGTGGTAGCTAGTAGTTGTGGTAGCTAGTAGTTGTGGTAGCTAGTAGTTGTGGTAGCTAGTAGTTGTGGTAGCTAGTAGTTGTGGTAGCTAGTAGTTGTGGTAGCTAGTAGTTGTGGTAGCTAGTAGTTGTGGTAGCTAGTAGTTGTGGTAGCTAGTAGTTGTGGTAGCTAGTAGTTGTGGTAGCTAGTAGTTGTGGTAGCTAGTAGATGTGGTAGCTAGTAGTTGTGGTAGCTAGTAGTTGTGGTAGCTAGTAGATGTGGTAGCTAGTAGTTGTGGTAGCTAGTAGTTGTGGTAGCTAGTAGTTGTAGTTAGTAGTTGTGGTAGCTAGTAGTTGTAGTTAGTAGTTGTGGTAGCTAGTAGTTGTGGTAGTTAGTAGTTGTGGTAGCTAGTAGTTGTGGTAGCTAGTAGTTGTGGTAGCTAGTAGTTGTGGTAGCTAGTAGTTGTGGTAGCTAGTAGTTGTGGTAGCTAGTAGTTGTGGTAGCTAGTAGTTGTGGTAGCTAGTAGTTGTGGTAGCCAGTAGTTGTGGTAGCTAGTAGTTGTAGTTAGTAGTTGTGGTAGCTAGTATTTGTGGTAGTTAGTAGTTGTGGTAGCTAGTAGTTGTGGTAGCTAGTAGTTGTGGTAGCTAGTAGTTGTGGTAGCTAGTAGTTGTGGTAGCTAGTAGTTGTGGTAGCTAGTAGTTGTGGTAGCTAGTAGTTGTGGTAGCTAGTAGTTGTGGTAGCTAGTAGTTGTGGTAGCTAGTAGTTGTGGTAGCTAGTAGTTGTGGTAGCTAGTAGTTGTGGTAGCTAGTAGTTGTGGTAGCTAGTAGTTGTGGTAGCTAGTAGTTGTAGCTAGTATTTGTGGTAGCTAGTAGTTGTGGTAGCTAGTAGTTGTAGCTAGTAGTTGTGGTAGCTAGTAGTTGTGGTAGCTAGTAGTTGTGGTAGCTAGTAGTTGTGGTAGCTAGTAGTTGTGGTAGCTAGTAGTTGTGGTAGGTAGTAGTTGTGGTAGCTAGTAGTTGTGGTAGCTGGTAGTTGTGGTAGCTGGTAGTTGTGGTAGCTAGTAGTTGTGGTAGCTAGTAGTTGTGGTAGCTGGTAGTTGTGGTAGCTAGTAGTTGTGGTAGCCGGTAGTTGTGGAAGCCGGTAGTTGTGGTAGCCGGTAGTTGTGGTAGCCGGTAGTTGTGGTAGCTGGTAGTTGTGGTAGCCGGTAGTTGTGGTAGCCGGTAGTTGTGGTAGCCGGTAGTTGTGGTAGCCGGTAGTTGTGGTAGCCGGTAGTTGTGGTAGCTGGTAGTTGTGGTAGCCGGTAGTTGTGGTAGCCAGTAGTTGTGGTAGCCAGTAGTTGTGGTAGCCAGTAGTTGTGGTAGCTAGTAGTTGTGGTAGCTGGTAGTTGTGGTAGCTGGTAGTTGTGGTAGCTAGTAGTTGTGGTAGCTAGTAGTTGTGGTAGCTGGTAGTTGTGGTAGCCGGTAGTTGTGGTAGCCGGTAGTTGTGGTAGCCGGTAGTTGTGGTAGCCGGTAGTTGTGGTAGCTGGTAGTTGTGGTAGCCGGTAGTTGTGGTAGCCAGTAGTTGTGGTAGCCAGTAGTTGTGGTAGCCAGTAGTTGTGGTAGCTAGTAGTTGTGGCGTGGTTCTTTCAGAAGGGGGTTATTTATCATGAACAATATCTCAAGCGATGGTATAACCTGGCTCATTTGAAGTTGAAGTGAATTATTTTTTGATGAAGGCAGAAAGTACTGTCTGCTGCTGACAAAGTCCAGACCTTAACTCAGCAAGTTTGATTTAAAAAAAATTAAAAAATTTTAGATCTAACCCAAATTTTTTTTAAACCTTTGTTTCAGTCAAGATTTTTTTTTAAAAAAACGTTCTTTAATTTTTTATATTATATATTTCAAACGAATATATTTAATTTCATAAATTGTTCGCGAGTCGCAAAGTGAACACATGCGGCTCGCTAGCCGCCATTTTGCCACTGTTGTCCTAGGTCCTAGACTATGAAATAAGCCTAAAAATGTAGGGATTTTCGGGATGGCAACAATATTTCGCATAGCTTATAGAGTTCATAAGTCCGTGTGCAATGAAAATAAAATTTAAAAAATATTAAAAAACTGGTGTACAAAGTTGCACAGCATCCATTTTTTGGTGCCATAATTCACAAAATTCGCTGCGCGGTAACTCTAAACTAGTGCGCAGCGTTGGTCCCATATCTGCGCGGCGGCACAGCTTAATGGGAACATTGGGTGGCAATAGGTGGGAAAAGTTTCCGTTTTTAGTTGTCTCGGAAGCAAGGGGCGTGCACCCTAAAGATTATCCACCGCCATGTTCAATTGGCAATGGGGGAAAGTATGTCTCATTGAGAATGTGTTACTAAATGACGGTGGTGATAAGTGAATAAATTAATGTTTGAAATTGCACGCAGCGTGATTGGGGCATATCAAGTTAAATATTTTTTTTTAGAAATAAAAATTTAACTTTTATTCATTTTATAAAAATTTTTTAGAACATTGATGTCCCTTTAAAATTGGTTAACGTATCAAGAAACTAGAATATGAAGTATTTTAAATTTTAACCTTTACCTTAATAGGTGAAAAGAAATGTTTAACAATTTTAACTGCATTGAGATAGAGAGAATTTTAACGTGTAATTTAGATCTACTTATAGAAGTTTGGGGTGTATAATTTAATTTTTTAACTATAACGAAATGTTCAATACTATTGTGACCACTATTTGACATCAGTAAAAAAAAATAATAATTAATTTTTAAAAAATCAAGATAAAAAGTGTTTGTACTTCAAACAGCTTGTACATAAAGCTAAAATGTAAATAATCTAATTTCTTTTTTAAAAAATTAATAAAAAATGAGTTAACTAGACTTGAGTGTTGTTTCGCCAGCAAAAAATGGTTCACTTTAAGAATTTGCTCATACATAGCGCGCACCGAACATAATAAAGAGAGAGGTAGTTTAAGTTTAAGACTTTTAGACCAAATCGTAAGTCGAGTTTTTTCCTTCCACACGCAACTATTTTTTTTAATTTTAATTATTATTTAAAAAAATTCTTTTGTTGAAATATTGAAATTCTTGCATTGAAAACAACCCGCACTGAAAACTTTCCATAAAAAACATTTCCAGAAAACATTCCCTTAAATATCTTCCCTAAAAACCTTCCCTAAAATCCTTCCAAGAAAACCTTCCCTGAAAACCTTCCATAACAACCTTCCCTGAAAATTTTCATTAAAGCCTTTCCCTGATCACATTCCCTAAAATCCCTAAATGAAAACCTTCCCTTTTATAAGCGTACCGAGCTAAATGAATGTTTCCGAAATGCCTACACATAAAAATAAGATCATGAAAGTGACACGAAAGAATTCATTATGGGAAGAAAAAAATACATTTCTAAAATAAATGGACCAGTATTAACTTTAGCAATTAAGAGTGTTTTAAGAACACGTTTAATGCGCTTGCTCAGAAATTATTATTATTTTGCGTATGAATGGGCATTTAACTTACATCAGGAGTTACTGCCCATGCCACAATATGTGACTTATCCTTCAAAGCTTCACCTCAACGGTTGGGAAAAAAAAAGAAAAGATGTGCCCTATACCATATCACACCATCTTAGATCAGAAACACCTGGTGCCCTGTTTTCCAACGACGCCCTACTATTTCAAATCCCGTCCCCTCCCTCCCCCCACTCACACAGCCAAGCCCAATCGTACTCAATCTGTCCTCAGACATCGAGTATTATACACTAGTATAGGAGGTAGATATTATCAAATACTGCGTTTAAATGGTCCTCCGCGACCGCCCGATCCCCTCCCACACCCGACCCCCCCATTAAACCCCTGACCCTTGTTGCCGCAATATCCCCCACTATTAAATACCTATTTGGATTAAAATATATAATCTCCACGAGTCCGCGAGGGGTTAGGGGTGCGCAGCAGAAATGTAGGATCATTAAACGCTCGAGCTGGCACGAGGAAGTAGCGAGGGAGGGGAATTAGACGGTCGTAAATCAAGATTTACTTAAACTTACTGATTTTTGTTAAACACTTAAGCTTACCACCCTACCCCACGCACACACACACTCTTTAAGTCAGTGTTTTATAAATTCAAAAACCGTCTGGGCAACAATGATATATAAGTATATATATAATTCTGACTTTTTATCCTCTGAAAACAGCAGTCAATCACCCTTGACGTCTGCGTTTCTTCCGTGTGCATATACCGCCTAAAACAGTCCTCAAGGCATCGTTTCTCTATCCTGTGCCAGTCTCTCCAGACATCTCTATCCTGTGCCAGTCTCTCCATACATCTCTATCCTGTGCCAATCTCTCCATACATCTCTATCCTGGGCCAGTCTCTCCACTCATCTCTATCCTAGGCCAGTCTCTCAATACATCTCTATCCTGGGCCAGTCTCTCCATACATCTCTATCATGTGAGAGTCTCTCCAGGCCCAGTCTCTCCAGGCATCTCTATCCTGGGTCAGTCTCTCCAGACATCTCTATCCTGGGCCAGTCTCTCCATACATCTCTATCCTGGGCCAGTCTCTCCAGTCATCTCTATCCTAGGCCAGTCTCTCCATACATCTCTATCCTGGGCCAGTCTCTCCATACATCTCTATCCTGGGCCAGTCTCTCCATACATCTCTATCCTGGGCCAGTCTCTCCATACATCTCTATCATGTGAGAGTCTCTCCAGGCCCAGTCTCTCCAGGCATCTCTATCCTGCGTCAGTCTCTCCAGACATCGCTATCCTGGACCAGTCTCTCCAGAATCTCTATCCTGGCCCAGTCTCTCCAGGCATCTCTATCCTGGGTCAGTCTCTCCAGACATCGCTATCCTGGACCAGTCTCTCCAGGCATCTCTATCCTGGGTCAGTCTCTCCAGACATCTCCTTCCTGTTCCAGTCTCTCCAGGCTTCTGTTAAAAGTCATGGAAATGTTATGCCAGTTAGGCTAAAAAACAAATCAGATGAATATATCACACTTGTAAAGAACTCTGCTTTCTTAGTGCAGAAGTGAACCGACAGCGCCGTAACAGAACTCGTTCGCTGCAAGTCCGAATTTCTCGAGGAATTAACAAGGTCCAATTTAATTCAACAATTCATCGCAATACAGTTTCTTCTGGTTGTTCTCACGAAAAATCGATGAAATCGATTTATTATTTTTTAAAGTGAAAGAAAAGAAAATCTGACACCAATATCTTGACGAGATTTCTGTCAAGATCATACACTGACGACAAAATACGTTCTTTATTAAAAATATTTTTTGTTCTCTCCAACATTAAGGGCAAAACCGAGGCGTAGACAAAACCTTATACAAAGAGGAAATCCCCAACACAATACGCCACCCCCACCCCCCTTTAGACTTACGAAAGTATTTGAAAAGATCAGCCCACCTAAGGTTGTCAGTTAATAGTGCTAATTCCAATGTCACTGCAGAGAGCTCTTTAAAAAAAAACCAAAAAAATCAACAACAAAAAACCTCATAAGTCATCAATCAACGTATTCTCGGATCACATTGCAGCCTGTCTGTCTATCGCTGGTAAATGATGACTATTCTGTTTTATATCAGAATTAGCACCATTAACAAATTGATTTATTTCCCTGCAGAGCTTATCGTACACCGGTATTTCCCCCCTCGCGCGAACAATCGGCTCAAAATTCAGATAGGGGCCTCTCTCCAACTTATGACGCGATCAGATGGTCTCCTCGTGTGTGTGTGTGTGTGTGTGTGTGTTAACGCACCTGACAACCTATAATGCGTCTCAAGCCCCAGGTCTCGATCAGAAAGCCAGCAGTGGCTATGGTGCTATTGTGCTTCGCATTAAAGCACTCGGCTAACCTATGCCCTTAGCACTCAGCGAGTTGGTCTCCTATTAGCATCAAAGGTCTCCACCAGAAATCCAGCCTTGGCTATGGTGCTATGTATTAAAGCACTCGGCTAACATGGCTAACATATGGCCTTAGCACTCAGCGAGTCGGTCTCCTTATAGCACCAAAGGTCCATCTGCCGTTTCAGCAGACGATGAAGAGAAAACATTGCGATGTATAAGACCTTAAATATTATTGTAAATTCTAATATCTGGGGTTAAGTTACAGATTAAAAATATGCCCCACCCCCTATACGCAGTGAATTATTATTATTATTATTATTATTATTTATTATTATTATTATTATTATTATTATTATTATTGTTGTTGTTATTCAAATACGGTCAGAAATGTGACTTATTAAAACACAGGCTTTCATTGGTACGTGTAATTTTAGTTAAGAGTTACGTTCTCTTCACAACCATGAACTTTTCCTAACATTAGGGCTGCGGAAATTAACGATTAATTAATCGATTAATCGTTTAAAAATTAATCTATTAAAATTAATTTGATCGATTAAAATTTATGAAAAAAAATTTTTGCCAATATTTTAATAATTGTTTTCCTTACATACTTTTATTATTATTTATTTAGATGTAGATACGTAAAAAAAGAGTTTTTTTCCTTCTTATTTCTTGCATAGGAGAACGAATTTGATGTGTTACGTCACAAAATTTGAGAGCCATGAAAATACCGCGATTTAACCGATTTCACAAAGTAATGAATCGCAACTTAACGGAATCTATATATGCGTTATAAAAATATAATTAATCGAAATTAATCGATTAAATTTTTTCCCAATTAATCGAAATAGCCCTACCTAACACTACGGGAAGTGCGTAAAATTATTTAAGAAATAAACACGTAAAAACAAAGTTTTTGACTATAAATCCCTTATATATGAGACATAAATAAAAGTATTGATTATGTTCAATATAATACGCACCGCGCGACACACTAGCATAAACATTTACAGACTGAACGTGACTGAATTCTCCGTGCTGTTAAACACGGGGATGTGGTCATCGAGGGCTGAAGTGAACCTCCAGTGACCCGTGGAGGTCAACTATAGCATGCTACATAGAGATAAACTAAAAAAATTCATTATTTAATTACGGTACATTCGATCGATCTGAAATTTTGAAACAATGCATAGATGACACAAGTCTATGTGCAAAACTTCAGCTTGATATGATCTCGCAAATTGGGTCATTTTTTTAACTTTTGTTTTTCCACGGCTCCACGACAGGAAGAGAGACAGACAGAAATAGAGAACGACAAGACGTGAAGTTAATATAAGGGTTTTAATAATTTAAAAACGGTACATTCGATCGATCTGAAATTTTGATACAATGCATTGTCATCCAAGATCTATCTGTGGTAAAATTTTGAGAGCTCTAGGACTATCAAAAGTGGTTTAATTTTACGTTGGCAGATTTGAAAAATTGTTGGACAAACATACAGGAACGAAAGCGAGTTAATAAAACGCGGATAAAAAAAAGTGCAGTTGTCATAAAGGAAACGCACCTTGAAAATCTATTTTAACAAATTAGTTATCAGAGAAGACTCTCTCCTTGTTGAACGATGAAATGGTCGAATAGAAAGTGTTGATGTTAACACGCAACCTTAAAGTATGACGTTAACCCCGTACCCCCCTCCCCCCACCACACACACAAATACGTACTAATATGATGAACACACACAGATCAATATATATTTTTTCCCGTCTACAGTTGAGTAATAAAAAATTCAATAATTAACCCCCCCCCCACACACACACACACATATACACATGTAAATCCCTGAAATTGTGTGACGGGTGCGCAGATTCACAACGCCAACCAAACACCTCCCTCCCGCACAACCACCCACACGAGTTGTGTGGGACACAGAGTGATAGATAAAGTTAACGCTACACGTCTTTTCTCCCACACACCCGCACGCGCGCTGTGTGCGGGGTACAGTGTTAAAACCGGGGACGTTTATGCCCCTGGCCCTGGGGTCTGAAAGCCAACACGATTCTGCGGCTGGTTTGACAAAGACCTGGTCCATCACACAGCTCATTAGCGCAGACATCGTGGAAGAACATGGGGGGGGGGAGAGACCGGGACGCGCCCCCTACACTTGGCAGACGCCTCCGGTGATGAGGAAGGAAATCACTTTCTGGGAACTCGTGTCTTCCGTGTACAGAGTAACGAGCTGGACGTCGAGGGCCCGGACTCAGCTGTGATTCAAAGTCTTGTGTCTCGTTGAATGCATGTCGTGTTTGACGTAAAATAAATGTCGTGTAAATTAAAATACACAGCTTGATTTTTTATCTGGAATCCATTAATCAGTTTCTTCTAAAATAAACTTTTCGTTTTCTTTAAGTTACTTTAAGTTATATTTTCTGGTCTCTTGAATTTTAATTATTAAAAAAAGAGCTATAGTTTTGTTCCGTGTGAGTATTTTAACTAAATTTCAACGTATATCGATATCAGTTGTTTTAATGTTGTTGTTTTTAAATAACTTGTTAATATATATATATATATATATATATATATATTATATATATATTATATATATATATATATATATATATATATATATATAATATTTATGTAATGAAAAATGTTGTCAAGTATTGACTAAGAATTTTATGTATCAAAATATACACTTAGTCAGATAGTCACTTATACAAGAACGAACTGATTTGATACTATTGCTTTACTAAATACCTAACTACAGATTATCAAAAATATACTTAAAACTTCGTTCCATGCCCCCACTCAACAAGTCAATACCCCCACTCAACAAGTCAATACCCCATGCCCCCACTTACAAGTCAATGCCCCACTACTCCACTCACAAGTCAATGCCCCATTCCTCCACCAACAAGTCAATGCCCCATGCCTCAACCAAAATGTCAATGCCCTATTCCTCCACTCACAAGTCAATGTTCCATGCCCCCACTCAACAATTCAATACCCAATGCCCCCACTTACAAGTCAATGCCCCATTCATCCACCAACAAGTCAATGCCCCATGCCTCAACCAAAATGTCAATGCCCCATTCCTCCACCAACAAGTCAATGCCCCATGCCTCAACCAAAATGTCAATGCCCCATTCCTCCAATCTCAAGTCAATGCCCCATGCCCCTACTCACTAGTCAATGCCTCATTCCTCCAATCTCAAGTCAATGCCCCATGCCCCTACTCACAAGTCAATGCCTTATGCTTCCATTTATAATAAGTTAATGTCCCATGCCTCCACGAACAAGTCAATGCCCCATGCCTCAACCAAAATGTCAATACCCCATTCCTCCATTCACAAGTCAATGCCCCATGCCCCTACTCACAAGTCAATGCCTTATGCCTCCACTCACAAGTCAATGCCTCATGCCTCCACCAACAAGTCAATGCCCCATGCCCCTACTCAAAAGTCAATGCCTCATGCCTCCACCAGCAAGTCAATGCCCCATGCCCCTACTCACAAGTCAATGTCTTATGCCTCCACTTACAAGTCAATGCCCCATTACTCCACTCACACGTCAATGTCCCATGCCTCTACTCACAAGTCAATGTCTCATGCCCCCACTCACACGTCAATGCCCCATGCCTCCAGTGTACACAGCCAATAAATGTAACAGACCACCATTTCGTATCAATGAAGCCATTGACGACCGTTGACGCCTCGGAGTTGACTCACCCCCTCGCCCCTTCCCTCTCCTCCTTGAAGAGTCCATCCAAAGACAATCAGCGCACCCCGTCAAACACGATTGACCCTCCTAAAAATAGCGCCCCGGCATCTTCAAGTGGGGCCCCCGAACCTCGGGGAGCCGGGTGATTTCATTAAATTCCTTGAGCGTGGAGCCGGCCGCCCCCCCCCCACCTCCGGTTCAATTCAGATATCAAGCCCTGAAGAGTCGCCTTGGAGATGGGTAATCACACGATATTGGTGGAGATAAAGCTGTCGTTGTCAGTAATATCGGAGTATTTTCGTTTGGGGGCCGTGCTCGTGGAATCCTCGGCAATATTGGACACGTCTAAAATCCGGCCCGAGACTCCGGCGACGTCAGATACGGGGCTGGGATCAAGTGGGGTGGAGAGATTGACTCGATGGTGAGATATGTTTCCAGCTTATTGTCAATTTTTCTTTTTTCCCTCTCTTTTTTTCTCCTTCTTGAAATAGAATATAGAATATAGAATATAGAATATAGAATATAGAATATAGGATATAGAATATAGAATATAGAATCTATTTAAAATTTGATTCATTGAGCAGCGGAAAAAATAGTTTAAAAATTCAAGATTGAAACATGGCGGATATTTACAAATACTTATTAGTCTCATCTCACCCAACTAGACAATTACAGACCTTTTTTTGTGTGTGTAAAACTGTTGTAGATGAAGATCGGAAGTAATCAGTGGATTTTATTGCTCAAGTAAGGTAAGTATTACGAGAGATTAAAGCGGATATATACATATACATACATATACATACATATACATACATATACATACATATACATACATATACACACATATACATACATATACACACATATACATACATATACATACATATACATACATATACATACATATACATACATATACACACATATACATACATATACACACATATACATACATATACATACATATACACACATATACATACATATACACACATATACATACATATACATACATATACATACATATACATACATATACATACATATACATACATATACATACATATACACACATATACATACATATACATACATATACACACATATACATACATATACACACATATACATACATATACATACATATACATACATATACATACATATACATACATATACACACATATACATACATATACACACATATACATACATATACACACATATACATACATATACATACATATACATACATATACATACATATACATACATATACATACATATACATACATATACATACATATACATACATATACATACATATACATACATATACATACATATACATACATATACATACATATACATACATATACATACATATACATACATATACATACATATACATACATATACATACATATACATACATATACACACATATACATACATATACATACATATACATACATATACATACATATACATACATATACATACATATACATACATATACATACATATACATACATATACATATACATACATACATACATATACATACATATACATACATATACATACATATACATACATATACATACATATACATACATATACATACATATACATACATATACATACATATACACACATATACATACATATACATACATATACATACATATACATACATATACATACATATACATACATATACATACATATACATACATATACATACATATACATACATATACATACATATACATACATATACATACATATACATACATATACATACATATACATATATACATATACATACATATCAATATACATAATTGGCAATCTCTGTCACGTCTGTCTGTCATGCATGTCTGTCTGTCCGTGACGCTACTAATTTTAGAAAGCAGCGCACCAAATTACTGCACCAATGCATCAAAAGGTGTGCAAATTAAAGATGCGCTGTAAAAAAAAATTATTTGACGTTATTGTTTTAGCTCATATTTTAATTTTGGAAAAGGGAACAATGTAAAAAGAGGATTTGATGATGGTTAATTATAAAATCAAGTTTCCGTCCTAATGATTAATTAGACTTGTCTCCACTGTAAATCAATTTTCTCCCCACGCTATAGTAAAATGATCTTATCTTATATGTAATAGAAGACGTTCCTTTACTGCAGAAGATTATTGCGTCATAGGCTTATCGCTGAATTCCGTCTTGTCCTGTATTGTTCTTTGAATAAATGGCGCCGCCAATCTGAGCAATGCTACAGACAATGTTCAAAAACTTGAAGGCAAATTATGAACAACCTCACATTTTGGGCTGGAAAAAACGTTTGCAAAATTTGATAAAAACGTCTGGAGAATATTTGTTTTAATAAGTATTTTTTTTTAACACTTGCGTTTGACACAATTTTTTTTGTATCTTTCATAAATTAAGTCACTATTCTTGTATTTCTTCAGGGAATCCTTGATTTCCGACCCCGTCTCGTTGCGATTCCGTCTCTCAGCCGGACACTACAGACCAAGAGACTTGGCGAGGGTGGTGGGATGGAATGGTGGTCGGGTTAGAAACTCAACAAACGCTACGTTTCTGACGTCATGGGGGGTTGGGGCGTTGACATCGGAATGGGTAAAGGAGGGAGAAGAAAGAGAGAGCGAGGGGGTGAGGAAAAAAAACCCGACAGCGGGATCTTTTTAGAGTTTCAAAACAATTTCCTCGAAACTCTGTGATGAAACTCCTAAGCTATCTCGTGGAGTTCTTCACATCAAGCCCTCGAGAAGACGAGCAACACTCGCTCGGAAAGGAAATTTACATGGTGGAGTGGTGTGCGTCGGCTTCGAGGGAGGAAATTTACCCTTTTGGATGGCTTTTCGGGTCCTTTAATCAGTGTGGGTCCAGCGTTAATTAGTTTGGCCGGGCCGGAGAGTAAGGCTGGTGAGGGGTAGGCAAAACGTGGGCGTGGCTAGTCAAAATGTTGGCATGGGTAGGCAAAATGTGGGCGTGGGTATAGGAAAAACATGAGTGTGTGTGGAAAAACATAGGCGTGGTTAGTATAAACGTGGGCGTGGGAAGGTAAAATGTGGGCGTGGTTGTAAAAAAATGGACGGGGTTAGTCAAAACGTGGGCGTGGTTAGTCAAACTTGGGCGTGGTTGACCACGACGTGGTTACGGGTGATTCAACTGTTGAGTATGAGGGATCTTTTTTCTTGTCGTGTGTGTGTGTGCTTGAGGGGGGCGTGGTTGTTCGGCGGGTGGGAATGTAAGGCGAGATGGGATTTTGTGTAAATAACAATAACAGGCTGGTCGGGGGTCTGAAATGGTGGGGAGTGGGTGCGTACGGGTGGCGGCAGATGGAGTCAGGATTGGAAGAAAGATTGGTGGCTAAAGATGTTTGTATTGGCGGGAATGTAACCACTCGGGTGCAGAGATGGGAGATGGGGCAAGGGAATAAACTGTGATGGTGGGCGATAATGGCGATCGGTGAAGTTTGAAATTTGGGGAGTATGAGAGGAAAATAGAGGACATATGAGTAGTTCAGGTTAGAGTGTATACCTTTGAGAGGAGTCCGCTGTTAGAGTGTATAACTTTTAGAGGAGTCCGCTGTTAGAGTGTATACCTTTGAGAGGAGTCCGCTGTTAGGGCGTATACCTTTGAGAGGAGTCCGTTGTTAGAGTGTATACGTTTAAGAGGAGCCCGCTGTTAGAGTGTATACCTTTAAGAGGAGCCCGCTGTTAGAGTGTATACCTTTAAGAGGAGCCCGCTGTTAAAGTGTACAACTATGAGAGGAGTCCGCTGTTAGAGTGTATAACTATGAGAGGAGCCCACTGTTAGAGTGTATACGTTTAAGAGGAGCTCGCTGTTAGAGTGTATACCTTTAAGAGGAGCCCAGGTTAAAGTGTACAACTATGAGAGGAGTCCGTTGTTAGAGTGTATAACTTTGAGAGTGTGTTGCTGAAATAGTGTATAATTTTGAGAGAACGCCTCTATTTGGAGTATAAAATAAAATTTCACAAGTGAGCCGCGAAGAATAATAAGTGCGAATTGTTGACTTTTGAATAATTCATGATCTTCCGCACATGGCCCTGAGAATCTCATATCCGCAGTCCGGTAACGCACAAATTGGTTACATTTTAGCACATTTTTGATGAGCACGTTAGCCCTAGGAACACTCTCGACTTTAATGGTGGGGGGAGGGGGGACCGAACAAAGGACCACGTTTAGTGTTAACTGGCAAGTGTTGATCAAAAGAAAGCCCCCCCCCCTTTCCCCGCCCGAAAAGCGCCCAAAAAGTCCTTCAATCTACGAGGATTCATGGTGTTGATAGTTCATAACGACTCGAGATCTTCACAACACGACCACCACATGACCCCCCGCTCCTCGTGGGGGTCGCTCGATCGCTGCGCGAGCCTCACCCGAGGGCATCAGTTAAACAGTAAATAAAGCGCTCGCTCTCCACGCGCAGGCTAAACCGCGCGGCAAACCGAAAACAAACAGTGAATATATGGCGAGTGTTCTAAAAGAAACAAAACAAGTTGTAACGTGGCTACAAAGTGTTATTATTACCATCGCAGTTGTTGCTTTGAACGCTACGCGCTACCATTATGACTATACGATTCTCCTTCCAGTATGTCTACGAAACTTTTGTATGATCTGCATGGCGTTATAGACAAGCCCAATGCATCATTCCATTCTAATTATAATTATTCCTCCTCTATTTTTACGACTGACTTAAAATAATATAAACAACTGAAAGAATAAATATACATAAAATATATAATCTGATTATATAAAACTAAATATTCCTTGACTTGATTAGATTATATGGCTTATTCTATAGCGCCAACCGCCAATCGTCCATGTTAGTCCAGCATGATTGTATAGTGGTCTCATCTTTAACAATTTAACTGACTCGTGGATGTTTTGTGTCACGACAACATTATATTTTAAAACAAACCAAAGTTATAAAACTTTCTGAGTACCAAATACGACGACAAATCAAAAGATGGCAAAAATCGATGCCATTTTATTGATTATCGATGTGAATATTCATAACAAAAAGCCGATCAAGTTATATGTACAAAATCCGATGACGTCCGATGGCAAAAACTGATGACGTAATATTATTTATTTTTACATCCCGTAAAAGGAACTTTATGTTGTTTTTTCGATATACTGAAAATATTAAAATTTAAAACGTTCTTTTGCTTACAAATTTTGACCTATTTAAATTTCATCTATTATAGTATAATTTAAACATCTTCATGCCACAACTTAGCCATTACTAATCCAATTTTAGTACAGTAATTTCAAATTCGATAATATAGGCCTTGTCAAAATGTGGCGGAAATCTACTAATAGAAATATTGGGGATATATTTATCTTCTTTGGGGACGAATTTCAAAAAAACTAAATAAAAGATACGAGTCCATATGTAAATGTAGGTATATTGAGAAAGAATTATCTTATTAGGTATGTGTTAATTCTTCGTTAATTTAAGACAGCTTATTGGACTTAACAAGAAAACAGTTTCGTAATTTTACTATGCTAACAATTTTGAGAGCTTATTGATTCGACTGTATTTATGCTTCAAAACATTGTTCCAGTAAAATGTAATCTAAAAATAGAACATTACTCATTGAGCTATGACGTTTTCCGGTTTTAGAAATGACAATACCTATTTCCCCACCCCCTCCTTTCTCCCTCATGAAAAAATATCACTCTTTAAAAAATTACAAACCTAAAAAAAACCAATCATACGACTTAAAAGCATACTCACATACTGACATACT
This sequence comes from Ampullaceana balthica, assembly GCA_944989445.1. Lineage (NCBI taxonomy): Eukaryota > Metazoa > Mollusca > Gastropoda > Lymnaeidae > Ampullaceana > Ampullaceana balthica. The sequence continues at coordinate 1,234,157 of CALYLW010000198.1, forward strand.
GACATACTCACATACTGACATACTCACATACTCACATATTCATAGTGTCATTTTTTGTCATGAACATTATCCGGTCCGCGCATATATTTTACTTTATGGAATATGGTCCTCTTTGCGGAAAGTCTGGAAACCCTGAACATTATTATTTGCAGGTTGATAGCAAAAATTTTCGCAGTCTCTCTCTCTCGCCCCAACACAATTTTTTTCACACCAAAAAGAAGTACTTTTTAAAAGAAATATTGTGTATACCTCTTCAAAACATCATGCGGTCAAATGTGGCTTTCTTAAATAAATCAATAAATATTGCATCACGTAGCACAAGTAGCGGACAACTTTTCTACGTACCCGCGTATTTGTGGTTATCTCCACTTTTGGTGGTATGGCCTACGACACGTCTGACTTTAAAAGGGCTCTACAGTAGTGGTCGCAACCAACTCCCCCCCCCCACACACACACACTTTCAATACAAACCTCGAAGTCACCGGACAGCATCGTATGTGTTCTAGACGATTCTTCGATACAGAAGATTATTGCGCTCTTCGCTTATCCATGGTTTGTGTCTAGTCTTGCATTTTTTCATTGCACTTAGGGTCTTGAATGTTGATAGTAATAGAGTACATGTATTGGTTTTCTCGTTTTTGTTTGTTTGTGTGTGTGTGTGTGTTTGTTTGTTTTTAATTGTTTTTTTTAATAAATTATTAAGATAATAATTTTTTACTGCAAATTTCAGGCAACCTAGTCTTGAAAACAATGGCCTACATAGGATCACCATATTTTAACAGTATAAAATTATTATTTTTAAAATAAAAGTATAAAAATAATGAATCAGCATGTGTGTGTTCCGTTTATTCGCACGCACCCACGACCCACACGTACACACTTGAAAAATATATTTTAAAAAGTTATCCAGGACAAATACAGCCAGATAATCAAAGTTCCCTATAAGGTTCAATGGTCCGTGTGCAAAATTGCACAACATATATTTTAACGCAATATTTTACTAAATTTTACTGCACGGTAATTCTAAACTACTGCGCGGCGTCGGTCAGATATCTGCGCAGCCGCGCAGCTTCAAGGGAGCATTGCTTATTTGTCCACCCCAGAACCGTATATTATATACATCACTGCTGTATGGAGTCGAGGCACTATTCCAAGCAGCCACAGACAACTATAATAAAACTGTCTCGATTAAAAATTTGACAGGTGTTGGGGTCGAAGGTCAAGCCACGCCCCTAAACTGCCACCATTGTGTTTGTAGTCTATTAACAACAAAATCCTTTGTATATCTTCATGCTTTTTTTGGGTGTGTGAATGGGGACAGGAATGACGGGTAGGGAAAGGGGTGGGGACAGATGATCAATTATTCCGCTTGGACTGCGATCCCACGAAAATCATTTACAGCTTTTGATTTCAATCGTTTCCCTTCGTTTTTATTCTCCGCTTCGTCTTCTTCTTCTCCTTTTATTTTTTTTACGGTGTAGCTTCTTTCAGCATTGTCACCCTCGGGAGTGCCTCGTGGAGTACACGGCACTCGAGTCCCGGCTTAGTTTCCGTGCCACGGCTTAGAGAGTCAGGTAGGAGTCCCTAAAGAGATGACCTATACCCACTTGGACACTCTCAATCTCTACTCGGCCGTTCTCTCGAAAACTTCACACCGAGACGCCGGTGTTATTTTTAGGACGCCGGTCGAGGGCCGGTCGTGTACAGTGAGTGAAGTTAAAAGTGGAAAGGTTGACGGGGGGTGTGGGGTGGAGGTGAGGGGAGAGTTGGCCCCGAAGGACACCAGCCAGCCACTCATCTCCGAATGGCCCTATCATTGAATCGAGATGAGTTCTTTTGCACATTATAGTTCTGAAATTGAAATATTGCCTCCCCCCCCAGTCCACACTATTCCAAGAGCGCCTCATTCTCTCATTCATAGTGATATCCATATGTGCAGTTGTACTCCCGATGGTATCTCTCTCTCTCTCTCTCGCTCTCTTTTAATCGTTCTCTCTCTCAATCTTTATCCCTCTCTCTATCTCTCTCTATTTATTTATATATATATTAGGGCGGCGGAAATTAACGATTAATTAATCGATTAATCGTTTTAAAAATTTATCGATTAAAATTAATTTGATCGATTAAAATTTAAGAAATATTTACAATATTTTTTTTCCAATCCATTAATATTTTTTTCTTTTTACTTATATACTTTTCCCTCGTACTATTGTTATTTAGACATGCATACGTAAACAAAAAGGTATTTGTTTCTTAGACAGGACAGAGACTCCTGTAGTGTCCTTCAATGTCCGTGCTCACACCAACAGAGACAGGACAGAGACTCCTGTAGTGTCCTTCAATGTCCGTGCTCACACCAACACAGACAGGACAGAGACTCCTGTAGTGTCCTTCAATGTCCGTGCTCACACCAACACAGACAGGACAGAGACTCCTGTAGTGTCCTTCGGTGTCCGTGCTCACACCAGCACAGACAGGACAGAGACTCCTGTAGTGTCCTTCAATGTCCGTGCTCACACCAACACAGACAGGACAGAGACTCCTGTAGTGTCCTTCAATGTCCGTGCTCACACCAACAGAGACAGGACAGAGACTCCTGTAGTGTCCTTCAATGTCCGTGCTCACACCAACACAGACAGGACAGAGACTCCTGTAGTGTCCTTCAATGTCCGTGCTCACACCAACACAGACAGGACAGAGACTCCTGTAGTGTCCTTCGGTGTCCGTGCTCACACCAGCACAGACAGGACAGAGACTCCTGTAGTGTCTTTCAATGCCCGTGCTCACACCATGCAACACAGACAGGACAGAGACGCCTGTAGTGTCCTTCAATGTCCGTGCTCACACCATGCAACATAGACAGGACAGAGACTCCTGTAGTGTCCTTCAATGTCCGTGCTCACACCAACAGAGACAGGACAGAGACTCCTGTAGTGTCCTTCAATGTCCGTGCTCACACCAACACAGACAGGACAGAGACTCCTGTAGTGTCCTTCAATGTCCGTGCTCACACCAACACAGACAGGACAGAGACTCCTGTAGTGTCCTTCGGTGTCCGTGCTCACACCAGCACAGACAGGACAGAGACTCCTGTAGTGTCTTTCAATGCCCGTGCTCACACCATGCAACACAGACAGGACAGAGACGCCTGTAGTGTCCTTCAATGTCCGTGCTCACACCATGCAACATAGACAGGACAGAGACTCCTGTAGTGTCCTTCAATGTCCGTGCTCGCACCAACAGAGACAGGAAAGAGACTCCTGCAGTGTCCTTCAATGTCCGTGCTCGCACCAACAGAGACAGGAAAGAGACTCCTGTAGTGTCCTTCAATGTCCGTGCTCACACCAACACAGACAGGACGGAGACGCCTGTAGTGTCCCTCGGTGTCCGTGCTGGTCATCCCTGCGTCGGATCCCGCAACAGCCACGTGAACTGACGTCGGTCGTCTTCGATCCAGTTCAAGAAGAATTTCGAGATGATTTCCTAGTGCAGTGATGGCGAACCATTTTTGGGGCCGAGTGCCAAAAACTCAACCAAAACCCACTTATTTTATAGCAAAGTGCCAACACTCCATTGAAACCCTAAATTGGGATTTGGCTTAGCTGGTTTAATTAAGGAAGAAATATTTGAGTCGCGTGCCGGGTAAGGAAGCTCTGCGTGCCAACTGTGGCATGCGTGCCATAGGTTCGCCATCACTGTCCTAGTGTGTTTTGTGTACATGGATGTGGAATCAAGCGGTTTTCATTCCAATTAAAATACTTTCGGAGTAAAAATTTATTTTACCCATTTTGCAGCAAAGATCAAGAGAAGATATAATTTGAAGATACCCTCATATAGGCATAAGGATAGAAACACTTTTCTTATTCCGTATGCAAGATCAAGCACATACAAATTCTCTTTCTTACCGTCCGGAATTCGGACGCGGAATCAGTGGGAATGAATTGACTGAGGCCTGAGGAGACGAGGAAAACCAGTATCAACATTTAAACCCCTAATAAAAATGCAAGAATAGACATAAACCACGGATACACCTAAGGACGCATTAATCTTCTGTATAGATTTAGAAGGAGCGTCTATAACAGATAGTTTAAGATAAAGTTAAAATCACTTGGAGCCGATAAAACATTAAAATAAAATAATAAAAATAATCAATGTATAAAAAAGCATAAAAGAAAAACAAAACACCCATAATTTAATTTCAAGTACAGATGTCTCCAACAAGAGGTTCCATGGTGTAATGGTTAGCACTCAGGACTCTGAATCCTGCGATCCGAGTGCAAATCTCGGTGGAACCTGACATATGTTTCACTTTTGGTTTTCTGTATTCGATTTTTAAATATTTTTTTATCACAATTTATTTATTAAAAGACAAAAGAGTCTTAAACGCTTAGAAATTATGCCATACCGTATTACTTCTTAAAGAACGTGATTATAAACTCTGATTATAATATTTTATGTTATCTTAAATACTACGAAGGTTAGTTCTATTTTCTCATTCTATACAGAAGATTACTGCGTTCTACACTTATCCATGGTGTATAGTATTAGAGTATATGTCGAGTCTTGCATGTTTATTAGTATTATTAGAGTACTAGGGGTTTTAGGGCGCCTACGGCGCCCACTTTTTGGGGGGTAAAAAGCCCAAATAACTTTGATAAATACGAAATATTAAACTTCCTGAAATGTACACAAAGTATTTTATAATTATAAATCCTCAAATCCTCTTTTTACATCACTCTCTTTTCCAAAATTAAAATATAAGCTAAAACTATGACGTCGTATAATATATTTTTTAGAATCTTTTAGAATTTTGCACACCTCCTGATGCGCGCCTTGTATATGTACTTAAATTTAAGCTTAAAAATTGACGTCATAGCGCTACGGATCCTCTCTTCCAACCTGTGACTTGGGCTATTATTTTTGTTTATTGAATGTTGAAAGTGTTGTTATTGCAACCCATACCACGTCCGAATGCCAGAATTCTCCATGAAAGTACTCCGTCTGTAACAGATAATGCGAATGTGTATAATATGAGAATATTTCTGAATATGCCTAAAGCAATGGACAGTATTTTTTCATAATTTTTTTCATAATTTTTTTCATAATTTTTTTCTTAGATTTATTTTGTATGAGAAGACAACTCTATCACAACCTTTTAAACTACACAAATTTTATATTATAAATTATAGATGCTCAAATAGAGAAAAGTTTGAAAATAAAATGTGTAGGCCTCGGCATTTATTACGCCTTTATTGTCAAAATAACAATGACAACATTGCCACATGGGGCCGTCCATAAAGTATGTCACTCTCCGGAAAAGGTGGGGGGGGGGTACGAAATTGTAAAATGTCATAGTTTGTGACAGGGAGAGGGGGGACCAGGTCATGTGTGACGTCACGCATGTTTTAGATAAAATTTGAATTCTTTATTAATTTTTTTTTAAAAATTGTTTGAAAGTGTGACATACTTTGGGGGGGGGGCTGTCTGAGATTTGTGGCAGTTTGTGACAGGGGCCAGGGGGGGTTAACTGGTAAATAAAGCGTGACGTACTTTATGGGCGACCCCCATCCAGTCATCCAATCTACATTGATTTTGACTTTGACATTTCATTAATTCAATTTTTCTCTTAAATTATTGGCAATAGCCAATAGCTTTAGTCTAAGTCTCAGGGGTTGCTTATGATTATAATTATTGTAATAAAGTAGTAACCTAGTAATAAGCATAAATTGACACCTGAAGTAGTAATAATAGGTTTACTTTAAAAATGTGGTTCATAATTTACAATTATTATTTTATAGTTCACTAAACATCTAAAACTAAAGTGACTAAGGTTAAAGTCTTAAGACTTAAAGTAAAGAATACAGAGCTTAAACTGTCAAAACTGACTACTAACTACTACTACTACTACCTACTACTACTACTACTACTACTACTACTACTACTACTACTACTACCTACTACTACTACTACTACTACTACTACTACTACTACTACTACTACTACTACTACTACTACTACTACTACTACTACTACTACTACTACTACTAAGAAACAAGAGGGAAACGACACATAAAGAATACTGAAACGACAGCTATTAAATAATAATTAATACCAACATTAATTGTGTACATATATTATATGATAAAATTAGTTTTAATTTTACTTGTAAACGTTATTATTACTGAGTAGTAAGTAAGAACAGTGAGTGAGAATTTTTAAAAAAATAATACATTTCTGATGATTTCTAACAGTTTACAGTACAGAGACATACATTAACAACAATGAATGAACAATGTGTTTGTTATTAGTAACGCAAGGCTTATAGAGTCCGATAATGTGTCGGTTTTTTAAATATTTTTTTCCCTTAAAATAACTTAAATAACCCAATAAAATTAAAATGTTCCATTCGATGTCTTGTCAAGTTTAAGGTTCTGTCCATGTCCATCACAATTCCAGTGAACACGTTAGCGAAAAGGCGGGCAGCTCGCGCCATTGTGGGCGTGTCCAAAAAGAAAACGTAGCGGGGTTGTGCGTTGACGGGCTTTCATTAGCCCAAGAATGTTCTACATTCTTGAGATACAACGTGTAACTGGTCCCATGGTGTAATGGTTAGCACTCTGGACTTTGAATCCAGCGATCCGAGTTCAAATCTCGGTGGGACCTAACATTTTGTTTTATATAATTACTTATAATATTTGTTTAAAAATAGTCTATAATAGGTATTCAAATAGTTATTTGCCTAAACTTAGTGGAAAATGCTATTGATACTGTTACCTTAAACATCTACCTCTACAATATTAAAATTAAAACTAGACTTTTGGGGAACATTTTTTAGTAAATTATAAAGTTTAAAAAAGTATAAATAAAATAGAAATAGAAAAATAATGTCGGAAGATATGTTCTCACCAAGTAAAAATTTCAGGTCATAGAAAATCTTGGCATGGTTGATGTAAGAAAGAAAATTATGAATAAGAGACATGAGTGACATGAGCATAAATAACAGATTTTATTAATAATATTACATAATATTGATATAACATAATTAGGGCTGGTAATGATTTTAAAAAATTCGTTCGATTAATCGGGAAAATTTTAATCTATTAATAATTATATTTTGTCTAACCTACATATAATCCCTTTAAGTCGCGATTCGTCATTTCGCGAAATCGGTTAATTCGCGGTAATTCCATGGCCCCCAAATGTTGTGACGAAAGACGGTCAAATTTGTTATGCTCTGCAAGAAATAAGTAAGAAAAACCTATTCTTTTACGTATGCACGTCTAAATAAATAATAATAATACGAGGGTAAAGTATGTAAGGAAAATTTTTTTTTAAGAAATTGGAGAAAAAAAAATCAATGTTTTATTAAATTTGATCGATTAAATTTTTTAACAATTAATCGATTAATTAATCATTAATTTCCACAGCCCTAAACACAATATAATTATAATAATAATTAACTTAGACTTAAGAGTAATATAATGAAGTGTAAAGTATAATGAAACACATCATTTGCGTCTGATTGGGTCTACACACTTGGGTGAAAGAAATAACAAATCTTAATTCATTATTAATATTTCTTTGATTTAAATTTAATATTTTATAATAATTGGTATTTTGTTCAGCTTATTTGATAATAGTTGTTATTTTGTGCAGCTAATTTTATAATAATTGTTTTGTTGTTTTTTCAGCTAATTTTATAATAATTGTTATTTTGTTCAACTAATTTTATAATAATTGTTATTTTGTTCAGCTAATTTTCCCTCATCCAATCAGGAGGCACAGATGCCAAATATTTAAGTTCGGCAAAATGACTGTGAAGGAACTGGATAACACATCCGCCATGAAAGATAATTATTAGACTATAGAATCGGACTATCACCTCACAAATGACAATCAGTAAGTCACTTAAAGTTAAAGATTGTCATTTGTGACTTACAAGTACGCAATCACCATAGATAAGCGTAGGACGCAATAATCTTCTGTATAGAAGGAGCGTCTGAAACAATTAAGATAAGAAGATCACAAAGTCAGGTAGTATCCATTTTGAGAGTAATAGTTTTTTATATTTAAAAAAAAATAATTTAAAAAAAAATATTTTTATCAACCGGCTAGAAAATATTTTTAGTCTAAGTCTAAGTCTAAGTTTGTTTCGCTTTCAGGCGATGAGACAAATTTAGACGCAAACGTGGATTCAATAATTTGTTTTCGTGGTTTACACTTTTATTATTATTATTGACTCAATTTTGTACAACCTTCGCTCTGCCAGCTGCTACAACATTAAAAACAGCAATTATGATCAACACTGTGATATAAAGTGTGTATTACAAATTTTAAATTTAAAAAAAATTTAAATTTAAATTTAAAAAAAGTGCTGGGAAGGTTAACTGGTGTTCAACGAAAAGGACAACAGCCAACAAACCATGACGCATCTCATATTGTGCATCCCTGTTAAACTAACGTCCCTCTTAATGAACTTAATCTTAAGAATGTCATTATTTGCCAAACTTGAGTTGTTGTCGTCAATGTCGTTGTTGTTGTTGTCGTCATTGTCGTTGTTGTTGTTGTCGTCATTGTCGTTGTTGTTGTTGTCGTCATTGTCGTTGTTGTTGTTGTCGTCATTGTCGTTGGTGTTGTCGTCATTGTCATTGTTGTTGTTGTCATCATTGTCATTGTTGTTGTTGTCATCATTGTCGTCGTTGTTGTTGTTGTTGTTGTTGTTGTCATCATTGTCGTTGTTGTTGTTGTCGTCATTGTCGTTGTTGTTGTTGTCGTCATTGTCGTTGTTGTTGTTGTCGTCATTGTCGTTGGTGTTGTCGTCATTGTCATTGTTGTTGTTGTCATCATTGTCATTGTTGTTGTTGTCATCATTGTCGTCGTTGTTGTTGTTGTTGTTGTTGTTGTCATCATTGTCGTTGTTGTTGTTGTCGTCATTGTCGTTGTTGTTGTTGTCGTCATTGTCGTTGTTGTTGTTGTCGTCATTGTCGTTGTTGTTGTTGTCGTCATTGTCGTTGATGTTGTTGTCGTCATTGTCGTTGTTGTTGTTGTCGTCATTGTCGTTGTTGTTGTTGTCGTCATTGTTGTTGTTGTCATCATTGTCATTGTTGTTGTTGTCATCATTGTCGTCGTTGTTGTTGTTGTTGTTGTTGTCATCATTGTCGTTGTTGTTGTTGTGGTCATCATTGTCGTTGTTGTTCTGTATCAAATTCCGTTTGCCTCAGATGGGCCTCCCTTTTTTTTTCTTTCTATTTTGCAAAGTAATTTTCTTTTACCTCGTATAAACCTGTGAAGTAAGTTGAAATGAGCGCTTGGACAGTGCAACACTTAAGAATTGAGTTATTAAGAGTGAGAATATCTGTTTACCTTGGATTAACTTGGAAGTGGTAAAGAAAATAAAGTATACAGAAATTAAATCTCAAAAGGTTAGTCTATAATAAAAAAAATCCTTACATATACTGACTACTTTTAATGTGCTCGTTTAATTAAACCGGGCTTAGTCTCAGAGATATGACGGAGTACATCACTTTGGGTGGGAGAGGGGGAGGTGTATGGAACTTTCATGAGACTGTCTTAATTAAGTCAGTTTTGTCGATTGCCACAGTCTGCGATATTCACAGCTATCAACCCATGAGGATGGTGCTGATAGACTTTTTAAACTTTTTAAGCTAAAATTCATTTCTTACCCATAATATGTTGCAAGTTAAATGATTGTTATAATTCATTAATTATTAAAATGGAAAGAAAAAAAAACATGTTTAGGTTCCACCGAGATTTGAACTCGGATCGCAGGATTCAGAGTCCTGAGTGCTAACCATTACACCATGGAACCACATAGCTCAGATATGAAGGATTGCATATAATTGTCTTTACAATAGTTGCTAAAAAAATTTTTTTTAATTTTTAGGCCAATGGTACAATAACAATTTCACCATTACAGTGAGTACCTCCAAATAGGCCTGTCAACGGGTACCCGGGACCCGAGTACCCGTTGCCGTGTGATTACCCGGGTAGTAAAATTGCGCCCGGGTACCCGTGAAAATGTGTCTATATTAACCGTAGGCCAAACTTCAGCTCCCATGCGGCTTTTGGTGTTTACATTTGTCGTTCGAGCTTTTTTCTTATTTGCACGAAACACTTACCATTTTATAACCATATTCAAGTTATTTTCAAAAGCATGTAGACATTTTTTGTTTTTCAAACATTGATGCTTGTGTGCTTGTTAGATTTAGCCTTGTAGCTAGATAATAAAGCAGATCATATATGAGTAACTCGTCTAGGAGAATTTATCTATTATGTCAACGTGGAAACATATGCCTCCGTCTTCGGGGAAAAATTGAAATCAAAGTAAAATAAATAAAAAAATAATTACTCTCATTTTTGCACTTTTCACCTAGTCGTACCTAAAGGGGTATCCACCATAAATCAAATACAATGTTTTTTGGAATATATACTCTTTTCCCGTCTCTCAACCTGTAGACAGAAACGCTTCGAACAAAACACTATAGAAGGGTTCTTTATATAAGGTGTTATACTAAAGATAAACAAAAGGTCCTCTGGTCAAAAAAAAAAGGTCTGTGGATTCTTGCTTAGAGGATGTTGAATAGATCGCTCGCGTGTTTAGTTGTTTATTTTAAAAAAAAAACACATTACTTTGCTTTTGACTAACTTTGCTTTGAAAATACCGCCGATCTCCCGGATTCGGACTTTTTGAGGCGTGTGAACTATTGTGACGACTTTTTTTCCCCTCGATTCTATGAGATCTGATCACGATGTTGTTCTTGAAGGACCTTAGCTAATATAATTGTTGATTTTCTCACAACTATCCTCTCGCTTCCCCCGTCACGCTCTTGTCATAACCAAACTCTCACTTATTAAACTGCGACAATTCTCTACTTGCTTTCGTGTGTTACCTGTTCTTATTTAACTTTCGCCTTTTACGGTATGTACTTCTTGTGGCCCTGACCCCCTAGAACAAAAAAATATTCGATGCACTTTATTAATGCGCGTTCTCAGGGTCTCCCTCTGCAGTCGAGTCAGTGTTTTGAAAATTTAATAATTTGATATATATTAAACTAACAGTTGTTGTTGTGTAGGGGCAACAACCTTTATTAATCATGTAGGCAGGTGTGGCAGACTTTTGTAGGTCTTATGGGAGACAGACGTTACGGAGAACCTATTAATCTTTCTATGCTTAATTCTGTGGAGGATCGCACTAGGATGGATATCCCTTCTGAACAGAGATTTTGGAAGGTATGTTTTGCCGTTTTCGTCTCCGTGTCACCCTCGTTTGTCTGCTCGGTGCCCGTGTGATGGTTGCTTAGAGCGTAACATCGTAACTTCTTCCGCTCCGTGTTGCGCCCGCGCTTGGTCCTCTGGTGTTTGTTTTCCCTCCTCGGAGGCGTTGTGTCGCGTTAGTTCTGGCTGCGTTGTAAGTGGATGTTTTTTTTGTTCATTTCTAATACACCACTTGTTTTTGATGTTGAAAACTAACTTTCTTTGGTTTCTTTGAAATAGCCGCAAAGTGGCGTCACCGAGTCTGGATTACAAATCTATTCTTAAGCCTGTCATTTTTCGCGCGACTCATTTTTTTCTACGCTCATCGTCACCCCTGCTTCCTCTCTTTTCCCTTTCAATTTAAACCTAGTTGCTTCTCAAAAATTTTGTTGTTTATTGCGGAACGTGCATGGCCAGGAAATTTGTGTTTACCATTTTGCTTCTGGAAACCGAGTTGATCTCTTTGTTGATTCTGTGAACTTTTTTTATCCCTTGTTCTTACATGGGTGAGCGAATATGGTATATCTATATTTCCTTTTATTTTTTTTCCTTTTATATTTACTTTCATTTATTAGCTTATTGTCAAAAATGACTAAATTCTTTATAGGGTTTGTATTATTGATAGCAATTGGAGGGATAAGATTTATGTAATTATTATTTTCTCCTCGCTTTCTTGATAACTTTAGCTGAAGACCCCCCTATATCTTTGATGTCACCCCCACGGGACTCCTACCCTCTTACCACCCCCACTTTGAGAAAAGTCCAGCTCACTGCATTATAACCTACGCCCTCTTGCCTGTGGCTCATTTGCACCTAGAACTTGTTTTTCTTGTGTTGTTCATTGAACACGTGGTTTGCTCTTGGCCTTAATTAATGGATATTTAATAAATAAATCCGCAAAAGGTGTTAACAAGATGGGTTAGGACACTGTCGTAGGTTGTGAGAATCAAGTGCACCAATCAAAGGTTGCAAGCGTACTCGCGGCAAAATGCAACCAGTTTTAATTGATTGTGTTCTGTGAATGGAGTGGCAAAATGACCAAACTCTCGCGATTATTTTGTGTTATTATATCGCCACTGGTGATCGTTATTCATTTAATCTGATATTGATAAAACAGGCAACCGCACGCGATCCTCCCATCTTTCCAGATTATATTTTTCTCTGGTTCTTTTCTGTTCTATCGCGATCTTTGGTCTATAAAAGGCCTGTCTGGTAAGTACACAATGACCCATCAGCTCCGCTCTCACTTGAGACTTTGCTCGCAGTATTAGCATTCGTCTAGCCAAATTAGAACTCGTACTTCCGTCACGACCTAGTGGATATTTTAACTTTCTAAGGTCATGACCTCATGAATGTTACGTTCAATTAGCTCCGTCTTCGTTCGACATTTGTTTGTGCTCTTCTGTTCGTTTATTGTAATTTTGATGAGTAGTGACGAAATTCGCATTTATACAGTCAGGAATTCGATATAATAAGTTCTTTAGGTGATTTAGTTAATTATTAGTGCATTAGTAATTATCTAAGAATGTCTAACGCGCGACAGCAAGCCGTTCGGCTACTATACTACTGCCGTGAAATTGAGAAGTGTCCATGGTATGGTGGTTAGGTTGTAGCTGTTATAGCGATCATGACGGGGTGAAAATTATGACGCGCGTTTAAGTTTCTTAGTAAGGGTGGTATCCAGGGTACCCGTTCGAAATTTTTTCAGGGCTACCCGGTACAGCTTTTTTCATATCTATAATTTTTGACAGATATCCTATACTCCCATATGCTGTAACTTTATCGTAAGTGCACGCGTTTTGTAATTGTGACGACTTTTTGTGGTTGATTCTCTTTCGGTTTCGTCTGCAACGCCAGAATTCCGATTTTGGCATCCCGTTTTGTTTGCGCCACACTAATCTTGGTCTCGCCACCTTCCATTCCCCCACACATATTTTTTTTAATGTTGGGCTGTCTTCGTCGCGCGTCACTGTGTGGTCTATAACTCACTAAGTTTGTCCCGGGGTTGGTCCCGCCTTATATTTACTGGGCGTATAATTGTGGGGATCCGCGGACCGGGGCCGGTCCCGGGGGCCATACAGGTGGACGGTCAGATGGTTCAGTTGTGGTCAGTAGAATGGACAGTTGCAGATGACTAGTCACCTGTTATGGGTTAGTGTGTTATCCAGGTCACCGGGGGCTTGGTATAATTATGGCGGCGGGACCGCTAGACGATATTGTGGGTGTTGCTGGCGACTTGATACTGTGCGAAGGAAGGCTCAACAGACGACACGAACGGCAACCACCACCCGAATAAGTTCCACCACGTACCCGTACACAAAAGAAAAAAGGGTTAAAAAAAAGACAAAGAGAAGTAGATACAAAAAAGAAAGTACAAACAAAAATAAAAAAAGAGAACAAACACCAAGTAAAGAAAGGAGAAAAAGCAAAAGCAAAAACTAGAACCGAAGTCAGAAAAAAAACAAGAAGAACAAGTCAAAGAGACAGCCGTAAAGAACATAAGAAAGGAAAAGTACACAGAAAAAAAACGTAAAAAAGTAATAAAAAAAAAGAAATCGTAATAACTCGAGTGAGCAAACAAAAAAAAACCACAGAACAGCGGAAGGAAAAGGGCGGAGGGAAAAAGAAAAAACGACAAAATCGAAAGTAGAACAATGTTAGGGACAGAGAAAACACCACTCAAAACGCAAAAGAAGTAACGCAGAAAAAAACAAAAAAAAGGTCGGGAAAAAGTAAGAAAAAAACGAGCAGGTCATAAGATAAAAGAACATACACGGAAAAAAAAAAAAGAGTTGAAAAGAAGTAGAGGGCAAAAACCAGGAAGAGGCAGAACAGTAGAAGCACAAAGATAAAACATAGAAAAAGAGAAAACAAAAGAAGGGAGAAGGAAGAAAAAAAGCAAAAGAGTTAAGATGTGCAAAGAAAAAGAAACCAGTAAGGTGCATAACCACGGAAAACAATGGAAAGACAAAACATAACGTAAAAGAAAGTACGTAGAGGAAAGGGCACCAAAAAGAAAGAGGCAAGACAAAATAAACGAAAACACAAGGTGGCGGAAAGTAGCAAAGTAGCAAGTGGGGAACACAAAAACAAAGTAGTAGAACAAAGAAAAAAAGATAAAGAGAGAAAAGTTGAGATAAGATGAGAACGAGGAGCGACTCAAGGAAGAAGAACAAGAAGAAACACAAACGACAGGAGCAATAAACCATGCTCACAGACACAAAACCCCACAAACCACACACTGAACCCACATCCACCACACAACCTTACACCCACAGCAAACAGCACACAACAGACAAAACTAGGAAAAGAAAGTCACAAAAGGGTAAAAAAAAGATAAGAGAAGAAAAACAGTAGAAAACAAACTAAAGAAAGTTAAAAAAGAACAAGAAAAAGTAAGAAAGTAAGATATAGACAGTAAAAAAATCAGTAAAACTAGTAAAAAGCAACGAAACAACGCCTAGAAAAATAAAAGAAAAAAAGTAACAAAGGTCAAGATATAGGTCAACAAAGTAAAGAAAAAACAGACAGAGACGGTAAACGCGACTAAATAGTGAGAGAAATAGGACAAGTAACGAGTACAAAAAAAAAAAAAGAGGACAAGTAAAGTAAAGATAAAGAAAAAGAAGGGAGCACAGAGGAAAGAGAAGAAAAAGAAAGACAAACAGTAACAAGAAAAAAGTTAAGAAAGAAAAATCGAGACGAAGATAGAGAACAGTGGCTCAGACGAGAATGTGAGAAAAGAGTAAAGAAAAAGCGGGAAAAAAGTATGTAGAGGAAAAAACGTCAAAAACTAACAGGTATCAAAAAAGACAAATAGAAGAAAAAAGTCAAAAAACAGAGTAAGTGAAGACGGAATAACAGACAGGATAAAACGGAGCTAGGAAAGAAAGATAAGGTAACGATAGAGGGGGAGTAAAAAAAAAAAAGAAAAAAGAAAACAAGAAATGAGGAGGAATAAAAATGGGTAAAAGAAAAAAGAGAAGAAATAGGGTAAGAGAGGTAAAAAGAAACAACGTAAAGAAAAACAAAAAAACCAGTAGAAGACAAGAAAGGAAAAGAAAACAAGGGGAGGAAAGAGTTGATGGAAAAAAAAAAGTCCAAAAAAGGTCAAAAGAAAGTGATAGAGTACAGGAGGGAAAAACAAGAAGAGCCAAAGAAAGAGAGAGTAAAACGACAAGGGCTACAGTAAGTAACGAAAGTGGAAAAGGAGAGGTATAAACAAAAAAAGTAAGTAGAACACCACAAGAAACCAAGTGGAAGGAAAAAAAAAAGAAGTAAAAAAATCAGACAGCACGCGCGATCAAAAGGGTCATGGACGAGTGTAGAAGCAAGAAAACGTCAAAACCGGAGAGGAAAAAAATGGGGACGGGGAGAAAGATAGTGAACCGAAGAGAGAACCAAAGCAAGAAAAAGGAAAAGACAAAAACGTAAAAGGGAAGAGAGAGAAGACGGAGTAGACACAAGTAAAAAGATCAAAAGAACATGACACAAAAAGAAGACCGTCGGGCACAAAGACAATACGTCCGACACAGAAAGTAAAAAAGAAAAAGGGGCCCGCAAAGCAAAAGTTAACCCCGCATAAGAATAAAAAGCAAAGTAGGACCATAGAGTTAAAGAAGAAAGTCAGACACAGGCAGGTCAAGAAAGATACAAGAAACACACAAGCATAGAAAAAGAAGAAAAGAACATTCAAGACAAGGCCGAGGACAAGAGGGACGAGAAAGAACAGAAAAACACGTACACAGAGTAAGATAGTCAAGAGTAAAAGAGCAAAGAGAACAAGGAAACAAACATACGTTAGAGAAGACGAAGAGTGAGACCTATAGAAAGTAAGGTAGGAAGAGAAAAGAAAAAAGAACAATAAGAAGAAAGAGAGGAAAAAAAGAAAGAAAAACAAAAAAGAAAAAAGAGAGACAAAGAGAAAAAGAAAGAGAAAAAAAGAAACAAAAGAGAGAGAGAAAAGACAAGAAAAATAGAGCAAAACGAGAAGAAAATAAAAAGAAAAGAAAAAAGAAAAGATAGAAAAAGAAAAGAAAAAGACAGAAGAAAGAAAAAGAAAAAAGATAGAGACAGAAAAGACAAAAACAAAAAGAAAACAAAAGAACAAGAAAGGAGAAAAAAGACAAGAGCAAAAGATAAAAAAAAGAAAACAAAAAAGAAAAAAGAAAAAGAGAAAAAAGACAAAAAAAGAAAAATAAAGAAGAGAAACAAAAAGAGGAGAAAAGAAAAAAGAAAGAGAGGAGAAAAAAGAGAAACAAGACATAAAACAAAAGAGAACAAATAAACGAAAGAATACACAGAAAAACTAAAAAAAAGATAAAACATAAAAAAAAAGAAAGAGAAAAAAGAGAAAAGTAAAGAGAGAGAGAAAAAAACAAAGAAAAAGTACAAGAGAAGAACGAAAACAAGGAAAGCAAAATAACAAAAAACAGAGAGACGAAAAAAAAAGTAAATAGTAAAAAGAAGATAAGAAAAGAAAAAAGAGATGAAAAGCAAAAAGAGGTAGGAAGTCGTGAGGGAAAAAAACAAAGAATAACAATGTAGGTATAAAGTAAAAAAGTAAGAGAACAAAAAAGGAAAGAAAATAAAAAGGAAAGAAAAAGGGTATACAAAAAAGTAATAAAACGAAACAGTACAAAACAACCGGAACGAAACTCAAAAAGAGAGAACACGGCTAAAAAAAGAAGTCCAAAGGAACACGAAAAAAAAGAAACAAAAATAATCAAGTAAAAGCGAGGATAACAAAAAAAAAATAAACAAGAAACAACAAAAGGGCAGGGAAAAAGTAAAAAAAAAAAGAGTAGAAAAGGAGAGGAGCAAGATGTCACTCAAGAGAAATAAAAAAAAGAAAATAAAAAAAAAAAGAGAAAAAAAAAAGAGAGAAGACCGAGTACACAACTAATAAAAGGGGGAAATAAGAAAAAAGTAGGGCCAAAAAAGGTAAAGAAGTAAACAAAGTGGAACAAAAAACAAGTAGTCACACAAGCAAAGGAACAATCGAGGGGACGGGTTATAGTCATGACTGAAAGAAAAGTGAAGGGCCAATAAGAAAAAAAGACGGAAAAAGAGAAAAAAAGGCACCACACAAAACTAAACGCATACGGATAAAAAGAAAGTAAAGGACAAAGAAAAGGGTAGAAAACACAAGGGAAACGAACAGAAACTAGTTCAAGAAAAAAAGGAAAAAAAAAGGGCAAAAGTATAGAACAAACAAAAAAAAGAGAAAAAACGAATAAAACAGAGGAAAAAGAGGTAGAGGAAAAAAAAGAAAGTAAAAAAAAAGGGTAAATAGTGTAGAAAAAACAAATAGCAACAAATAAAGAGGCAGAACACATAGAAAGGCAAAAGAAAAAAAAAAAAAGATAGAATAACATACAAAGGTAGAGGACAAAACAGTACAGAAGGTAAAAATAAGTTAAAAAAAACAACGAAACAAAAAAAAGAGTAAAAAAAGAGAGGACAAAAACAAAAAAAGAAAAACACAAAAGGATGAGAACAAAAAATGAAAAGGAAAAAACTGATAAAGAAAAAGGAAAAAGTCAGAGAGTAGGAATAGTGTGAGTAAATAGGTAACACTAAAGGCGAACACAAAGAGAAGAAGAAAAAAAGAGAAAAACAAATAGCAATGGAAAAACGAGAACGAAGGTCCGTAGCGAAAGACGAGCTATAAAAAAAGACGTTTTAAGACACTCAAAAACATAAGACATAGTAAGTAAGAGAAATAGGATGTAAGAGAGAAGGAGAACAGAAAAAAGTAGAACAAAGTAAAAACGGAAAGAGAGGGGGGGGGGGGTGTGTGGGTGGGTCCCGAGTGATAAAAAGGGAGAAAAAACAAAGGTAGACGTAAAGAAAAATGAAAGAAAGAGAGTAAGAGGGCGACTCAGAAAAAGTTAATCGAAAAAATACTAAGGAAGTACTAAATAAGGGCGGTAGTAAAGTACGTAAAAAACAGAGAAAGAAAAAAGTTAGAAAGGGTTAAAAAACAGGTGGCAGTAGTACAACAAGAACGCAACGAAAAGGAAAAAGAAGTGGGATAGTAACACACCAAAGTACACCAGTTTAAAAAACAGCTCAACAGAAGAAAAGAAAGTATAAACCAATAGGAACCAAAAGGAAAGTAAAAGAAATAAAAAAAATAAACAAAAAAGCGAGAACATACAACAAAAAGAAAAGAAAGGCGAAAAAGGGAGACGGAAGAATACAAAAAAAGAAAAGAGGTACGAAGGACACAGAAAAAAAAAAACAAGTAGTAAGTAAGAGAGATAACATACAAAAAAGGGAAAACCAGGAAAAGGAGTAAAAAAACAAAGAAAAAAGAAAAAGTGAAAAGAGATACCAAAGGAAATCGAAAAAAAACACAGAAGAACAAAGAGTATAGAAAAAGAAACAACAAAAACGTAAAAAAAAAAAAAAGAAAAAAAACCGGTAAAAAAGAAATGGAACTAGGAAGGAAAAAAAGCAGAAAAGAAAAGGGAGCCAAACACGAAAAAAAGGGAAAATAAAGAAGAAGGGAAGAGAGGAACAAAAAAGGAAGCAGAAAAAAAAAACCAAGAATAACACGTAGTAAAGGGGATACAAGAAAGAAAGTATCGAGAAAAAAAAAACATAAAAAAGTAAGTAAAAGGACAAGAAGAGAAGAAGAAAGAAAAAAAAAGAAGGAACGTACAGTGAGTAAGAAAAAAAAAAAAAGATGGCAAAAAGAAAAGAAAGAAAAAAGGAAAAAAAACACAAAAAGTGACAAAAAAAAAGAATGAACAGGTATAAGAATAGCGTAGAAAAAAAACAGGAAAGTCAACAGTGAATGTACACAAGTGTCAGTAAATCAACAAAAAAGAAGAAAAGGAAAAGAGGGTGAAGTAAGAAGATAAAAATAAGAAGGACAATACTCTGCAAAAACAAAGAAACACGAGAATAAGTGGTAAACCAAGAGAACCACGTACACAAACAAATACAGCGGGGGGAAAAGAGGAACACCCAGTGCAGGATAAAAGAAAAAAAAAAGTGTGTGAGTCAAAGAAGAGTCAAAAGGGGAAAAGTAGGCAAAAGAGAAGTAGATAGCACAACAGCAAGTTCAAAGTAAAATACAAGTAGCAAAAAAAGGACAAAAAAACAGGTACACGGACAAGTAAAGCAAAGGGAATTAGTAAGAAGACAGAGAGTACTCCAATAGAAAAAACAAATAGATGTAAAGTAGACATAAAGTGTAACACAAGAAAGTGAAAAGAGATATGAGTAAAAGTAAGTAAAAAAGGAAGAGGTACAAAAAAGTAAAAAACGAAACAATACTACTATATGACGCAAACAAAATGAATGGGACGGGGACGCGAAGAAAGCAAAAAGATGAATAAAGGGCCAAAGCAAAGACAACGAACACGTTAAAGGTAGCGAACAGCAGGAGGAAGTACAGAGAAAACAATAACGGGAACAAAAAAGAGATAAGTAGGATATAGCAAGTAAAAAAAAATAAAAAAAAAAAGTCAAAAAGTCATGTAGAAGACACCGACACACGTCAGAGGGAGACCAACACACGGCAAACAAACAGAAAAGGAGAGGAGGAGTAACAAGAGTAAAAAAAAAAAAAAGAGGACCAAGAAAAACCGTAGTAGAAAGGACATAACACAAAACAAAAACTAGCAACAAGTAAAGTAGAATTAAGCAAAGCAGATACAAAACGAAAAGATGAGAAGAATTGTAAAAGGTCGTATAAAAGTAAGAAAAGGCAAAATAAATAAGGAAGGGCAGTAAAAAAAAAGCAAAAAAAGAGGATTAGAGAAAAAAAAAAGGTCACAAAAAAAAAGGAGAAAAGAAATAAAAAAGAGAGGAGTAGACAAACAAACGGAAAAGACAAGCAAAGGGGACGGGAAAAAGAAAACAAAGAAAAGTGTAAAAAGTTAGAAAAAGAAGTAGGAATAAAAAAAAGACTAAGAATGGAAGGAAAGAGAACACACATCAAGAAGTGCAAGAAGACAACACAACCGGTAAAAAGATAGTCACAAGTAAGTAAGAGAAGTAACAAAGAAGTAGAACGAAGACACAGCATGAAGCCAAGACAAAACAAACAGGGCACCATCAACCACGTCTCAACTGAAAGACCAATAACAGACAACGATTAGAAAAAAAAAAAGGCAAGGTACAGGGAAGTACACAATCACACAACCAAGTGGAAGTATAAGTAAAAAAAGAGAACGAAGTAAATAAGAAAAAACGGAAACATCAAAAGGAAAACGAGAGAAAGATAGGAAAGTAAGGAAGGAAAGAAACGAAATAAAAAGTAAAAAAACTAAGACAAAAGAAACAACGGAACACAAAAGTAAAGAAAACAAAGAAAGGATAGAAGAGAATCTAGGAAAAAACTGTACGAGAGCAGCAGAAGAGTATATAAAAGAAAACGTAAAAGAAAAAACACAAGAAAAAAAAAAGGATGGACAAAAAAAGAGAAATGAACCCACAAACAGGTACTAAAAGAAAGAGTAAAAGGACACAAGGAAAAAAGCAAAAAAAAGAAACCTCTAGACAAACAAAATGAGAGGCAAAAAAGAGTAACAGATAAAGACGGTAAAAAAACAAAACACCCAAAACGAGACAGAAAGGAAAAGGTTGGAGACAAAAGAAAAAAGAAACCTAAAGAAGGAGAGATAGGGACAAGGAAACAGTCAACTAAGCAAAAAAACAAAGTGGCAAAGACAAAAAGAGGTAACAGCGTGGGGTTGGGTTTTGGGGGGAGAAGAACGGTACAAAAGCCTTCAAACAAATCAAGGAAAAAAAAAGGAAAATGTACGAACACAACAGAACAAAAACAACACTTCTCACACAAAATAGCAAGTCCAACGTACACTTACAGCAGTGAGTCGCGGATGCCGTAACACCAAACAAAACACAAAGACACGTCGCAATCAAAAAAGAAAAAACGGAGTGTTAGAAGAAAAAGGGTATAGGACGAACAGTGAATGCGACGACAGAGACAGACAGCAAAAAGACCACAGAGACAGCGGCAAGTAGTGAAACGATAGAAAAAAGACTATAAAAAAACAAAAGTAGCGGAAAAGGAACACAAAAAACAGTAATAAAAAAGGAAAAAAGTAAGAAAAAAAACGCATAGATAGTCGGACGGGAAGAACAAAGAAAAAAAAATGGCAACACCGAATCAAAAAAAGGAAGAGCAAAGAAAAAAACGAAACAGTGTAAAAACAAGACAAAACGTACAAAATAGGAAAAAAGTGATAGGAGTAAAGCAGGTAAGACAGTAAAAAAAAAACGCAAGAAATTAAGGACTAAGAAAAAAAGAGAAACGCAAAAAGTTAAAAGAAGAAAACAAGGAAAAGGGGAGAGGGAGCCAGAACCAAAGGGAAGGCTAGCCAACAGAACCACAGTACAGCTAGAGGAGTCGACACAAACGTACAGAGATAAACAAAAAATAGTAACAAAAAGTAAATCAAACAGAGCAACAGACAATAGAAGACAAGTAAAAGGAAAGCAAAATACGGAGAAAAAGGAAGTATTTAGCGGAGAAAGAAGGGAAAACAGTCCGAGCGTGACAGTAGACCTAAAAAGAAAAGGGTACGTAAAAAACTCACGCAAAAAAAGGAACGCAAAGAAATCAAGTAGACAACCACAACACAACGCAGAACCGAAAAACGAAGAAAACACAATAACTACAGAGAGCAGGAGTAAGGACAGCAAGCAAAAAGGAGGCACGGCAAACTACAAAAGGGCCAGAACACCAGATGACAATCAAAACGGCGAAGCGAAGAACACACACAAACACACCAACAAGTATAAAAAGAGTAGTAGAGGTCAAAACAAACAAAAAGATCCACAGAAGACAGACTGCAAAACAGCAGTCATAGAACAACAACCAAGAAAAGAGCTAAGACACAGCCCGCCACACGTGCCCAACCCCGCGACACGTTGTCACACGGCACCCCCCCCCCTCCCCCCCCTTCCCTCTACTCCTTACCCCCGCCCCCTCCCCCCCTTCCCCTCCCCCCCCCCCGCCCCCTCCCGCCCACCCCCCCCCTCCCCTCCCCCCTCCCCTCACCCCCTCCCCTCCCCCCCCCCCCCTCCCCCCCCCCCCCCCCCCCTTCCACCCCTCCCATACCTCTCCCCCCCCCCTCCCTCCCCCACACCCGCTCCCGCCTCGCCTCCGCACCCCACATCTCCCCCCCCCCCCCCCCACCTCCCCCCCCCCCCCCTCCCCCTTCCCCTCCCCCCCCTTCCTCTCCCCCCTCCCCACCCCCCACCCCCCCCCTCCTACCTATACCTCCCTCCCACCCTTGCACCCACCCTCCCTTCCTACAAGACACCCCTACGCACTTGTTCTGTCGGCTCGCACCTGCTCAGCACCTCTGCTCCCATCCCCTCACCGGGTCACGCCCCCCGGTCTTTCTTATCCTGGCCCCTCCCTCCGGCCCTGCGGTTCTCAGCCCCCACCCGCACCCCCCCCCACGAATCCCCAACCCACTCCCCCCCCCCCACTCCCTAGTGTTAACTCATCAATGCTTCGCACGCTCCTCGCCCGCCTGCCTCTTCCGCTGGACCCTCAGTTTCTTCCTCTTCCCGCTATGCCTCCTCCCTCCCCCACAAAACCAGTCCCCCGACCACTCGCACACATACTTACCTGTACCGCAAAAGTGCTCATGACATAAGAAAAGCAACTATTTGTAGCTCCAGTTCGCGTCTTGTCACCTGTCACACCACCGCCGGGCCACGCCCACCGTCCCTAGTTGACTCGGTATCGCGTCGTCACACCCCCACGCCCTCTCACTATCCCTTCACATAAACTCTGGCCCATCATTTATCGTACCCGCCGTCGAACACCACGCTACTATCGTCCCATGAGTGAGAGATAGAGATAGATATACAACGGTGTCGTTATCACTTCGCATCTAGGACTACGTATGCTTCAGCGCCCGCTCGGAAGTCTTTGTCACCCATAGCACTTTTACATTATTCGTTATCTCTCATTGAGTCGTATCTATTAGTACTAATCCATTCCTCGACTATTCGCCGGGGGGTGAATGGCGAGAAACGGGAAAAAAATAACACATACAGAATATTGGATGCATATGATTTTAAATATACGCTGTGTAGAGATTATTTACCGTGACATGAGCCATAACTGCTGGAGAGCCCGCGTATAAGCGAGTCGCGAGGTTGAGAACACGCCATAGACGAGGGTACTACTTATACCCCCGTGGCGTGATTCACATTTATACATCATCTGGCTATATGTATATTGTTTGTAAACAATAGAAGAGTACATATTTCTTAGAATGTTGTGTGTGTGTGTCAACTGCCTTTTATTTCCACATGTGATTTTAAGATAACGCTATCGCTATCACCTACAACATGAGAAAAGTATAAGTGAGTACAATAGGGTAGACCACTCTCCCGTTTTATTGCGGTCGGTTAACTATGACCGGGAGATATAAATTGTAAAATATTAAAATAATTGTATGTTAAGCTAGTGATATAAATGTTTGCACATTCTAAGAAATGTCCCGTGTTAGAAGAAGTAGAGCGTGTGGGAGATGTTACCCTAAGTACAACTATACTTTTGTAACCACAAAAACGCGAGAAATCTGATGTCGCTAATATCACAGTCGTGAACTTTAATGATTTTAGTTCTTGCGTTTATTTAATATTTTGCATTTTTTTCTTGAGATTGGTATTTCTTTCCTGATACATTTTAATAATTATTATTTCTAAAAATTTAATTGTGTTTCTTAAAATATGTTATTTCTAAAAAATATGTCAATTGGATTGGCGCTTGAGACAAAAATTATAAGGTTTGAAATTTGTTGGTGTTGTGGTATTTGGCAGATTAATAAGTTTGTCGTGAACAAACGAATTGCGTGTCTGTGTGAAATGAGGTGAGGGGTGGGT